>CM060632.1:1323050-1325550 GCA_030578275.1 Meda fulgida | reverse complement strand
AACGCTCAGAGTTCAAAGCAAAGGGATTGATTTGCTTTTAAAGAAATAGTTTTTTAAAGACTACAACCACAGGCTGGTAGGAACTACCCGAGATTCCTCCCCAGTTAGTGACATCACAAACCCTAACATTTACATAAACCCCCGCCCCCGGGACACGACTTATAGATTATCATGACAGAATATGCTAATCAATGACTAGAAGATAGTTAACTCCACATAAGCTTTATACGTTCATCAACTAAATGTTCTACATGTTGTCACTTCTTCTAGAGTCTCTCCCTCTTTGTCTGACTCCCGTTTGAACATAAAAGGCTAAAAGTTTTTGAAATTGTGTGTGTGTGAGGTAAAAGGACACGAGCTCTTGAAGCTCCGCCCCCTGTGCCGGGAGCAGCAGCTCATTTGCATTTAAAGGGACATGTACAAAAAAAGTGTGTTTTTGCTCACCCTCAAAAAGTGACAATTTTAAAGGGATAGTTCACCCAAAAATGAAAATTCTGTCAGTATTTACTCGCCCTCATGTTGTTCCAACCCCGTAAGACCTTCGTTCATCTTCGGAACATGAATTAAGATATTTTTGATACACTCCTCCATACTAGTCCATAGGCTGCTTCAGGAATTGAAACTTGCCGGCTTCGAAAAGTTATTAAAGACATCATTAAAATAGTCCGAGTGACTACAGTGGCTCAATCTTAAGTTTATCAAGCGACGAGAATACTTTTTGTGCGCAAAAATAAACAAAAATAAGGACTTTATTTCAACTCTTCATTTCCTTCTGAGTCAGTTAAACTAGTGTAACAGCGTAAGCTTCTGTTGTTGTACGTCACACGCATCACACACATGACCAGCGTCGGCCAATAATGAGGCTGCGTGTGACGTAGCTCTACGCAAACACACTAGTTTAACTGACTAGAGGCCCACGAGAAGGAAATGAAGAGTTGAAATAAAGTCCTTGTTTTTATTTGTTTTTGCGCACAAAAAGTATTCTCGTCGCTTGATGAACTTAAGATTGAGCCACTGTAGTCACTGGACTATTTTAACGAAGTCTTTAATAACTTTTCGAAGCCGGCAAGTTTCAGTCCCAGAGAAGCCTATGGAGGAGTGATCCAGCTCTCAGATTTAATCACAGATATCTTAATCCGTGTTGCGAAGATGAACGAAGGTCTTACGGGGTTGAACAACATGAGGGAGAGTAAATACTGACAGTTTTCATTTTTGTGTGAACTATCCCTTTAACATGCTATTTAAAAATATCTGTGGGTATTTTGAGCTAAAACTTCACATACACACTCTGGGGACAACAGAGACTAATTTGACATATTGTGAAAAGGGCATTATACCACATCTTTAAAACTCATCTTTGATCACCGAAATTACATAATTAAACCCTTTTCCCTTGAAAATGTTTTCTTCATGTCTTAAAATATCTTGAATGTAACTCGACACCCTTGCCTCATTTAGTATGCGCAGTTCTATGAATATGCAAATGAGCCCCGCCTCCACTCCCTCACTCACTCAGAGATCCACTGGTTGACCAGCACACGTTGATCTGATTGGTTACAAGTTCGTTTGTGACGTCAGAAACACCAGCGATTTCACACCGTGTTTTTGAGACTGTCTTTGGTTCACTGCAGTTTTAAGCAGAAAATACTCAGCAATGCTGTCGACTTATGAACTCACACATGTGTGTCTTAAAGCATATTAAAGACACCACATACACATATAAACAACATTAAAAGCTGGGTTTTCACCACAGGGGGGCTGTAATTAAATCGCAGCATTCGATTTAATAAGATAAATAACACTGTTTGGGGTTAGTGTTTAATTTCATGTCATTTCTCACAATCCCGTGTTTATGGAGCAGTGATGGACAGAAGGTCACTGCTGGTCTCAGCATGTCTGCGGGGTCTCATCCTGACGGAGCCGTGTGTGTGTGTGTGTGTGTGTGTACTGTGACGTCTGCAATATTCGCCCGCGCCTGAAAGCAGGCCTGCGCTAACACACACGTCCAGTCACATTACGCTCGGAGTGCTCAGGTACGCTGGGAAGGTTAATCATGTGACTTTGTGTTGAGCGTTTCCTCTCACTGTTGTGGTGATGATGTCCTTAAGGAGTGTGTGCTGTCCATGCCAGTGTGTGTGTCTCTCATGCTCTCAGGTTATAGTGCGGCATGTGAACGACACAGTGACCTTTGACCCCTTACCAGACACCCCCCCCCCCCCCCCCATTTTGGCCAGTGGGTTATACATGACATAGCCAAAATAATACGGTTGCTGCTCATAAATCATTCTGAATAAACACACCACATATTTAGAAAGCCAATACAGTTCAAGACTCAGAATTACTCAGACTGATATTAATATGGAGATATATAAGCTCAATACATAAAAAATAAAAATATTAAGTAGGCCTATATCATTTTTAAATGTATAAAAATGAGTTCTGGGCAACGATTAATCACATCCAAAATAAAAGTTTGTGTTTACATAATATATATATATAT
>CM060632.1:1270550-1315550 GCA_030578275.1 Meda fulgida | reverse complement strand
CGCCGGAGCAGGTGAGCTGGTGTGTGGTGTTTGTGTGTGTGAAGCACATCATTTTGTCTGCCTGCATTATAATAATTGTACATCAATGCATTGCTTTAGCAAATCAAAAGCACAGAGCTAAAGAAGAAGCCTCATGCCCTCAGCACTGGCTTATACACTGTTTTTTGGCATTAACCTTGTTTTTTTATTAATTCCATGGGTGTATAAATGTACAGTATATTTAATCTTAATAAATATAATATTAAGGAATGCATTATTGTTAGTAATCATTCAGCACATGAATTTTCTCTATGCCAGATAGAGCTCTCCTCTTCAGGGAAATCATCTACACACTCCCTGTGAAACGGCTGGTTTTTCGATGATCTGTTTTCTCCAATTATTTTAAAATTACAACTTATTACAAAAACCAAAGACACATTTCAAGAGAAAAATAAAAACTTATAGAGAAAATAACCTTAAATGCATCACTATCATCAATGCCATTATCAAATCCAGAGAATCCAGTTGTTGATGAGTGGTATAAAATAAGAATTATTATTTTCGGATTATTTTAATGGCTTGTGCTTAACGTATTTGAATATCATTTTGATCCCCCTGAAAGCTGTTCGAGACACGTGACTCGCCGATTAACAACCACCAACTTAGTCGATTATTGTAGCCTACTAGCACTGAAGTTAGCATACTAGCATAGACAAAGGGGGCTCTATTAAGTTCAGAAACGAGTTTAGCTATTTTGCAATATAAGTAGATAGATCAATGTACACAATGACTTGTTTTGCAGTGGCCAGGGAGCCGTGAACTGATGAGCGTTGTGTAATGATGTTAAAGGATGTTGTGTTAAGGTTGTGTGCGTCACACTCATCCAGGAGTTTCGCGGTTTCCAGTGGATCGGTGGCTTGACGGCGCCTTTTCGGTGTGAACACACACACGTTCTGAACAGACACCGGCACTCCTCACACATTCCATCCTGCCGAGTGAGACCCGTCCTCGTGTTCTGCGTTAATAAAACATTTCCACAAAGATCATCCCTCCTCAATGCAATTCAAACCCAGCTATAGGCGAACTGAGATTAACATCCCCTCCGCCCTCCAGGTGTTGGGAGGTGTGTGATGATGTGGGATATTTTAAAATCCCGAAGGCCACGGAACTTATCTCGGATGCATATTTATCCTCGGATTCCACATAGCAATAAACTCTGCTGCCCTCTGGGGGATTCTGCAGGGTCGGGGAGCTGACCTTATGCAGCACTGTATCTTAAAACATTTATGTATTTACGATACATATTCATCTCCCTTTAAGAAAATTGGTGTTCTAAAGGTTGGAATTGTTTCCTCATTTTTTAAATTAAGGCGTTAAGATCAATTTCCTAAAGATGATTTATTAACTCCCCCTTTTAGTCAACTTTAGCATGGGTGTGTTCACTTAGCATATCATGCATGCCTTGTTTTCTTGGAAATAGAATATAATCAGGTGCATTTTTTTGCTAAAACAAGCCAAAATGATCTTCCAATAGTGTAAGAAAATAATCCTGTTCCTGCTTGAATTAAGATTCTTTTTCTAAATCCCATTGGCAGATAATCTTGCTTTTTTTTTAAGAAACAGACTCACTTAATTTTGATTTATATTTTCCCCTAAACAAGACATAATACTTTACCATCTATAAATGCATCCTTGATTTAAGAATTTTTGAGATTTGGACTTTACAATTCTTAAATCAAGAGGCATTTACTAGATGAGTAAGAAATTTATTCTTGTTTTTCCGAATATAAATCAAAATTAGTGAGTTTGTTTCTTAATTTCAAACCGAAACAAATTATTATCCTACAACCATTGGCAGATAATTTAGCTTGTTTTTTTAATCAAAAACCTCACTTAATTTGTATGTATTTCCCCCAGAAAACAAGACATGAATCGTAAGCCATATTTAACTACTTCATAAAGCATCTTGATTAAAATTAGTCGATATATGGACTGGAAACGAACAAAAACACTGAGTGAGGAAAGCATCTTCTGGCATGTGTGTTGAGTTGGGTTGTATGTGAGGAAAAATGTAGAATATTAAGACTTCTGGGCAGTTCAGCCCATCAACGCTGACGGCACACAGGCCATTGTTCACCCACACTCTTCTCATCCCTTTTTTGTTGAGCGTGTAAAGCACAGTTAGAGTCAGGGCTCTTCATTCCGCGACTCACCAAACTCTGCAGATTAAACGCCCGCAGAACTCGTAGAAGAGCGGCCGTAACAGACAGCGATGAGAAACATCTTTAGAGATGAAAAGCATATTTAATCTTCTTCGCTACTTTCGCCAAACAGCTTCACAGTGCTGAACAATATTAAACCAGTTAATATTTAATGGCCGCTTTCTTGTGCGAGCGAAGTGCGCCTGGAACACACGCCTGCGAAGGGAAAAACAACGACTACGGCATGTGAAGGTCTAAATGCGTCTCGGGCTCTGACAGGCGTTTCACACACTGTTTTCATGTGTGTGTGTGTGTGTGCGCTGTCTCTGAGCCTGAGGTGAGAAACAGGAGTTCCTTAGGAGTTCAGAACTCCACAATGAAACATTACACAACTGCGAAACATGCGCTTCTTTCGAACAACGCACATCTCGGTACAGTAGCTCGAGTCGAGCAATACATCTGGCCAGCGTGGAAGAGAACTGACCTGGTGATCACTCTATAACACATAAATAATCACTAAGTAATGCTATTGGATCTAACAAAAATGCTTCAACAAACTGTGCATTTTTACTTGATAATGGTAGAATAAGTAATAAAGTGAAAATTGCATTAAATTGAATATTTGAATCTGAAATCCATTCACTAAAAATTCTGTTTAAAAAAACTAAACAATACGGTTGTCTTCAAGACTAGACAAAACATCCTGAACACTGCAGTTTTTCACTTTTTTATAAGCACTAAATAATAATAATTTTAGTGAGATACCATTAAAACCAAAAATATTTAACCTTAATTCGCTTATTTCATTTCGTTTAGGATACACAATAACATGAAAATAGTGTAAAAAAAATCTTAATTAAAAGATTTCCTTGAAATTGGGAATATTTAGGGTGGTAGTAGTCAGGTTCAGCGTGTTTGGGGTTGAGGAAAAGAAGACAGGGTCCGGAATTGGACTCGCACTTTATTTATAATAAATAAAACAACAAAAAGTCGCTTTCACAGTAGTGCAATACACAGCAACAAAAACACCTCTAGCCGATAACATCATCCCATGGTACTCAAAACTTCCTCGTTTTCTGCAGGTCGCGTTCGAGTCCCAAGCTCCTTCTCTCTCTCTCTCTCTCTCTCTCTCTTCTCTCTCACTCCTCTCAAACATCGTCTCTCTCTCTCTCTCTCTCATCCTGTCTCTCCTCTCTCTCTCTCTCCTCTCCTCTCGTCTCATCTCTCCTCTCCTCTCTCTCCTCTCTCTCTCTCTCTCCCTCCACTCTCTCTCTCTCTCTCTCTCTCTCTCTCTCTCTCTCCCTCTCTCACTCTCTCTCTCTCTCGTTTCCTCTCTCTCTCTCTCTCTCTCTCTCTCTCTCCGATCTCCTCTCTCCTCTCTCCGTCTCTCTCTCTCCATCTCTCTCTCTCTCCTCTCTCTCTCTCTCTCTCTCTCTCTCTCCTCTCTCGTCTCTTCTCTCTCTCTCTCTCACTCTCGCTCTCTCTCCTTCTCTCTCTCATCTCTCGTCTCTCTCTCTCGTCTCGATTCTCTCTTCCTCTCTCTCTCACTCCTCTCTCTCTCTCTCTCTCTCTCTCTCTCTCTCTCTCCTCCTCTCTCTCTCTCTCTCTCTCTCTCTCTCATCTCTCTCTCCTCTCTCTCTCCTCCCGTCTCTCTCTCTCTCTCTCCCTCTCACTCACTCTCTCTCTCTCCTCTCACTCTCTCTCTCTCTCTCCTCTCTCTCTCTCCTCTCTTCTCTCTCGTCTCTCTCTCTCTCTCTCAACATCTCCACCCCCCCGCTCGCTCATCTCTCTCGTCTCTCTCTCTCTCTCTCTCCCCTCTCTCTCTCATCTCCTCTCTCTCCTCTCTCTCTCTCCTCTCCTCTCACATCCTCCCCCTATACTCTCCCTCTCTCTCTCCTCTTCTCTCATCGTATCACCCTCGCTCTCTCCTCCCCACTCCCTCTACCTCTCTCTCTTCTTCTCACCCCCTCTCCTCCCCCTCGCCCCCCTCCCTCCATCTTCCTTCTCCCCCTCTCTCTCTCTCTCTCTCCCCCCCGCCTCCTTCTCTCTCACCTCTCTCCCTCTCTCCTTCATTCTACTCCCCCTCTCTCTCCCCTCTCTCTCTCCTCTCTCCTCTTTCTCTCCTCACTCTCCCTCTCTCTCTCTCCCTCTCTCTCTCTCTCTCTCTCCTCTCTCTCGCCAGCGTAATATGCGGTCTCCACGCCGAATCACTGCAATCACACACACGTGTTCATCACTGCCACTGACCCACTCACCGCACAGCTCGCGTGACTGTCGGCTCTCGGCTAACAGACTTCGCGAGACCACGCCCCCTCGCCACAGTGGTATTATATTAAAATTAGCAATAACAATCTAATAAACATGCACAAACTCTTGCACTGTATTTCCCTTCACTTGCTTCTGGTAAAATTCAAAATGAGCCTAAAATTCACTTGGCAAGACGAACACCAATTTTCTTAAAGTAAGATCTATACTAAGTGGTTCAAGTATTTAATAAGACTTTTATACATATTTCCTTTAAAAGCTGGTTTTGACCTCTCGATGTGAGTGTGTTTGCAGTGCTTGTGTTGACGGTGTTGTGTTCTCTCAGTGTGATTGTGTGCAGTGGCTTGTGTTGACGGTGTGGTGGTTTCTCAGATGTGAGTGTGGCAGTGCGTGTGTTGACGGTGGTGTGTGTTCTCGTTCCCTCATATGTGAGTGTTGCAGTGCTCTGTGTTGACGGTGTGTGTGTTCTCTCAAGATGTGAATTGTGTGCAGTGCTTGTGTTGACGGTGTGTGTGTTTCCTCAGATGTGAGTGTGTGCAGTGCTTTGTGTTGACGGTGTGGTGTTCTCAGATGTGAGTGGTGCAGTGCTTGGGTTGACGGTGTGTGTGTTCTCAGAATGTGAGTGTGTGCAGTGCTGGTTGACGGTGTGTGTGTTCTCAGATGTGAGTGTGTGCATGCTTGTGTTGACGGTGTTGGTGTGTTTACTCAATGATGTGTGCAGTGCTTGTGTTAACGGTGGTGTGTGTTTCTCAGAGTGTGAGTGTGGTGCATTGCATTGTTTGACGGTGTGTGTGTTCTCAGATGTGAGTGTGTGCAGTGCGGTGTTGACGGTGTGTGGTTCTCAGATGTGAGTGTGTGCAGTGCTTGTGTTGATGTGTTGTGTGTTTCCTCAGATGTGAGTGTGTGCAGTGCTTGTGTGACGGTGTTTGTGTTCTCAGATGAGAGCTGTCAGTGCTGGTGTTGACTGTGTGTGGTTCTCAAATGTGAGTGTGTGCAGTGCTTGTGACGTGGGTGTGTGTTGTCAGATGGTGAGTGTGTGCAGTGCTTGTGTTGACGTGTGTGTGTCTAGATTGATTGTGTGCGTGCTTGTGTTGACGAGTGTGTGTTTCTCAATTGAGTGTGTGCAGTGCTTGTGTTGACGGTGTTTGTGTTCTCAGATGTGAGTTGTGCAGTGCTGTGTTGACGGTGTGGTGTTTCTCAGATGTGAGTGTGTGCAGTGCTTGTGTTGACGGTGTGTGTGTGTTGTCAGATGGGAGTGTGGTGCATGCTTTGTGTTGACGGTGTGTGTGTTCTCAGATGTGAGTTGGGGTGCAGGCTTGTTGTGAACGTGTTGTGTTTTCTCAGATGTGAGTGTGTGCAGTGCGTGTGTGAACGGTGTGGTTGTTCTCAATGTGAGGTGTGTGCAGTGCTTGTGTTGACGTGTATTTGTTCTCAGATGGAGGTGGGGCAGTGCTGTGTTGACGTGTGTGTTTTCTCAGATGTGTGTGGGTGCATGCTTGTGTTGACGGTGTGTGTTTTATCAAGGTGAGTGTGTGCAGTGCTTTGTGTTGACGGTGTGGTGTTGTCAGTGTGTGCAGTGCTTGTGTTGACGGTGTGTGTGTTCTCAATGATGTGTGTGCAGTGCCTTGTGTTGACGTGTGTGTGTTTCTCAGATGTGAGTGTGTGCATGCTTTGTTGTTGACGTGTGGTGTGCTCTCAGATGTGAGTGTGTGCAGTGCTTTGTTGACGTGGGTGTGTTCTCAGATGTGTGTGGTGCAGTGCTTGTGTTGACGGTGTGTGTGTCTCAATGTGAGTGTGTGCAGTGCTTGTGTTGACGGTGTGTGTGGTCAGAGTGATGAGTGGCAGTGCTTGTGTTGACGGAGTTGTGTGTTCTCAGATGTGAGTGTGTGCATGCTTGTGTTGACGTGTGTGTGTTCTCAGATGTGAGGGTGGTGGCAGTGCTTGTGTTGACGGTGTGTGTGTTCTCAGATGTGATGTGTGCAGTGCTTGTGTTTGACGTGTGTGTGTTCTCAGATGTGAGTGTGTGCAGTGCTTGTGTTACGTGTGTGTGTTTCTCAGTGTGAGTGGTGCATCTTGTGTTGACCGGTGTGTGTGTTCTCAGATGTGAGTGTGTGCAGTGGCCTTGTGTTGACGGTGTGTGTGTTCTCAGATGTGAGTTTGTGCATGCTTGTGTTGACGGTGTGTGTGTTCTCTGATGTGAGTGTGTGCAGTGCTGTGTTGACGGTGTGTGTGTTTCTCAGAATGTGAGTGTGTGTGCAGTGCTTTCTGACGGTGTGTGTGTTCTCAGATAGGTGGTGTGCAGTGCTTGTGTTGACGGTTGTGGTGTTCCTCAGAGGTGAGCGTGTGCAGTGCTTGTGTTGACGGTGTCGTGTTCTCAGATGTAGTGTTGCATGCTGTGTGTGACGTGTGTGTGTTCTCAATGTATGTGTGCAGTGCTTGTGTTGACGGTGTGTGTGGTCGCAATGTGAGTGTGTGCAGTGCTTGTTTGAAACGGTGTTGTGTTTCTCAGATGTGATGTGTGCAGTGCTGTGTTGACGGTGTGTTGTTCTCCCCAGGAATTGAGTGTGTCAGTGCTTTTTGACGGGTGGTGTGTGTTCTCAGATGTGATTGTGGCAGTGCATTGTGTTGAGGTGTGGTGAGTTTCTCAATGTGAGTGTGTGCAGTGCTTGTGTTGACGGTGTGTGTGTTCTCAATGTGAGTGTGTGCAGGGCTTTGTGTTGACGGTGTTGGTGTTCTCAGATGTGAGTGTGTGCAGTGCTTGTGTTGGCGGGTGTGTGTTCTCAGATGAGAGTGTGTGGGCATGCTTGTGTTTGACGGTGGTGTTCTCAGATTGTGAGTGTGTGCAGTGCTGTGTTTGACGGTGTGTGTGTTCTCAGATGTGATTGTGTGCAGTGCTGTGTTTGAAGGTGTGTGTGTTCTCAGAGTGTGAGGTGTGTGCTGTGCTTGTGTTGACGGTGTGTGTGTTCTCAGATGTGAGTGTGTGCAGTGGCTTGTGCTGACGGTGGTGTGTTCTCAGATTGTGAGTGTGTGCAGTGCGTTGTGTTGACGAGTGCGTGTTCTCAGATGAGAGTGTGTGCAGTGCTTGTGTTGACGGTGTGTGTGTTCTCAGATTGAGTGTTGAGTGCTTGTGTTGACGTGTGTGTGTTTCTCAGATGTGAGGTGTGCAGTGCTTGTGTTGACGGTGTGTGTTTTCTCATATGTAGTGTGTGCAGTGCTTTGTTTGACGGTTTTGTGTTCTCAATGTGAGGTGTGCAGTGCTTGTTTGACAGGTGTGTGTGTCTCAGATGTGAGTGTGGTTCATTCTTGTGTTGACGGTTTGTGTGTTCGCAGATGTGAGTGTTGTGCATGCTTGTGTTTTGACGGTGTGTGTGCGCAGGGCGTCTGCAGGAGAGCGCTGCGTGATGATCAATGTCTTCTGGTGCATCTGGTACGTCAGTGACATGGAGAACTTCAGCTCATCATCTCGCTGTACGGAAGCTTGTTCGCCGCTCAGTCCTCCACCATGTACAAGCACCGGCTCATCCGCGGCCACGAGCTTCAGCCCTCCTGGTTTACCTCTACTCGAGAGCCGTTATGAATAATGCATTATAAAGGTATTTTAATGCGATTAGTTTATGCTTCCTTTTAATTCTTTAATGATCCTTGAATAATTGTAACCGCAGTTCTTGGTTACAGAAAGCTTAGAAAGTACAATGCATAAATACAACCATTTCCCAGAACGGAACAAGAAAGCTGTTCATATTATAATGTTTTAACTTTTATTACAGCAATTTATTAAAATATATAATGCATTACAATTGTACGATTATTAATACCTTTATAATACTTATCTTATGATGTAGTATTGAAGAAACTCAAGTTGAGCTTTAAGTAATAAATGAGAAGTTTACATACCGGCCCATATACAGAATAGTATAATATAAATATTTTTTTTTCTTCTGATCTAAAAAAGAATCCGATCCGGGGCTTAAAAACCGTAAATGATTCGAACACGTGAATGTTTGTGATCCATTGCACCACTCACTTCCCAGACTTCCATGTAGTCTCTGTAAACATGCTTTTACCTGAACGTACTAAAGACATTTTTGCTGAGAAAATCAAATGTATGTGCTTTGGGCGTGCGCTGCATGTAATTGTTCAGGATAATGCCTGTAATGTCAGTGGAGTCATGCAAAAGAAACTACAATCTCACGATTCTGCTGCAGTTCAGCTAACGGCCACCGGTGTCGCTATAACACGGGTCTCAACGCTACAATAAGCCTTTTAAGTAGAAGTTCACTCTGATAATTTACTCTCCTGCAACATCATCCAAAAAGAAAAATTTGTTCATGCTTTCTTCTTCAGTGAAAAGACATGAGGGTTTTTGAGAAAACATCTGCAGATTTCCTCCATATAGTGACTCAAATTGGGTCTAAAGTGCATTTTCAAAAATGTATCTAGCTACACATAAAAACAGCTTTCATAGAAAACATAGAAAGTCTGAATGGCCTGTTTTTTTAGAGTTTTCTTACAAGCTGTTGAGTGTGTGTTGTCCTCATCGAGGGTGTGTGTCCAGTCGCCGTCTCCGCTCGGTCAGCCACTTCAGATGGACTTCTGCATCAACGATTGGCGACGCGAGCGAGAACGACAGGTTATCCTCTGAGACACACGCTTCTACGTCCAGATCCGGTCTCACTGGCCCGGCCAGCATCGGGCCCTACAGCCAGCCGTTCGGGTACAAGCACTTTTCCTTCACTCTACAGGGTCATTCCAGCGGGTAGTTCAATGTCAAAAAAATCCTGTTAATTTTTACCGTTTATAATCACAATAATTTTTTCACAGTGAAGGAAGTTTAGTCTAGGCACGAGCCAGCATGGCCCTCTTGCGTTCGCGTCCGCCAGGAACTCTGAAGTGACGTGAGAACGCTCTTGTTGTTGAGACTTTGATTTTTGACGGCGCTGAAGCGCCAGAACACACAGCGCTCGCATTCTCCTGTTCATTAGTGTGTACGATCTTCCTAACAGTCCTGGCTCATACGATATCAGATAGAACTGTTTTTTATACGATCGAAAGTAGACAGTAATAAAGTTATTAGCGTATGCCGGTGTTTGCCCAGTGTTGCTGAGCAGAAATACATAATCATGTTGCTCTTTGTTCTCCTCAAAGTTGCGTTGATTTTCTCCTTCAGCGTCAAGGTTAATGAGCTGCCATCTAATCACATTTAGCTGTTCTTATAGTTAGTTCCTGGCGTTAATATTGCTTTTAAATTGTGGGTTTTCACAGCTTTTTTTTTTAAATGGTGGATGCTGGTAGTTTCGTGTGCGTTCGCCAATCAGCGAACACTAACATCACTTGCGTTTTACATATCCATTAGTATGGACCTGAAACGGCTCATTCGGACTGAAAAGAGCCTTCATGTAAACACTTTAATCGATCGATTGACTCAATCTACTGAAAATTTCGATCCGATTGAAAATGATTATTCCTTTTCTAATCCCAATCGATAGAACATGAAACACTTGTTCTAATGAAGACCGAATCTGAAAGACCTCGCGTGTGTAATGATGTAGAAAATAGCGCAATGACGTAGAAATAGCGTAATGCCGTAGAAATAGCGTAATATCGTAATGACGTAGAAAATAGCGTAATAGAGTTAAAGACTAGAAATAGCGAATAGCGAATGACGTAGAAAATAGCGTAATAGAGATTGAATAGAAATAGCGTAATGACTTAGAAATAGCGTAATATGTAGAAATAGCGTAATAGCGTAATGACTAGAAAAAGAGTAATAGCGTAATGACGTAGAAATAGCGTATAGTGAATGACGTAGAAATAGCGTAATAGCGTAATGACGTAAAAATAGCGTAATAGTGTAATGACGTAGAAAATAGCGTAAAAGAGTAATGACATAGAAATAGCTAATGACGTCAAATAGCGTAATGATGTCGAAATAGCGTAATAGCGTATTGACGAGAATAGCGTAATGATGTAGAAATACGTATATCGTAATGCCGTAGAAATAGCGTAATATCGTAATTGACTAAAAATAGCGAAATAGTGTAATGACGAAAATAGCGTAATTGCGTAAAGTGACGTAGAAGATAGGTAATGAAGTAGAAATAGCGTAATATAGCGTAATTACGTAGAAATAGCGTAATACCCGGCGTAATGAACTAAAATAGCGTAATAGCTGTAATGACGAGAAATAGCGTAATAGAGTAATGACGAGAAATAGCGTAATAGCGGAATGACGAGAATAGCGTAGAATACTGCTTCACAACTCCTCACCCACACGACGGACTGGTTTTTCGGCAGTTTTAACAGCGGGATCTATAAAAGCAGAGGCACACGTCTCATCGCTCATTATCCTCCAAATTATGGCCAGAAATATATAAAGATTAAGTCTGCTTTTAAAACAAATAAAAGAACCAGGAGAATATTAGTAGGTGTAAAACAGTCGTAAACCCTGATATTTGTGCAGTGTGCGCATGTCAAAAATATATCCCGATTGAAGCTTTGATATAAACGCCACACAACCCGAGCACGTTCATGTAACACTACTTTCAGATTCATCATCTCAATAAATTCAGTCCGACTGAAACACAAGTAGTGGCAAGTACACGTAGCCACTGTAGTTTCCCACAGCGCTGGTTTACATTTTACATTTACTATTTAGTCATTTATGCAGAGAACTTTTATCCAAAGCGACTTCAACGGAGGACTAAACCAAAGCGAGTCTTCGTGAAGAGACAAAACACGCACGAAGTGCTCCAAAAACACAAAGTTCAGATATTGCTCGGAGTAGCAAAAGCCAGATAAGCAGGGATTTAAAGGGAAAGGTTTTTTTTTTTATGTAAATGCACCACGGAAGAGATGAGTTTTCAGTTGTCTTTTGAATGCAGTCAGGGATACTGCATTCGGATGAGGGTGGGCAGATCATTTCGAGCGTCTCGGAGTAGGATAGAATAAGCTTCAAGTTCCTAGACTATAATGATACTAGTTTCTGCGTTTGAACACGCCACATCCGGAACCTCACCAATAGTTGAATGTAACGATGAAAAGGCCTCCTCTGATGCGAAAGCCCCTTATGAAGCAAACAAAGCTGACATTGTTGAGGCGCGATCGCTCGATCAGTTAATCTTGCTGAATTAGCACACCACGAGCGTAATATGATGAACACAACGCTCATCACGGGTAAACTCAGTCACACACTTCACACACACGACAGCCATCGCTCGCGGCACACAGGCCAGTAACCTCGGCCCATAGTGATACAATTAGTCCCACGCTGAGCCCCGGCGCATGCTAACCCCTACCGCCCCGCCGAAACCTCCTCTCCTCTACCTTTCCCGCCAATAATCCCAGATTATTTTCATATTCAGTTTGGAGGCATGAATGTGTTTTGAGAAGAAATGCATACGAGTCGGAGAAACAGATTTCTGTGTGGATATTGAATACTTCTGTGTTTTTAATTCACACGCATTTACATGTTTTATATTTTGCAATTGTTTTCTCGCGTTTTGGTGTCATTTTTTTTTTAAATGTTTTAAGTTTTATATGAATTTCATTTAATTTTAAGTTTTAAGTTAAACAAAACGAAACTGAGAAATGCTACATTGTTTCAACTAGCTGAATAAAATGATTAAAAAGTAAAAATTTACATTATTTTTAATTTTTTATTTTCCCCCCCCCCCCCCCTGAAGTTATATGATTATATATATGATATATTTTATTTCAAGAAAGAAAAGGTTTTGTATTTGGTCTATATAATTCAC
Organism: Meda fulgida; assembly: GCA_030578275.1. Lineage (NCBI taxonomy): Eukaryota > Metazoa > Chordata > Actinopteri > Cypriniformes > Leuciscidae > Meda > Meda fulgida. The sequence goes on along the minus strand of CM060632.1, from coordinate 1,303,351 downwards.
GCTTTTACATTTATATTACAATTGTTGTCCTGCTTTTTGTCATTTTTTAAATGTTTTTATATAGGTTTTATGAAATTTATTACAGTTTTAGTAAACTAACGAAACTGAAAATGTTGACAATGTTGCAACAAGCAGAATTAAATGATAAAAAGTAGAAAAATTACATTACTTTAATTCTGAAGTTATATATATTATATATTTATTCAAGTAAGATAAGGTTTTGTATTTTCTAGTTTTAATATATATATATATATATATAATATATTAATATATATACAAATTAATATTATAATATACTATACCTTTTTTTAAATGTGTCTATATAGTTTTTTTATTCATCTTATTAATATTTAAGTTTTAGTTTACTTATGATCAAGTTAATCTAAACCGAATGATGAGAAATGTTGCAACTAGCAGAATTAAAATTAGTTAATTATTATGTTTTATTATATAATGTTTTATATTTTCATTTCAAGTAAAACAATGTTTTTTTAAGGTATTGGTTAATATTAACCCCGTTGTTAAAGACACTTTGGATTAAAAAATAATGTTAAAAAAAAAAATTAGAAAAATAAAATAAAATAAGAAAATAATGAAATAAGAAAAGGGTTGGTGATTTTTCTAAGTTATATTTCAGTTATAAGGGTTTTTATTAGCACATTTCTATTGCTGATGTTCATATAGCCCTGAACAATTTGAATCCTCGAAACCGGCGCCCGATCACTTAAAGCTTATAATCTTTTTATCTTTCCACTGGTAACAAACAAATTCCCAAGGTATGGAAGTCTGCTTATGGTTTATGTTTAAGGCACTTTTGAAAGGAGGTGACCCGCCTTGCCTCATAATTAACCAGACCCATTTCCAACGTGCAGCATTGCCACAGTGTTTTGAATCTTTGTTAGATAAAACTGACTGAGCATAAATACTCTTCACTTGTTCACTAAGCATCTGCTTTCAGGAAAACACATAACAGCACACCTGCGGCTATGAAAGTAATTAAAGGGATACTTCACCTCTGAAAGATATTATTCAAATGGGTCAGTGTATGTAGAAGAAATGTGAAATTATTTTTTAATTTGAGCTTTCTAGACTGAGAATAGCCAGAAAATGTATTTTTGGCTTATTGGATGAAAGACAACAACTCCCAGAATGAACTTGCTTCGCTGCCCAAAGAGGCTACGCCTACCAGTAAACAAGCGCAGTAGTTAAGCTACGATCACTAGCTACACGCGACTTTGTCGCTGCAAAGGTCGCCAGTTCGCTGGCGATGAGGTCGCTAGTGGCGTTTCCACTACTGTTTGGCCTATTACTAGTAATGTTTATGAATGACATCCAAAGACAGCGAATCAGCTTCTGCCGCAAAAAACACAATTTCTGGAGGAAATCGAGAAACTCCTTTCCACGCATCATTCTTTTTATATATGCCTGTACGTGGGCAGAGACATGGTCAATAAAATCGAAAATAGCTAACCGCAAAGAGCAGACGAGTGAGGGCTGCGGAGAACGTGCCGCGTCATGTTTATTGTGGCGAGCAGACGAGTGAGGCCGCGGTAAGAACGGACTCGAGGTCTGTTTTACTGTGCGAGCAGGACGAGTGAGGGCCGAGGAGAATGGGCTTGAGTCATGTTTTACTGTGCGAGCATGACGGAGTGAGCGCCGCGGAGAACGCGCTCGAGTCATGTTTACTGTGGCGAGGCAGGACGAGAGAGGCCGCGGGGAGAACGTCTCGAGTCATGTTTACTGTGCGAGCCGGAACGAGTAGCGCTCGCGGGAGAACGGCTCAGTCATGTTACTGTGGCGAGCAGGACGAGTGAGGGCCGCGGAGAACGGCTCGAGTCATGTTTTACTGTGTCGAGCAGGAAACGCGTGAGGGCTGCGGGAGAACGGCTTCGAGTCCATGTTTACTGTGCGAGCAGACGATGTGAGGGCCGTGCGGGAGAACGGCACGAGTCATGTTTAACTGTGTCCGAGCAGGACGAGTGAGCCGCGGGAGAACGTCACGAGTCATGATTTACTGTGGCGAGCAGGACGAGTGAGGGCCGCGGGAGAACGGCACGAGTCCATGTTTACTGTGATGCGAGCAGGACGAGAGAGGGCCGCGGGGAACGCACGAGTCATGTTACTGTCGAGCAGGACGAGTTAGGGCCGCGGGAGAACGGCACTAGACATGTTTACTGTGGCGAGCAGAATACGAGTGAGGGCCGCTGGAGAACGGCACGAGTCAATGTTTACTGTGGCGAGCATGACGAGTGAGGGCCGCGGAGAACGGCTCGATCTGTTTACTGTGGCGAGCAGGATGAGTGAGGGCCCCGCGGGAGGAACGGCACGATTCATGTGTTCTGGTGGGGAGCAGGGACGATGATGGGCCGCCGCGGGAGAACGGCGAGTCATGATTACTTGTGGCGAGCAGGACGAGTGAGGGCCGGCGGGAAGAACGGGCGAGACAAGTTTAGCTGTGCGGGAGCCGGATGAGTGAGAGGCCGCGGGAGAACGGCTCGAGTCATGTTTACTGTGCGAGCAGGACGAGTGGAGGGCCGCGGGAAGAACGGCTCGAGTATGTTACTGTGCGACAGGAGGAGTGAGGGGCCGCGTGAGAACGGGCGAGTCATCGGTTTACGGTGAAGAGCAGGACGGTTAGGGCCTCGGGAGAACGGTGCGAGTCATGTTTACTGTGGCGAGCAGACGAGTGAGGGCCGCGGCAGAAACGGGCGAGTCATGTTTACTGTGGCGGACAGGATGAGTGAGGGGGGGGCCGCGGGAGACCGCTCGAGTCATGTTTACTGTGAAGAGTCAGGACGAGCGAGGGCCGCGGGAGAACGGGCGAGTCAAGTTTACTTGTAAGAGATCAGGCGAGTGAGGCCCGCCGGTAGAGACGGGCGAGTCATTGTTTACTTTGGCGAGCAGGACTAGTGAGGGCCGCGGGAGAAACGGCGAGTCATGTTTACGGTGGCGAGCAGGACGAGTGAGGGCCACGGGAGAACGGGCGAGGTCATGTTTTACTGGTGCGCGCAGGACTAGTGAGGGCCGCGGGAGAACGGCACGAGTCATGTTTACCGTGCGGACAGGAACAGTGAGGGCCCACGGGAGACGGGCGAGTCATGTTTACTGGGGCGGACAGGACTATGGAGGGGCCGCGGGAGAACGGCTGAGTCATGTTCACTGTTGCGAGCAGGACGAGTTAGGGCCACGGGAGATCGGGCGAGTCAGTATACTTGTGGCTAGCAGGACGAGTGAGGGCCTCGGAGAACCGGGCGAGTCATGTTTAGCTGTGGCGAGCAGGACGAGTGAGGCCGCGGGAGAACGGGCCGAGTCATGTTTACTTTGGCGGACAGTACGAGTGAGGGCCGCGGGAGAACGTCTCGAGTCATGATATTACTGTTGCCTAGGCATGAACGATGAGTGCCGTGGGAGAACGGCTCGAGTCTGTTTAACTAGTGGCGGACAGACGAGTTGAGGGCCGTGGGAGAACGGCTCGAAGCATGTTTACTGTTGCTAGCAGGACGAGTGAAGCCGTGGGAGCACGGGCGAGTCAATGTTTCCTGTGGCGAGCAGGCGAGTGAGGGACGCGGGAGAACGCTCGAGTCATGTTACCCGTGGCGAGCAGGACGAGTGAGGGCCGCGGAGAACGGCCGAGTCATGTTTACCGCCCGTGGCGAGCCGGACGAGTGAGGGCCGCGGGAGAAAGGCGAGTCATGTTTACCGCGTGGCGAGCAGACGAGTGAGGGCCGCGGGAGAACTGCGTGATTCATTTTACAGTGGCAACAGGTCGAGTAGGGCCGCGGTGAGAACGGCTCGAGTCAAGGGTTTACCGTGGGCGAGCAGACGAGTAGGGCCGTGGGAGAAGCGGCGCGAGTTCAATGTCTTACCAGTGGCGAGGCAGGACGAGTGAGGGCCGCGGAGAAACGGCGTGAAAAAAAAATTATTGAACGTAATAAATAAAAATAGCATACTGTTTCACCCGGACGGGCGGACACTCTGAGGATGCACATCACTTCACAACACCGCGCCGCATGATCCGTCGAGGCTTGAGCGGGCTCAGAGGGAGCTAGCCGCGAGCTCATGATGTAAATATGACAGAACAGGCGTACCGAAAAACATCAATAATAGCCAGTGCTTTTAATTTCCCAAATCGACGAACTGCACGCGGCTTGTATTGAGCCAGGCCTTTATCATTTAGGTGTTGAATGTTTGTTCCTAGATCTTCTAATCACTAAAAATCCCCAATGCTCCACGTGAAACTGCGGTCCGTGAAATCCACCACCACAGTGGCCGATGACAAATAAAGTAATGTTCTCGCATCCTGCCGTTCACAGGCTCCCTTCGTGGCCACTTTTATTTACTATTTAATATAAACTGACTGGGGGAAAATGTCCAACACCCATTTGTAAGCAGATGATACCGTGCGGTTATTGTTGTACTGGGCTATCATTAGAAGGCGTATGAATGATTTCAAACGCGTTCGGTAAGTGGCAAGCACAGCTTATCTCTTAAAGCGCGGTTTAATGCAGAGAAGAATACAGTAAATGGTCTTTTCAAACTCAAGGAAAAATGGTAGGACGCTGAATATTGTTACTGATGCGGGGTAAAACAAGTGAGGTAGTTTCATCTTATGCAATATTTAGGATTTTTTATTGATGATCCCTTTCTTTTAAGCTCCATATATAAATATATATATATATATATATATATCTTTATATATATATATATATATATTAGCTTTATTTAAACAGGAAATGTCTCTATTAAAACAAGGTAGTCCTGTATAAAACAATTTTCAACCAGCTGAAAACAATACATTACGTAAATGAAAATACAATACAGATTACAACAAAGTTTACAACATATTTTCATAGAAAAAAAAATGCACTGAAATATACAGAATCAGTCAAAAAAAAAGTTGAAGATTTAAGCAAGGCTTTTTCCTTTAGGGACAAATCTTTTTTACTTTTTCTTCTGCCCAGAAAAAGGCTATTTGATGTGATTTCGATGCTAGACGATGTTTTTTTTAATTTTTTCTATGCTGCTTTCATGGAGCTTCACGGTTTACTTCAGATCGCAGACCCCTCACTTTCATCACTGTAACACGTACTCAGCTTTATATCTATTATCTAAGGGCATTATAGGCAGGCTTCCATGTTACATAACCCAAATTTCTCTCTTTTACAGTAGAGTGCTCAGGTTACGGTCCCAGAAAACTATTCATTGAATGTACCTCAAGCCCGACAGAGTTTGTTTTCACGAAGCCTGTCATTTTTGTTTGCACTGGAATGACAAAGAGAAAACACGTAAACGCTAACCAGTGTCCTAATTTTCCTTAAGTGATTTTAAGTTATGTAAAAACTAAGATCAGGTTTGTTTTGTGATGTGAGATGAATTGTTCTTGCTATCTTGGCCACTCACTCTTCTATATCTCAACGAGACTAACTTGCTAAATAAAATGTTAAATAAAATTAAAAATATATATATAAATTTTATTTGTAAGTAAGAAAATGTTTCTAATATTTGTTTGTAATTAAGTTTTAGTTAATATTAACCCCGCTGTAAAGACACTTCAGAATTAAAAAAATACGTGGAAATGAAGTGACTTGTCAGACTCAAAATACTGTTCATCAGGTGAATTTAAATAACTTAAATTTTGATAGCGACAAGTACATATTTTCCTGTCACAATTAATCCTGTTATTGAAAGAAAATATAGTCCTTGTAATAATGTCCCCACACTAGTGGTAGCTACACGTTTAAACCCAGCCATTTCAGTGTTGATATAATAATTAATTATTCTCTAGTGCAAGAACAATATCAACAATTAATTGTTTTTTAAACCTGTGTTTATCTAAATTGAGTCTTCCTGAACGTGAGCATTTTGATGCAATGGAGCGAGACAGTGATTGTCTGTAAAATGTGTGATGAAGTGTGTGATCAACGTGTTGTGTTGTCCTGTGACTGCTGTTGTCCCGATCTGATCAGATTTGATGAGGCACATTCGTTTAACTTTGCGCTCGTGTGCCTGTGTCTTCTCCGGCCCTCAGCTCTCGGCTCCAGTAATTAAATTAAACGCGCTGTGTGGTTTTATTCCCCGCTGATGAGCCTGCCGGCGCCGGGGTCGCGATAGCAAGAATAGTCCCGATATCCGTAAATGAGGAATCCTGGACGTGGGCAGATTCAGCCTTCTCTGTTCATCTAGATCACATGATCCCTCAGCGGGTATTAGGGATGTTTATATTATTGCAAATTCAATTAGCTGTTAATGATTTAAGCTTCATCATATTATGGTTTATGTCCTGGAAAGGATGCTGATGTAATAGGGATAATCGAGATGTTGTTGGTATGATGAAAACGTCGTATTAGTGCTTTTTTCACCTTGCTAATATCGCGCCGTCGTTAGCAAACGCATTTTTCCAATCAATGAAAAACAATCAATTTCCTTCCTCTCATAACAGACGATTAGGCTTTGCATGTGTGCAATGGTTGATTTGAACCTCATTAACTAAAGGTGGTAAACAGCCGAGTTTGTAAAATTGCGTTCGACGCACTCTTTGGTGTGATTTAATGTTTCCCAAAATCCCTCGGAAAGAGCGCCTCAGACTCCGCGCTCGTGGTGAACAGACACAAACCGCTGCTAGTTAAATCAACGATCAGCATGGCACCCAGGGACACAAATTGCGTAATTCCTATTCCCCATGCATCGCTGTTAAGTCCCAGTTTGGGAATACGCCCACTCCCATCGGAGGCTGTTTTTGCTCCGCGAGAAAGCAGTCGTGGCCCCGCAATTGGATTTGCATTGGGAAAAATGTGAATCTGTCCGCCCACGAAAAGAGTGTGCTGCGGAACATCTGTAACTCTTAAGGGGGTGAAATCGATTAAAACAATGAGCTGGGTTCTCCTGAGACGCCCGGCCGGTAATCCGCGAGGAACACCGACGCTTCCATAAGACGCACGAAGAACCCTTCCCTCTGAAACATCTACACGTTATTCCAATCAAGAAGCAATTTACTATGATGAAACACATAAATACAAATAAGTGAGTTGTGCATAAAACAAGATAAATGAATCTGCCAATGAGTAAGAAAAAAATCTTATTCAAAATGGAAAACGAGATTATTTTCTACCCATTGGCAATCATTTTGATAAAACTGACAGAATTTCTTGTGATTTTACTGCTCTAGGAAAGCTTCTGGATTTAAGAATGGTTTAGATATATGGACGGAAACAGCTTTGCTTTAACACACTTTGCAGAACAAAGCATGATGGCACGCACATCTCGGTACAGTGAGCTCGAGTCGAGCAATACATCTGCCCAGCGGGAAAGAGAACTGACGACCGGTGATCACTCCTATAACAGCGCTAAATATCACTAATAATGCATTGGCTCTTAAAACTAGACAAACATGCTGAAAACTGTGCCGATTTTACTCATAAGGCACTAATAATAAGTACTTTAGGAGATTCAGGGAGAACCTCAATCTGACACTAAGAACGTTATTACAACGCTCGTGATTCCTGCACTCAATTTGGAAGAATTCAGGCTTTATTTGTAGTTTCAGATCCTTAAACAGCTTTAAAATTCAGTTTTAACTGGTGGATCAAGGTGTGTGTGTGTGTTTTTGTGTGTGTGGTGTTGTGTGTGTGTGTGTGTGTTTGTGTGTGTGTGTGTGTGTGTTGGTGTGTGTGTGTGGTGTGCGTGCGTGCGTGCGTGTGTTTTTTTGTGTGTGTGTGTGTGTGTGTGCGTGCGTGTGTGGTGTGTGCTTGTGTGTGTGTTGTGTGTGCTTGTGTGCGTGTGTGTGTGTGTGTGCGTGTGTGTTGTGTGGTGCGTGTTGTGTGGTTTGCGAGTGTGGTGTGTTTGTGTGCTGCGTGTGTGTGTGTGGTGTGTGTGTGCTGCGTGGTGTGTGTTTGTGTGTGTGTGAGTGTGTGTGCTGTGTTTGATTGTGTGTGTGTGTGTGTGTGTGTGTGTGTGTGTTGTGTGTGTGCGTGCATGCGTGCGTGCGTGGTTGTTTGGGTGTGTGTGTGATTGTGTGTGCGTGCGGTGTGTGGTGTGGTGCATGTGTGTTGTGTGTGTGCTTGTGTGCGTGTGGTGTGTGTTCGTGTGTTGTGGTGTGCGTGCGTGCGTGTGGTGTGTGTGTGTGCGTGTGTGTGTGTGTGCGTGCGTGGTGTGGTGTGTCGTGCGTGTGTGTGTGTGCGTGCGTGCGTGTGTTGTGTGTGTGTGTGCGTGTGTGTGCGTGTGTGTGCGTGTGTTGCTGCGTGTTTGATGTGTGCGTGCGTGTGTGTGTGTGTGTGTGTGCTTGTGGGGGGGGAGGGGAGTGTGTGCGAGTGTGTGTGTGTGTGTGTGCGCGTGTGTTTTGCGTGTGTGTGTGTGGTGTGTGTGTGTGCGTGTGTGTGCGTGCGTGCGTGTGTTGGTGTGTGTGTGTGTGTGCGTGCGTGCGTGTGTGTGTGTCTTGTGTGTGTGTGTGGCGTGCGGGGTGTGTCGTGTGTGGGTGCGTGTTGCTGTGTGTGTTTGTGTGTGCGTGCGTGCGTGGGTGTGTGTGGTGTGCTTGTGTGAGTGCGTGCGTGTGTGTGTGCGGCGTGCGTGTGTGTTGTGAAGCCTCTTTAATTAGCAATCATTTAATGAGGCCTCTGGGCAGGAGGTGTGTGTGTTCAATTAATTATGAACATTTACCTTTGTTTTGTAGCGCGTGTAGATGAGCGTGTAGATGAACGGTAATGACGATCTCGTAGGAGGATCTCGCCATTGCTTCGAGTGTGATCCTCTCTTGTCGCCTTAATCTATTACAGCCAAGCTTTCATCTCACCGCGCCCTTGTCATATTTTATGATTTTTTCATAAACACCTGCCTATACTTCATAAATGTTCTCCCAATTTTTCTAGTCTATTAACATTAGTTGAGGACAGTTATAGGAGGAGGCAATGCGAGCGTGTAATAATGCGTCAGTAATACGCAGCGCTGCAGGCGAGAGCGGGGGTGCTTCTGTAAAGATGCCATCAGCTTTAATAAAACATCCGGCGTCACGGAACCGCGCGAACAGTCCTGCTTTCTTCAGGTCATTCATCTTTTATTATAATAAACCTAGTCAAGAAGGTGTCCCGCCGCACACTGACTTCAGTACACACTGCCTAGTCTAAAAATAGATGTTCTGGATTGCATAGTGCAAAAAGTGCAAAGTGAAAATTTGTTAATATCTTTTAATAAATCTGTATTATTATCTTTATTAGTATTCATAATCAGTTGCATTATCTTACTGAAGTTTACAATGCACGAGTTAGAATGTAGATCGCATGAACCCTTGTGTGAGGAACTATAGCAATACAGAGAGTGTGTGTGGTGGTGTGTGTGTGTGTGTGAATTTTTTTATATCTGCAAAATAATTATACACAGTACACATACATATATTAACTGTTATTTTGATGCGATTAATCGCGATAAACGTTTAAGGGTTGAGTGCTAGTCTAATACTGTCATCAATTCTTCACTAAGAATCACATTATATTTAAATCATTTGTGTATCTGAACAGTTTTTTGGGGAACATTGATTACAATGCAGCAATACAACATATGGCTAGTAAAAGCGCATATGATTGAGCGATTGCATATGATTCGAAACTGAATTAGTGCTTCTGATTAATGGGGTAAAACATAAGCGAAGAATGGAAAGTAACGACTTGAACTCGGGTTGAGCACAAAACCATCCTGCCACGTTCCTGGGCACTCGGCTAACTTTCATTCACTTTGACTTCACATTCAAATTGTAAATTTTTGATTGTTAAGGAGAGTTTGAATTCAGTTCATTGAAATGGATCAGTGTTAAGAAGAAAAGATTTGGTGCAAATGAATCAAACTCTGCATTTTGAAACGAGTAATAAGGGCCCTCATTTATAATCTCACGTAGAAACGAGCACAGAATTCATCTTTCGACAGGGGGGATCCAACAACATAATGCTCCGAAATCCCGTCTTACGAAACAATCCTTATTGGATACATTGGCGGCTTAAAACATCGACATTTTATAACATCGCCTAAAAGTTCAGATTAGAAGAGTTTAACGACAAGGAGAATCATAACCCGGCCAGAAGAGGACGTTTCTCATGAGCCCAGGAATTAACCTCCAGAAACACCGTTAACATCGTAATTGCAAACAATTAACGGTATAATGTCGTTCGAAGCTTCGGTTGAAAGAATATGCGCTCCTCACACTCCTTCCACTACATTCACGTCTGAGACTGACGCCACATGTGATCGTAGCCCTCTCGCTCGCGTCCGGATTTGAAAATCACAAGTTGACACCCATAAGAACAAAGTAACACATTATTGCATAGATCTGTTATTTAGCATTTACACTTGGACTCAATGTATCCGATCGTTCCATTCCAATTACTACTATGATTTTCATCCACTGTCAATCGATTCAACTGCAGATTTAAAACACGGTAGCTAATCCCGAAGCTCTTGCAGAAACATGCGGTTATGATCTAGAAGCTGTGCAGGTAATCTCTTATTGACAGTATGTGTGTACTCTGTTGCGGTATATTAACGGATGCTGACTACCTTAAACCGTCTGATTGCCATTGTGTTCATGCGCCACAGAGATGTCCTGTGATTGGCTGTAAAAGCTCAAGACGGGTGAATAGAGCGCCTCACACACACACACGCGCAGGAAAGCGCTTTAAACCTTAATTCACAGCAGCGCCATCTTTGATTATTAATGGAAAACCATGTCTTTTGTGAACTCGTCCCTTATGTTGCATTTCGATTTCTCAACGTAGGTTTTCTTCCTGTCACTGGACAAGCAGAAACGTGAAAATAGTGCCTTTTAATGAAAGTGAAAATAAGATGGGAAAGAAAATCTTCATGACTTAAAATATCTAAATGAAACTCGACACCCTTGCCTCATTTAGTATGCGTGTTTCTATGAATATGCAAATAAAGCCCCGCCTCCACTCCCTCACTCACTCATGAGATCCACGGTTTGACGAGCACACGTTGATCTGATTGGTTACAAGGTCGTTTGTGACTCAGAAACACCAGTGATGGTTCACACCGGTTTTTGAGACTGTCTTTGGTTCACTGTCCGTTTTAAGTCAGAAAATACTCAGCAATGCTGTTCAGACTTATGAATTTACACATGTGTGTCTTAAAGCGTAGTAAAAACACCACATCACACATAAACAACAATAAAAGCTGGATTTTCAGGTGAAATAACATTCAGATTAATTTGAGTTTTGAATCAGTTCATTGAACTGATTTGTACAGATGAATCAAACTTTTGTGTTCATTATTGACTCTCTCTATATATTTGTATAAATATATATTAGTGTGTGTGTGGTGTGTGTGTGTGTAAAATAGTAAAAAAAGACATGGTGAAAACCTTTTGGAAGAGTTAATCAGCATATACGAATCAACTTCCCAAATGCGTTCTCTTTTATTCTGAGTTCTGTACAGTGAGAGAATCTGAACGGGTAACCATATTCACAAGTGAATCGACCATAACCGGGTGGTTGTAAATATAACCGCGAGTGAGAGAGGCATCCATAATCCTCGTGCCGACCGTTAAGCAGTATCTACCGAACCTCCGGCCGCAAGCCAGTTTGTGTCCTGAAAGGCCAACTCGGCCCGCAGACAGGACGCCGGTTGGCAGATCTATGCGTTCGCGTTGTTTGTGACAAAGATGCACAGTTGAATCGTCGAACACACTCGTCATCTCGCGACCTGCCGAACGCTTCATGATGCTGGTATGAGCTTGTACTGGAAGGATCTGGATCTTCAGAGCTGATGGTCTTCTGCACAACAACTCCTTTATTAATGTGCTCGCCTCGACATCTGATCCTGATTGTGTCTGAATAGCTCATGAATCCATGTGTAATTGAGCCTGACCGCCTCCCTCATGTCAACAGACACCGCAGCGGCAGCCACCGCCAACAGTAGTTCACACGCCAGAGACCAGTGTTCATGTTAGTTTTCCTGTGTGAGGACACTATAGTTCATTTCTGTCAGTGAAGGAGAGCACAATAAACAAACTGTGGACGTATTATACCCAAATATTCTTCTACAGAGACTACCATGACATTTACACACATTTGGAACTATGATTCCTCCACTTGGAGCTGATCATGTTTCTTCATGTTTTTCTGTAACTGCTAATGCTCTTTTACACACAGACTGAACAACATGAAGCATAGCTTGGTCCTGGTGAGCTAAAACTGGATTCTCTAATTGTGTAGTGAAATTTACCAGCTGACAGATATGCAACATAATCCATTGTGTAAGTCTAACAGAGGACGGACAAAACCATTGAAATATCCTCTGATCTCATAACTCTGAAGTTCTGTCATAATTATCACCGTTTATAAATGTTAGAAATGTGAAGGTCTGGATAAAGTGTAAGCTTTGACTGAAGTCTGCTCGCTGTGTCCACAACACAGAGAATAATTAATATTCAAAAACCCATCGCTTATTCAGTTCCACCTTGAATCATAGCGTCCCCTGGAAAGAAAACGTGATGTTTGAAACAGCAGTGTCTCTATTTTCATGCCAATTAACCGCGATAACTAAAAAAAAAAGAACTTGCTTATTTTCTTTGAAGATTACCAGTGATAAAGATTCATGACAGGATGAATGTGTGCAGGTTTTTTAAAAACCAAAAGCATGAGAGAAAAAAACCTGCACTCATATATTGAATTGCAATTGAAGCTGGTAAGATGAGAAAACACAATAATAATGGCTTGTGTTTGAGGAGACCACAGCGCGGCCGGTCTCATCTCGTCCAGATCACGTATGACCGTTCCATTACTATGGTAACAAGTATTCCTGTACGCCCTGCGTTTGACAGGACAGGCTTGACACGCGAGACAAAACGGAAGATGCGATCGCCAGGAAACGCCGGCAATTAGACAGGGAGATTTCACAGCGCCTCGGCTCCTGCGCCATGTCCAAGCTCACTTTGATACTTTATCACTCTCGTCTTCACATTATTATGCATTCTCATGCAACAGTGGACGGGCGTCACGATTGTGCCTTTAATTATTAGGGAGATGTTTGCGTTTTAATGGCTTGTAGCTGAGATGGAGATATTAACGTTTATGTTTCCCATTGTACTTTGGCCTCTCACTTTGTCATTAATGTCTCGTTTGACTTGTACTTTTATCCTCGCTCGTCATTTTTATTAGCCATTGTCATTTTCCGCCCAGTTTCATAAGATATAAAAGTGCTTGGATGAAATAAATAGACAGCTGCAGCATCTCACTTTCTGCAGATACATTATTCATACGTTCAGTTTTGTAAGTTTATTCCTTGCAAAAATTACATGCCCAGCTCCGACAAATGTAACAACCCTTATGTACAATATTTTTTATGAACATAACCAAAAATGCACGATATTGTGAAATTTTAATATTATTTTCATAAAATTACCATTAGATTTTTGTGTTAACATAAATAGTTATGTTGTTTTGCAGATAAATGAACATAATACAATGTTTTAAATCACATTAAATTAAATACCATTATACATACATAATTGTTGCATTAGCTTAATGAGAATAGACTTAGTAATTACAGTAAAGAATACATTGTAATTGAAAAAAAGTTTAATGCCCCGCAAAAAACAAAAAAAAAGTTAAATATAAGATTTGATTTCTATATTTAAATAAAATTCACACATGCAGCATATTAAATGTGTGAAATATAACCTGGATGGCCCAAAAAAATAGTACAACTACTCAAAATGTTGGTATTTCTGTTTTATTTTCACTGAAAGCAACAACATCTGCACATAGTCAAAACATTACACTATTCGATTATATATATATATATATAAAAGAGAAGTTTTTGTGAAATCTCATATAAACAAAAACGCACATATGAAATGCAGTCAACCCTATCAGAGCAAATTAAACAAATATAAAACATCAACTTGCTAAAACCACTGTAACACCCTGTGAACGTAATAAAAAAGCTTGAAATGTCCTATACGCGTGAGTTTATTTAGCTGGTGTTAATGAGCATGTTTTGATGTGCCTGGATCGGCTGTGTGTATTCCTGAAAGTCAACACTGCCACTTTTGAACAGATGCTGAAACTGCCTCTGTGTGTGTGTGTTGGATGGACTGCATGTGTGTGCGATTGGCCTCGGGTGATGATTTGACGCTGCCTGACATGAGGAGAGACCCTCACAAACCGGACCAGACCACTATAGTGTGGATTGGGTTCGGGCATCATTCAGTCAGAACTTCAATCACTGATGCCGCCACGGCCGAAACCTCCCAACCGCTCGCCAGTCCCCGAATTAGGGAGATTAGCGGAAAGCGCAAAATGCGGGATGATGGAATTTGTCATCAATTTGCATTGTCCGGAAAGATCCTGTTTGAAGATCGACGCGTGAGGGGCTTGTCAGTCCCATACTGGCAGTCCACGGGAGATTTCTGCGCTTTGATGCGAGTCGAGTCGAAGAAGCCTCACACAACCAATTTTGTCACAAAAGCAGCGCTTTTGACGGCGGCGGGGCGTTTTTTCCTCCTCGCTCAAATGACGGCTGCTTATATTTCGGACAAGCTTGTGTGTTTATATATTATCGAATGTGCGATATATAGCCTAGCTTCTGAGCGTTGTTGTTTCCGTGAAAAAAAACATAATAGAAGCCACTTTTGAGTGTTTATACGTGCTTTGCCCGTCTGACCTTCGAAACAGCCGATAGATATAGTGCAATAATCAGCGTAAATCTGACAGAAGCCAGGTGACAGCGTTCCTCATCCGGCTCGGGGTCAGGGCGCTTCCTCAAAGACAACCGGCCCCCCTTTTCCCCCATCTGTCACAACATTCTATCGACGTGTGGTGATTTGCAAGATTTTTGTTCATCGAATCCAGGCAAAAGGCTTCCTTGTGCATTTGATAAAGTTTTTATCTATTTATAGTGCTGCTCAAGTACTCAGATTTTCCTTGCGACGCGTACACGAGCAATTAAAATACAGAGAAGGACTCGATCCGGCGTTCAGAACGAGATTTGAGGATTTGAGATTCGCAGCACTACGTTTTGAAAGTGAAGTGTTGAAGAAGCATGAATCACTGCAACGCGTATATCTTCAACAGCCATCTGAAGCTGTAAGACCCAGTAATAATGCAGAAATAGGCATAAAACCTGCTGATACAGAAATGAGGGATAGTGCAGTAATAAAACAGTAATAGTGCAGGCAAATGTAGTAATAGAGTGCATTCATACTATAGTAATTGGTGCAGCAATAGTGCAGTAATAATGCAGAATAGTGCCATATATAATGCTGAGAGACAGTAATGCGAAATAGTGCATAATATTGCCCTGTAGAATACATAATGATTGATAGTGCCGTATAATACAGTTAATAGTGGCATCAAATGTAGTAATAGTGCATTCAAAAAATAGTAACTTGTGCAGGTCAATAATTCTGTAAATAGCAGTAAATAGTGCAGTAATAATTCAGCAATAATGCAGTAATGATGCAGAAATATCAGTAAAAATGCTGTAATACAGTAATAGAATGCAGTAATATATGCTGTAATAACAGAATAGTGCAGAATAATTAGGCAATAATGCAGTAATAATGCAGATATTAGTGCAGTAATAATGGTGTATTACAGTAATGTTTTTTTGGCGAGTAATAATGCTGTAATACGAGTAATAGTGCAGTAATACAGTAATATTGCAGGTAATAAAGCGTAATACAGTAGTAGTGCAGTAATTAATGCTGTAAATACAGTAATAGTCAGTTAATACAGTAATATTGCAGTCATAAAGCTGTAATACCAGTAATATGCGAGTAATAATTGCTGTAATACAGTATAGTGCAGTTAATACAGTAATATTGCAGTAATAATGCTGTAATACAGTAATAGTGCAGTAATATGCAGTAATACAGTAAAGGTGCTGTATACAGTAATTTTGCAGTAATAATGCTGTAATACAGTAGTATGCAGTAATAATGCTGTAATGCTGTAATAACAGTAATATGCTGTACTACAGTAATAGTGCCGTAATAATGCTGAAATACAGTAATAGTGCAGGTAATAATGCCTGTAATACCAGTAATAGTGCAGTAATACAGTAATAATGCTGTCATACATTAATAGTGCAGTATAATGCTGTAATACAGTAATAGAGCAGTAATAGAAATGCTGTAATGCTGTAATACAGTATAGTGCAGTAATACAGTAATATTGCAGTAATAATGCTGTAATACTGTAATAGTGCAGTAATAGTTCAGCAATTATGTAGTAATAATGCAGCAATAGTGCAGTTAATGATGCATGCAATAGTGCATAATAAATGTTTTAATATAGAATAGTTGCGGTAGATAATACAGTAATCGTGCAATTAATAATGTTACAATATAGTACTAAGTGCAGTAATTAATACAGTAATAGTGCAGCTGTAATTATTAATAATTACTGTAGAATAGTGCAGCAAATGTACTAATAGTTCTTTCATAATAAAGTAATTGTGCAGCATAATGCAGTAATAATCAGCAATAATGCGAGAATAGTGCAGTAATAATGTTATAACTATAGAAATAGTTCATAATAATACAGTAATAGTGCAGGTATAATTTTATAATATAGTAATAGTGCAGTAATAATACAGTAATAGTGGCCGTAATAATGCAGAATATTACAGTAATAATGGCAGTAGATTGTACAGTAATAGTGCCGTAATAATGCAGAAATAATTACAGTAATAATGCAGTAATAGTACAGTAATAGTGCCGTAATAATTCAGAAATAGTTACAGTAATCAATCTTAATAGTACAGTAAACATGCAGTCATAATGCAGTAATAGTGCCGAAATAATGCAGAAATATACAGTTACTACAGCAGTAATAGTAACAGTAAAAGTGCCGTAATAATGCAGAAATATTACAGTAATATGCAGTAATAAGTACAGTAACAGTGCAGTAATAATGCAGAATAGTACAGTAATAGGATTGCCGTATAAATGCAGAAATATATACAGTAATAATGCAGAATAGAACAGTAATAGTGCCGTAATAATTGCAGAAATATTACAGTAATAATGCAGTAATAGTACAGTAACAGTGCAGTAAATAATGCAGTAATAGTAACCAGTAATATGCCGTAAGAAATGCAGAAATATTACAGAAAATGCAGTAATAGGTACAGAAATAGGCCGTAATAATGCAGAAATATTACAGTAATACGCAGTAATAGTACAGTACCATTGCGTAATAATGCAGAAATAATAACAGTAATAATGGCAGTAATAGTACAGCAACAGTGCAGTAATAATGCAGTAATAGTAAAGTATAGTGCCGTAATTATGCAGAAATATACAGTAAATAATGCAGTAATATACAGACAATAGTGCCGTAATAATGCAGAAATATTACAAAATAATGCAGTAATAGTACAGAACAGTGCAGTAATAATTCAGAAATAATACAGTAATAATGCAGTAATAGACAGTAACAGCCGCAGTAATAATTCTGTAATAGTCCAGGAATAGTGCCGTAATAATGCCAGAAATATGTACAGAAATATCAGTAATAGTAACAGTAATAGCGCCGTAATAATGCAGAAATATACATCTAATGCAGTAATATACAGTAAGTAGTGCCGTAATAATGCAGAAATATTACAGGAATAATGGCAGTAAATAGTAAGTAATAGTGCCGTAATAATGCAGAAAAATACAGTAATAATTGCAGTAATAGTACAGTAACAGTGCAGTAATAATGCAGAAATATTACAGAAAAAATGCAGTAATAGTACAGAAATAGTTGGCGTAATAATCAGAAATATTACATAATAATGCAGTAATAGTACTAGTTAACAGTGCAGTAATAATGCAGAAATATAACAGTAATAAGCCATTAATAGGTACAGTAATAGTGCTTAATAATGCAGAAATTTACAGTAATAATGCATAATAGTACAGTAATAGTGCCGTAATAATGCAGAAATATTACAGTAATAATGCAGTATACTCTGAAGACTCTCTGCCAGCTCCTGAACATGATTGGTCAAGAGATTCCTTCTGTGGACAGATATACTAATTAAATACTCCAACGTTCAACTTTTAGGATGAATGCTATGAACAGGAAAGACATTAAACTGTTACACAATATAATGTACAAATAAAAGCTGTTCTTTTTAATTTCTATTCTTCAGAATACTCATATCACCAGTGTTATTTTTTAGTACAATTGACAGCTTTTTATTAATATTTTGAATTAGGTTTGTTTTTATATTATGATATATATATATAATGTTCATATCCGATAAAGTTTTTTGTAAGTTAATGTTGACATTTTTTATTAGGTTTTACTTTTTCCAAATATCTTTTTTATTTCATTTTTATTTAGTTTATTAGCTATTAAGGTACAGTCAAGTTAAAACTAAAGAAAAAAAAAAAATATTGCAAAGTGATTAAAATGTTTGTATATTTATTTAGCTTTCCGTTAACTTTTGTTTTTATGTTCAATAAAGATGTTTTTTTAATGGTTCATCACTACAATCCACCCACGCTGTTTTCCTTCTCTCACTGTACACATATTTCTGTAGTTAGCATCAGGTTGTGTCCAGCGGATGATAAGCTCTGTAAAACTGTCCGAAGTCCGTGAAGAGAAACGCTCAACTGAGGTTGTAAAGGAGCAGACGCACACACATTAACTGGCTCGGGATCATGTGTGTCTGTGTGTGTGCGGTTCCTCAGGCAACGCATCAATTATGCATGAAAGCTTCAGATGCGCGTGCATTACATTAGCATACCTGATGGTGCATTTCCTCCGCGTCCTTGACCAGCGCCGCTGAGTCTGACTGTTCGTCAATACAGTCATTTACCCAGAGCCAGAAATAACATGTTTAAGGTCACCTCGCACCTGACAAACACACACGACGCCGGCTCTCCGACTCATCAACCTGCAGGACACCATCCCGCTCGTTTCCTCGCATAAGGCAATCTTTTGGGAAGCCTTAAAGTTGCCTTTTCTGAAACACTTTGTCGGTGGCTGCGAGTTAAATGAAACCGTAAAGAAGAGAGACCAATAGTTAAGGCACCCCTATGAAAATTAATAAGGCGTAATAAAAATGCATGTGCCGTTTGTAGTTGTTGATCATATTTTTGAGCCCAATGGCAAATTGCCTGTCGTCGCTGTCAACGGCGCGGATGAATAATGCAGTTGGTGTTGTAATATTCAGTGACACACCATTGACAGCATTAAACAGGTTTTGATTGGTGAGGGAACTCCATTCTTTTGAACTGTTATTTTAGGTAAATAGTATTCCTGAGTTACTCTGCGCCAGGCTCTTAATAATTGATCACGCCGTAGCGCACCAGTTTTTTTTTGATTTTTAAATTATTATAAATAGCCGAGAGGTGTCCTTGCTTTTGATATTCAAATCCGGCAAATATGAAGCCAAAGGTGCTATCTTTTATAAATCCCTCTGTAGTCCCGGATCAGGCCGGATCGTGCGGGAAAGTTCTGATGGCTCTTGATGGCTCTTACGGGAAACGCTTCAATCCCGATTTGGGATCGCTGTAAGACATGGGAATGGCGCTCAGGTTAATGATGCGCTGATTGATCCAGCTTTCTTCCTCTCTCTCCTCTCACCGTCCTGTAATGTCAGCGGTCCGGCAATGCGGAGATTCATCAAAGATGACAGGTGAACCCAGCAGCGGGACGCTCAGAAACACATATGATTATGGAAATGAATGTGCCTATTCGCTCCCTGCAGCTAAGCGCTGTTGATCTGCGTTTCACAAATCAGAAGGACAGATCATCGCTCACAGCTCTCCAAAAAAAGTCCCTGAGAATATATTGCATGCAAGTTTACTCTCCAACACAAAAAGTGAAAATACCGTAACTTGAAAATAAGAATTAAACGTTTGCTGAAATCCCTCACGTCGTTAAAAACTGTAACACTTTACAATAGGGGGGGTTTTTTTTTTTTTATATTATTGTTTTTATTTTTTTTTTTGTTTCATTTCGCTATCAAATGAACTAATAACCGTGAACTGTGGTAATAACTTGATAACACTATACAGCATTTATTAATCTACGTAAATGATCATTCCATATCCAGCATTTACTAACGAACATTGCCAGTTGCATTTACAGTGCATTAACTAACTTTAGCTAATGAACCTTATCGTAAGGGCTATTTCCAATATATAGTTGAACAATGGAAACATCTCATTTCCCTTCGTTTTAATTGATGTATTAAAATATCTAGAACTAAACTGAAATAAATAATAATAAATTATAAATTATAATAAAGATTGGACAATTTGAAGAAAAAAACGATATGATCCCAAACAGCACTCAATGCACATGATGCAGGAACTAGAAAACAACAAAAATAAATAAATAAACATTATTGAAATCAACCAATGTTAAAAACTGTAACACTTTATAATAAAGTTTACATTTGTAACTAGCAGTTTAACATGGACCTGATACAGTGATAATACTTGATATCCATTATCGAATGAAAACTTCTAGCAGCTTGTTTATTATCTTAGTTAATATTAATTTTAACATTTACCCTAATAAGTTATTAAAAATCAAAGGTGTATTAGTTAACATTAAGTTAATGCAGCTGTGAACTAACATGAACAATGAACAGCTGTATTTTTATTAACTAACCATTAATAAAGATAAATAAATACTGTAACAAATTAATTATATTGCTCCATTGTTGGTTCATGCTAGTTAATACATAAACTAATGTAACTAATGAACCTTATTGTAAAAGTGTTACCATATTATTTTAAGACACATCAACTACAATCACCATCTGTATTTTTAATAACAACAAGCAAATGGATTGATCACCGTTAGTTAATATTAGATACTGCATTAACTAATGGGACCGTAATGTAAAGTGTTGCAATTTAAAATTTTTATTATTTGTTGAACTAGAAACATCTCAATTTCAATTTGTTACTTGACTAATTAAAATAATTAGAACTAAAACTGAAATAACATAAAAATACTACAACAAATTAAAATAAATTAAGAAAAACTATGCAAAAAAATAATAAAAACGATTTGATCCCAGAAGAACACTGAATGCACTTGTGATGTATGAGCCACAAAATCCATCTAAAGCACTTCTTTCGTTTTTCCTCTCCTCGCATCAGACACCTGCAATGTGTGTAGATTGATGGTGCTATTTTATTTCCTGCGGCATGGTAAGTCTGTCTAAAGCTGTTGTGCCAGTGTGCTGGCGGATACAGGCCCACATGCTCCTGACCGGATCCTTTATTTTACTGCAGATACTCACTAATTATCACCTTGTTATTATGATCGCGCGAGCTTCCATCGCTGGTGAGAAACGGGATCTCGAGTGTGATCAAAATAACAGTGAATGGAGTGGAGTCGTTTAATTGGATGCTCTGCTGTTCAACACTAATGCTATAATAATTTAATTAGTTGGCAACTTCTTTGATTCAAAGTCTTCTGGCCGTTTTGCTTGAAATCTTCCTGTGCGTGATTTATGGACCCTTCCATAGCAGATGATCAAAACTGGCGGGACACTTTTCATTTTGGCAAATGGTTAGTGTTTTGACTTCAGAAAGACACACCTAAATCAATCTTTATTCTACAAGCGCTTTGTTCAGTGAGACAGATTCAGATCATGCTTCACAGTGACGCAAACTTCATCAGACTACTCATAACAGAAGATGTCATTAATCACATCAATTTAGTTCTCATCGGAAGTGTCAGTGCGGTCTAAATTACTGAATATTCATTAGAATTATAACAATATTAAGTGCCATTTTAAAATTGTACAAAAGGAATGTGAGTGGGGTTAAACTGAATATTACCATGTACACCTCTTTATTTTTCTATTTTGTTAGAAAATTTTTTGCAAAGCCTGTATATCTGAATACAGATTAAATTAAAAACTTGATTTAAGTGATTTTATTATTTTCTAAACATTAAATATGCTGACATTTTAAATAAGTAACACATAATTGTTTCTCAGACAGTTGCTATCCTGGGAATATCACACCGTTGGATGCAAGATTGACCATCAATCAAGTATTTCCCACACAAGTATTTCCAATAAATAATTGTATATAGTATGTATTTATTAATTAGATGAATTTCTATTGTAAAAAGCATGTGTATTTACTGCTGTGTGTCAGGTGCGGGAGGGGCGGTCTGCGCGGACAGGTCGCTCTGACCCCCTGCTCTATGCCAGATGCTGGACGGGCCGCCAGCGCCCAGGCCCGCTCTGCTTCCGTCACACAGAGCATGTTCTGTGTGCCGTCACGCCGGCCTCACACTGGCTCACGATCTGCAGGCCGCACATCTACGTCACCAACCCCGAACACACAGCGCCTGTCACGCCGCGCTGGAAACACACACCTGCAGGACCTCCCGGTGAGCTCATCGTATATCTGTGTACATATTTATAGGAGCTTCATCTGTGCCTCAACTGCCGGAAACTCACTGAGGACAGATAGATTTTTACGTGTGACGTCATCATCCACCGACTACACCTCACAGATTAGCAGAACAACAACTGAGGGCAGAAACACTGATGGCAGAAACACTGAGTGGCAGAAAACACTGTGATCGGCTCCGAAACACTGAAGCAGAAACACTGAGGGGCAGAAACACTGAGAGGCAGAAACATCTGAGGAGGGGCAGAAAACACTGAGGGCAGAAACACTGCGATAGGCAGAAACACTGAGCGGCAGAAACACTGAGAAGGCAGAAACCCTGAGGGCAGAAACACTGAGGGCAGAAACACTGAGGGCAGAAACACTGAGCGGCCAGAAACACTGAGAGGCATAACCGGACAGAGGGCAGAAACCCAGATGGCAGAAACACTGTAGAGGCAGAAACTCTGAAGGCAGAAACAACTGAGCGGTACAAAAACACTGGCGGCAGAAAACACTGAGCGGCAGAAACACTGAGCGGCATATACACTGAGGCGGCAGAAACACTGAGCGGCCGAAACAACTGAGAGGCAGAAACACTAGGCGGCAGAAACACTTGGAGGCGCAGAAAACACTGAGCGGCAGAAACACTGAGCGCAGAAACACTGAGCGGCAGAAAACTGAGCGCAGAAACACTGAGGCGGCAGAAACACTGAGCGGCAGATACACTGAGTTGGCATAAACACAGAGGCGGCAGAACACTGAGAGGCAGAAACTACTGAGCGGCAGAAAACACTGAGCGGCAGAAACACTAGAGGGCAGAAACACTGAGAGACAGAAACACTGAGCGGCAAAACACTGAGAGGCAGAAACACTGAGTAGGCAGAAACACTGAGCGGCAGAAACACTGAGCGGCAAGAAACACTGAGAGGCAGAAACACGAGCGGCAGAAACACTGAGCGGCAGAAAACACTGTAGAGGCAGAAAACCCTGAGCGGCAGAAACAATGACGGCAGAAACACTGAGCGGCAGAAACACTGAGCGGCAGAAACACCTGAGCGCAGAAACACTGAGGGCGGCAGAAACACTGAGCGGCAGAAACAACTGAGAGGTCCGAAACACTGAGCGGCAGAAAACTGAGAGGCTAAACACTGAGCGGCAGAAACTCTGTAGACATAAACACTGAGCGGCATAAAAGACTGAGCGCAGAAAACACGAGCGGCAGAAAACACTGAGAGACAGAAACACAGAGCGGACAAGGCAGAAACACTGAGAGACAGGAAACACTGAGCGGCAGAAACATGAGAGGCGAAACACAGAGCGACAGAAACACTGAGAGACAATACTCGTAGCGGCAGACTCACTGAGAGACTGAAACACTGAGCGGCAGAAACACTGAAAGACAGAAACACTGACGGCAGAAAACACTGAGCGGCAGAAACACTGAGGCCAGAAACACTGAGAGCAGAAACACTTATGGCAGAAACCACTGAGAGGCGAAACACTGAAGGCAGAAACACGATAGGCAGAAACACTGTGAGGCAGAAACACTGAGCTGCAGAAACTACTGAGAGGCAGAACTCTGTGCGGCAGAATCACTGAGCGGCAGAACCCACTGAGCGGCAGACAACACTGAGAGGCAGAAACCCTGAGATGCAGAAACACTGAGAGGCAGAAACACTGAGAGGCAGAAACACTGATTGGCAGAAACACGGAGGCAGAAACACTGAGAGGCAGAAACACTGAGCGGCAGAAACACAGAGCCAGAAAACACGAGAGGCAGAAACACTGAGAGGCAGAAACACTGAGCGGCAAGAAACACTGAGAGGCAGAAACACTGAGAGGCAGAAACACTTGAGGCGGCAGAAACACTGAGGGCAGAAACACTGAGAGAAGAACACAGAGCGGCAGAAACACTGAGCGGCAGAAAACTGAGGGGCAGAAACACTTAGAGGCAGAAACAACTGAGCGGCAGAAACACTGAGCGGCAGAAACACTTAGGGCAGAAACACTAGAGGCAGAAACTCTGAGAGGCAGAAACACTGAGCGGCAAAAACACTAGAGCTGCAGACAACACAGAGCGCAGAAACACTGAGCGGCAAGAAACACTGACGGCAGAAACACTGAGCGGCCGAAACACTGAGCGGCAGAAACACTGAGATGGCAGAAACACTGAGCGGGCAGAAACCCTGAGCGGCAGAAACACCTGAGAAGGCTGAAACCTGAGAGGCAGAAACACTGAGCGGCAGAAACACTGAGGGCGCAGAAACACTGAAACACTGAGAGGCAGAAACACTGAGCGACAGGAAACGACTGATGGGGCAGAACACTGAGGGGGCAGAAACACTGATCGGCAGAAAGCACTGAGGTGGAGAACACAGAGGGGGCGAAACACTGAGAGGCAGAAATACCAGAAGCGGCAGAAACACTGAGGGGCAGAAAACACTGAGGGCCCGAAACACTGAGAGGGCAGAAGACACTGAGCGTCTAGAAACACTGAGCGGCAGAAACACTGAGAGGCAGAAACACGGAGATGCAAAAACACTAGCGTCAGAAACCTGAGCGCAGAAACACTGAGCGCAGAAACACTGAGCGCAGAAACACTGAGCGTGCAGAAACACTGAGGCGCAGAGAACAACTGAGGGGGCACTGAAAACCCTGAGAGCAGACACACTGAGCGTCAGAAACCCGTGAGAGGCAGAGAAACACTGAGAGGCAGAAACACTGAAGCCGGCAAAAACACGAAGCGGCAGAAACACTGACGGCAGATACACTGACGGCAGAAACAGCTGGAGGCGGCAGAAACACTGAGAGGCAGAAACACTGAGCGGCAGAAACAACTGAGCGGCAGAAACACTTGAGCGGGCAAGAAACACTGAGGCGCAGAAAACACTGAGAGGCAGAAACTACTCTGAGAGGCAGAAACACGAGAAGGCAGAAACACTGAGCGGCAGAAACACTGGGCGCCCAGAAACACTGAACGGCAGAAACACTGAGGGGCGGCAGAAACCCTGAGGGCAGAAACACTTAGAGCAGAAACTCTGAGAGGCAGAAACACTGAGAGGCAGGAAAAACTAGAGCGGCAGAACACTGAAACACTGAAGGCAGAAACACTGAGCGGCAGAAACACTGAGGGCAGAAACACTGAGGGGGCAGAAACACGAGAGGCAGAAACACTGAGCGGGCAGAAAACACTGAGCGGCAGAAACACAGAGAGTCAGAAACACTGAGAGCAGAAAACACTGAGAGGGCAAAAACACTGAGCGGCAGAAACACTGGCGGCAGAAACACTGAGCGTGCAGAAACACTGAAGAGCAGAAACACTGAGTCGCAGAAACACTGGGCGTCAGAAACACTGAGCGCAGAAAACCACTGAGAGGCAGAAACACTGATCGGGGCAGGAAACACTGAGAGCAGAACTCGGAGTGGCACGAAAACACGAGTAGGCAGAAACACTGAGCGGCAAAACACTGAGCGCAGAAACACTGAAACACTGAGAGCAAGAAATCACTGAGCGGCAGACAACACTGAGCGCAGAAACACTGAGCGGCAGAAACACTGAGCGGTACAGAAACACTGAGGGCAGAAACACTAGAGGCGAGAAACTCGCTGAGAGGCAGAAACACTGAGAGGCAGAAACACTGAGCGGCAGAAACACTTAGCGGCAGAAACACTGAACCACTGAGAGGCAAGAAACACTGAGCGGCAGACAAACACGAGCGGCAGAAACACTGAGGGCAGAAACACTGAGGGGGCAGATACACTGAGGGCAGAACCACTGAGGGTGCAGAAACACTGAGTCGGCAGAAACACTGAGCGGCAGAAACACAGAAGGCTGAAACATACTGAAACACTGAGGGGCAGAAACACTGAGCGTGCAGAACACTGAGCGGCAGCAAACACTGAGGGCAGAACACTGAGGGGCAGAAACACTGAGGGGCAGAAAACACTGAGGGGCAGAAACACTGAGGCGCAGAAACACTGAGGCGGCAGAAACACTGAAGCCGAAACACTGACGTCAGAAACACTGAGTGAGCGCGAAACACTAGTGAGCGGCAGAAAACACTGAGGGGCGATAAACACTTAGAGGCCGCAACTCTGAGAGGCAGAAACACTTGATTGGTAGGAAACACGAGGGCCAGAAACACTGTGAGCAGAAAACACTGAGTGGGCAGAAACACTGAGGGGCAGACATAACACTGAGGGTCAGAAACACAGAGGCAGAAACACTGAGAGGCAGAAACACTGAGAGGCAGAAACAATGAGCGGCAGAAACTCGAGAGGCAGAAACACTGAGGCGTCATTAAACACTGAGCGGCAGAACACTGAGAGGCAGAAACACTGAGCGGCAGAACCACTGAGGGGCTGAAACACTGGTGCAGAGAAACACTGAGCGCAGAAACCTGGAGGGGCAAAACTCTGAGGGGCAGAAACACAGAGGGGCAGAACACTTAGAGGGCAGAAACTCTGAGAGGCAGAAAACACTGGAGTGGTAGAAACAAGAGGGCCAGAAACACTGTGAGGCAGAAACACTGAGTGGCAGAAACACTGAGGGGCAGAAACACTTGAGGGCAGAAAGCACAGAGGCAGAACACTGAGAGGCAAACACTCAGAGGCAGAAACACAGAGAGGCAGAACACGGAGCAGGCAGAAACACAGAGAGGCAGAAACACTGAGCGTGCAGAAATCACTGAGCGGCAGAAAAGATGAGCGGCAGAAACACCTGAAGCGGCAGAAACACTGAGGGGCAGAAACACTGAGGGGCATAAACCACTGAAGGCAGAAACTCAGAGCAGAAACACTGAGAGGCATAACCACTAAGAGGCAGAAACTCTGAGAGGCCCAGAAACCACTGAGAGGCAGAAACCTCTGAGAGGCAGAAACTCTGAAGATGCAGAAACACTGGCGGCAGAAACATCTGAGAGGCAGAAACACTGAGCGGCAGAAAAACTGAGCGGGGCAGAACACTGAGCGCAGAAACACAGAGCGCAAAACACTGAGAGGCAGAAACTCTAAGGCAAACTCTGAGGTGCAGAAACACGTGAGAGGCAGAAACCTGAGCGGCAGAAACACTGAGAGGCAGAAACACTGGAGCGGTCCAGAAACACTGAGCGGCAGAAACCGACGGCAGAAAGACGAGGGGTAGAAACCAACTGAGAGGCAGAAACACTGAAGGGGCAGAACACTGAGCGGCAGAAACACTGAGAGGCAGAAACACTGAGAGGCAGAACACTGAGACAGAAACGTGAGAGGCAGAAACTGAGCGACAGAAACACGAGAGTCAGAAACACTGAGAGGCAAAAAAGAAACTGTGAGCGGCAGAAAACACGAGATGCAGAAACACTGAGAGGCAGAAACACTGACGGAGCAGAAAACACTGGACGCAGAAACTGGTGAGAGGCAGAAACTGAGCGGCAGAAACACTGAGAGGGGCAGAAACACTGAGAGGCGAAACTGTGAGCGGCAGAAACACTGAGGCTGCAGCAACACTGAGAGGCAGAAACACTGAGAGGCAGAAACACTGATAGGCAGAATGAATATTAGACTGTACATTAGACTGAATATTAGACTGAATATTAGACTGAACATTAGACTGAACATTAGACTGAATATTAGACTGAATATTAGACTGAATACTAGACTGAACATTAGACTGAATATTAGACTGAATATTAGACTGAACATTAGACTGAATATTAGACTGAATATTAGACTGAACATTAGACTGAACATTAGACTGAATATTAGACTGTACATTAGACTGAACATTAGACTGAATATTAGACTGAATATTAAACTGAATATTAGACTGAATATTAGACTGAACATTAGACTGAACATTAGACTGAATATTAGACTGAATATTAGACTGAATATTAGACTGAACATTAGACTGAATATTAGACTGAATATTAGACTGAACATTAGACGGAACATTAGACTGAATATTAGACTGAATATTAGACTGAACATTAGACGGAACATTAGACTGAATATTAGACTGAATATTAGACTGAACATTAGACTGAACATTAGACTGAATATTAGACTGATTATTAGACTGAACATTAGACTGAATATTAGACTGAATATTAGACTGAATATTAGACTGAATATTAGACTGAATATTAGACTGAATATTAGACTGAATATTAGACTGAACATTAGACTGAATATTAGACTGAATATTAGACTGAATATTAGACTGAATATTAGACTGAACATTAGACTGAATATTAGACTGAACATTAGACTGAACATTAGACTGAATATTAGACTGAATATTAGACTGAATATTAGACTGAACATTAGACTGAATATTAGACTGAACATTAGACTGAATATTAGACTGAACATTAGACTGAACATTAGACTGAACATTAGACTGAATATTATACTGAACATTAGACTGAATATTAGACTGTACATTAGACTGAACATTAGACTGAATATTAGACTGAATATTAGACTGAACATTAGACTGAACATTAGACTGAATATTAGACTGTACATTAGACTGAACATTAGATTGAACATTAGACTGAATATTACACTGAATATTAGACTGAATACTAGACTGAACATTAGACTGAACATTAGACTGAATATTAGACTGAACATTAGACTGAATATTAGACTGAATATTAGACTGAATATTAGACTGAATATTAGACTGAATACTAGACTGAACATCAGACTGAATATTAGACTGAACTTTAGACTTAATATTAAACATTAGACTGAACATTAGACTGAACATTGAGTATTAGACTGAACATTACACTGAATATTAGACTGAATATTGAATATTAGACTGAATATTGAATATTAGACTGAATATTAGACTGAACATTGAGTATTAGATTGAACATTATACTGAATAATAGACTGAATATTGAATATTAGACTGAACATTAGACTGAATATTAGACTGAACATTAGACTGAATATTAGACTGAACATTACACTGAATATTGAATATTAGACTGAATATTAGACTGAATATTGATTATTAGACTGAATTTTAGACTGAATATTGAATATTAGACTGAATATTAGACTGAATATTGAGTATTAGACTGAATATTAGACTGAATATTGATTAGTAGACTGAATTTTAGACTGAATATTGAATATTAGACTGAATATTTGACTGAATATTGAATATTAGACTGAATATTATGGCTCCAGCGCAGAAGAGCAGTAAATGGTGATGAAGGAGTCTCGAGAAACAAGCGTGTGTTCTTGACTGAGCAGCTTTTAACGTCATCATTGTCCTGTTAGAACAAATAAAGCTTTTCCTTTCCATTCCTGCTTCTTCTACGCCACTTCCCGTGTCATGAGATTTGCACATTAATTCTGCTGTGCGAGACCTTTGTGCGTGTGTGTGGATCTGGAAATGACAGTCTGGTAATGACCCGTCGGCTGAGGAAAGCACTTATTGGCCTGTAAGTGCTCGGGGAAGAGAGCTGTTAGAGGTATCATCTGAGCAGAAGAGCCGGAGAGGCTTTCATATGCAGAAGAGATCCACACAACTCCTTTAATTGGGTTTTTAATTTTCCAGGCCATCTGACGATATCAGGCATGATCCTCCAGCTTTGTCACAGTGATTCGAGACGTGTGACACGAGGGCTGAAGAGAAGAGAGGAGTGTGTGTGTGTGTGTGTGTGTGTGTGTGTTTGTCTGTCATTCTTCTTAAAGATAACGGTTCTTTACTGCATTGATGATCCTGACCTTTGACATCCATGGATGCTTTCATTTGCACTAAAGGCTCTTTATAGAGGAGAGAGTTCTTGACACACTTCTACGGCGTCGTTGTGAGAACATCCTTTTCAAAGCTTTATTTATACGTGTTTCTGCTTCACTGATGATGTATTTACATAAATAAAGAGTTGTGTCCATGTTATACGTTCTGTCAGGGAAGTCAAAAATAGTATTTAATAGGACTGAAACTACTACATACTCCCTGAAAAAGTGGTAACAAATTAAGTAGTTGATTTATTAATAATTGATCTTTACAGCGGAACTGAATTAAGGTTAAATCTGTTAGAAATAACGGTAACACTTTACAATAAGGTTCAGTAGTTAACATTAGTTTAATGTGTTAATGAACATGAACTAACAATGAGCAATACATGTGTTACAGTATTTATTAATCTTTGTTAATGTTAGATAATAAATATACAGCTGTTCATTTTTTGTTCATGTTAGTTCACAGTGCATTAACTAATTTGAACTAATACAACCTTTGATTTTCAAAATGTATTAGTAAATGTTGAAATTAATATGAACTAATATGAATAAATTTTGAAGAAGCGCAGTTCATTATTAATTAATGTTAACTAATGAACCTATTGTAAAGTGTTAAGTTAATTCCAGCTTTCCACTATCAATCAAAAGCTTTTCTTTTTTTTGATGAAATGAATACTTTTATTCAGCAAGGACGCATAAATTGATCAAAAGTGACATTAAAGACATTTGTAATGTTACAGAATATTCTATTTCAAATAAATGCTGTTCTTTTGAAGATTCTATTCATCAAAGAATCCTAAAAAATAAAAAACTATGACGTTTCCAAAAAAAAAAAAAATTCAACATTGACAATAATCATAAATGTTTCTTGAGCATCAAATCATCATTGTACTGATTTCTGAAGGATCATGTGACACTGAAGACTGGAGTAATGATGCTGAGTGAATTACTTTATTAAATATACAGCTATTTTGAGTTGTAATAACATTTAGAGCATGAGAGACTTCTTTCGAAAACATTTAAAGATCGCACCGACCCTGAACTGTACACACACACACACACACACACACACACACACACAGTATGATTATTACACTAAGAGAACGAGGAAACTGCACATTTCCCAGAGTGGAGAAAAGCGAATGCATATTTTCTTCAGTAACTGTGTTCATGCTCATCCAGTGTCTCGTGTCCTTGTGTGTGTGTGTGTGTGTGTGTGTGTGTGTTGGGGGGGGGGGGGGGTTATGTGATTTATGAGGACATAACTTTGTATAATGACATGTCTATTACACTGGTATTACAACTTATAGGTGGTTTATGAGGACATTTCAAAAGTCCTCATAATTCAAATAGCTTAAAAAACATAAAAAACAATGTTTTATTAAAAATGTAAAAATGCAGAATGTCTCCTGTGATGGGTAGGTTTAGGGATAGGGGCAGTGTAAGGGGATAGAATATACAGTTTTTACAGTATAAAAACCATTACGCCTATGGAGAGTCCTCATAATGCTGTTGCACCAATATGTGTGTGTGTGTGTGTGTGTGTGTGTGTGTGTGTGTGTGTGTGTGTGTGTTTGACTATTAGCTCTCGCTTCTGAGATGAGGCGATTTGAAAGGAATCTCGTCAGTCGCGATTGTTTCCATCTCTGAGCTCGAGCGCCCGGGGTCTGAGTCGAGAGGTTTAAGCGTTTCTGCCCTCTGTTTGTACAATCAGCAAGACCACACAAAGAGACTCAACCTCCTAATCTCTTAACCAAACAAGACAGCAATTACACTGGCTGATAAAGTGGGAACATTTCCATCGGCGGCTGTTGAGTCTGTGTTTTCCCCTCTCTCTCTCCCTCTCTCTCTCCCTCTCTCTCTCTCTCTCTCTCTCTCTCTCTCTATCTCTCTCTCTCGCTCTCTCTCTCTCTCCCTCTCTCCTGTGTCTGGATGCGGTGTCAGTGCTTGTTCTGGTAATAATGGGCTGAGCTCAGCATCTGCTGTCCTGAAATCTGTCAGTAAGAGACACATATGAGATGTTTAATAGATGACCGCCTCACCACACACTCCACGAGCTGCTCGTTGACATTTAAGAGTACTAGAAATAACAACTAGTTACACACACACACACACACACACACAGACACACACACACACACACCACACAACAAACCACACGAAGGCATGGCTGGCTTTCTAGTGTTCACTTATGGTTTTATTTCTCCTAGAGGAAACAACGACGGCTGAGAAACACGGGTTATTTTTAACACACTCAATTATTGAAATCTCATTAGAGAAATCATTAATTACAGCAGGCGAATCCCGATGCTTCAGCTGCACGTGTACAAATGAGCCTCGCTGTAATTAATATGTCCAGAATGAATGTGATCACAGTCATTTAGGGTTGTGGAGGACCGGGCGACTGGAAGATTTACTCCATCAGAGAATGAGCCGTTGTGCTTTACACGAGGAACAAAAGAACAATCCCTGTAGCCACAGCTTATTACAGCCATCGAGGACACAGTGTTAAATATTCTCTGCATATCACTGGACTCGTGCAAAACCATCATGTTTCTGTCTGCTTTTCCAGCACAAATATCTCTTACATCAAGACTCCTTTACTGGAGAAGAACAACAACAACTGAAGATATTCATGAACAATTCATCACAATGAAGTGAGTTTGTGCTTAAAAGAAGAACA
>CM060632.1:958050-1268050 GCA_030578275.1 Meda fulgida | reverse complement strand
TATATTGTGAACGCCACGAGTACAGTACGTACCAACCCCACACTTCTGAACACTACTGTGTATGAATGAAGAAGTTTGTGTTTGCTATATACAGTCAAACCAAACATTATTCAGACACTAGATTTTTCATTAGTGTGTGAGGACACTATAGTTCATTTCTGTCAGTGAGGAGAGCACAATAAAGCAAACTGTGACGTATTATACCCAAATATTCTTCATACAGAGACTACCAGTGACATTTACACACATTTGGAACTATGATTCCTCCACTTTGAGCTGATCATGTTTTCTTCAGTGTTTTTCTGTAACTGCTAATGCTCTTTTTACACACAGACTGAACAACATGAAGCATTGCTTGGTCACTGGTGGAGCTAAACTGGTATTCTCTAATTGTGTAGTTAAATTTACCAGCTGACAGATATTCAACATAATTCATGTGTGAGAGTCTAACAGAAGGACAGACAAAACCAGTGAAATATCCACTGATCTCATAACTCTGAGTTCTGTCATATTTATCACCGTTTTATAAACTATAGCGCATAAACTGATAATGTGAGAAATGTTGAAGGTCTGAATAAATGTTGCTTTGACTGTATTTGTTTATGCACCAAATGCAGAGAGTTGTTGCTAACGCCAGTTTCAGCGAATCTATAAACCTCCTTCCTAAAGTGTGTTTGCATGAGATCCAGCTGAAGATCACGGCGGCTCTGGAGGGAATAAGAGGTTATTCTAGGCCTGTTGCTCAGTGGCTAAATCTCCCTGCTCTGTTACTGTATCTGTTACTGGGTCTGTTACTGTATCTATATCTGTTACTGTATCTATATCTGTTACTGTATATGTTACTGTATCTGTGTCTGTTACTGTATCTGTTACTGTATCTATATATGTTACTGTATCTATATCTGTTACTGTATCTGTTACTGTATCTGTGTCTGTTACTGTATCTGTTACTGGGTCTGTTACTGTATCTATATCTGTTACTGTATGTGTTACTGTATCTGTGTCTGTTACTGTGTCTGTTACTGTATCTGTTACTATATCTGTATCTGTCACTGTATCTGTTACTGTATCTGTGTCTGTTACTGTGTCTGTTACTGTGTGGGGCGTTAGGACCCACACAGACCACAGGGTGAGCGCCCCCTGCTGGCCTCACTAACACCTCTTCCAGCAGCAACTTGGTTTTCTCATGAGGTCTCCAATCCAGGTACTGACCAGGCTCAACCCTGCTTAGCTTCACTGGGCAACCAGTCTTGGGCTACAGGGTGATTTGGCTGCTGTATCTGTTACTGTATCTGTTACAGTGTCTGTATCTGTTACTGGGTCTGTTACTGTATCTGTTACTGGGTCTGTTACTGTATCTGTTGCTGTGTCTGTTACTGTATCTGTTACTGGGTCTGTTACTGGGTCTGTTACTGTATCTGTTACTGTATCTGTTACTGGGTCTGTTCCTGTATCTGTTACTGGGTCTGTTACTGTATCTGTTACTGGGTCTGTTACTGTATCTGTTGCTGTGTCTGTTACTGTATCTGTTACTGGGTCTGTTACTGCGTCTGTTACTGCGTCTGTTACTGTATCTGTTACTGTATCTGTTACAGTGTCTGTATCTGTTACAGTGTCTGTATCTGTTACTGTATCTGTTACTGGGTCTGTTACTGGGTCTGTTACTGTATCTGTTACTGTATCTGTTACTGGGTCTGTTACTGTATCTGTTGCTGTGTCTGTTACTGTATCTGTTACTGGGTCTGTTACTGTATCTGTTACAGTGTCTGTATATGTTACTGGGTCTGTTACTGTATCTGTTACTGTATCTGTTACTGGGTCTGTTGCTGTACCTGTTGCTGTGTCTGTTACTGTATCTGTTACTGGGTCTGTTACTGTATCTGGTACAGTGTCTGTATATGTTACTGGGTCTGTTACTGTATCTGTTACAGTGTCTGTATCTGTTACTGGGTCTGTTACTGTATCTGTTACTAGGTCTGTTACTGTATCTGTTGCTGTGTCTGTTACTGTATCTGTATCTGTTACTATATCTGTTACTGTATATGTTACTGTTACTGTATATGTTACTGTTACTGTATCTGTTACTGTTACTGTATCTGTGTCTGTTACTGTATCTGTGTCTGTTACTGTATCTGTTACTGTTACTGTATCTTTTACTGTATCTGTGTCTGTTACTGTATCTGTTACAGTGTCTGTATATGTTACTGGGTCTGTTACTGCGTCTGTTACTGTAAATGTTACTATATCAGTTACTGTAAATGGTACTATATCAGTTACAGTGTATATGTTACTGGGTCTGTTACTATATCTGTTACTATATCTGTTACTGTGTCTATTACTGGATCTGTTAAAAAACCAACCTGTTCTGACTGGCTGTTAAAGTCCCACTGATGTGCCTTGTATCATGCAGCTTTGTTTGATGCGTTGTCATAATTTCCTCCGAAACATAAGACTTATTGAATAGCTTCTCCAAATAGCCAATAGCGTTTAGTTTCCCTCACAGATTGACCGCACCATGGAAGTGAATCCGTGCGCTGATGATACGCTGGATTCGGAATAAAACTGGAGCGTTTGAGCAACCGAACACACACTCCAACACATATCGCTCCGCATCTGTCAACGCTCGCTTCGGCCAGGTGGTGTTTATAGCAGAGGGGGCGGAGCTTCAGATTCTAGAGAGCATGTGATTGGACAGAAGATGTGATGAGAAGCGGTGACGTCATAAAAATCCCTGATCCATTTTAGCGGAAGTGAGAGACTGTAAGTTTTGAATGCTTATATCTCCTAAATGGTAATTGTGTCATTGTTTTGGCAGCTTATTCATAACTGTAAGGCTGACATATTCATACTAAAAGCTAAAAAACGTACATTTTAATTTCAGGGGGCCTTTAATGTGTATTTCTGCTTTCGTCGCAGTCAGACTGAGTGCTTTTATTGCCGAAAACTGACGTGTTGTGGTTTTACGTTGAACTCTAGTGAGAAGACGAGATAACCTGAGTGTGCTTCAGACTCTCATGCATTTATTTCAGCCATATTTATTCAATTTCAGATGATAATCTGTTAAAGAGTTCGTTCCCCGCACAGGCCGGCTCATTAAAGCATGTGACGAGATGTGCATGTGATCACGGCTCTCTGTCGCTGCACCGAGAGCTTGTCAATTAAACTGAGCGAGTCGCTGAATTAATGTGGCTCATCTTCATCTTTCTGTTTTCTGCTTCAGTGAGTTTGGAGTTTCACATAGAAGAGCTGCATAATTGAGGTCTTGGGTATATGCTGGGATTGTTAAAAAAATTAAATCTTATAAATCTGTGGCATTTTTATAATGTATATACATTCAAGTTTTTCTAGTTATGCCATACTCTACAATATTTTATTGGGTAGATAAAACAGTAGGGTGAAAAAGGTTGATATTAAATATGTAATATTGGTGATCAAAGATGAGTTAAAAGAGTTAAATCATTGACTACAGTGGGATTTTAACAAATGATGCACAAAAGTGTTTTGAGCTCATAACAGACTTATTGTTGCGCAGTTCCTTGTACAATACTGTTTATTAATCAATAATGAAACCATGTAATCATAATTTTGTGTGAAACGGAATGAAAGATGTTGGTGTTTTACTGTCTCCAGCGTCATTTCACTGGAAACGCTGGAAACTGCAGTAATTTGATTATATTGGTATGTTTTTTGACTTTTGCAAAAATTTAAGTAGAGGTACTTTTTTCCATATGAGCCGGTGTTGATTATATCCTTTATCCCTTCAGTGTAGGAATCCATATGTGAATTTCTGACCACATGCATGCTGATCGGCAGCATCACACACCTACATAATCCAGTCGATCAGGATTTTCCGTCATGCCTTTGTGCTGAAGTGAACGACGCTGCCCACGGAGATCAGAGCCGTCTCCGTCCTGACAGTTTCCAGGCAATTATATGTGTGCTTCGTGAGATGGTGTGGCGCTCACCCTCGTGCTCATTGACAGCTCGTCGCGCCGGCACCAGTCATGTGAAGCTCTCAGAACAATAGACCGTCAGCCGTCCTCTCACAGAGCGCTGTCATCAACTACAAAGAGATGATTTAGGTTAATTAAATCCAGTCTGATTGTCTCCGCGTTTGGTGGAAATTGAATTAAACCTCGTCCGGTCAGAAAGCGTCGTCAACATGCGGCTTCACACGGGGCCTAACAGCGGTGAGATGTTCTGACAGCGAGTGATGTGGTTCTCCAGCGCTCTCGCCTGGCTGGGTCGTTCACTCGGGCTGAAACAGGGCTTGTCATGTTGGAGTGCACTAATTAGACTCCAGCCTAATTTTCCAAGCTGCTCCGCTGCCCTTTAAGCCGCCATTTAAAATTCAAAGTGATGGTAATTGTACAAAAGCACGCTGATCCAGTAATCACCCCAAGGTTGGCGTTTTCTCCTTCTCTCGCTCTCTCCTCCTCCTCCAGTCAGTTTTCTGATTGTCTGAAGCTTTAGTCTCTGATGAAGAGGCTTTAAGTAAGCACACAAACAAAACCCCCTCGCACGTGAACCCTGCCCTCTGCGCGCAACACACACCACGGGTCAGGCTTCCAGGGGGTTCACAAGCACCGCCACCAAATTAGATGTCAAAATAAGTGTCTGCTTCACACCGAGAAGCAGTGGGTGCATGATTTCAAATAAGAGTCGTCAGATGTGATGTCAAGAGACGGACAAACAAGAAGCACATCCATTAAAGGGCCTGTAAGGCGAGTCAAGTGGCCTTTGTAGGGGAGCTTGTGCTTAAACGAGTAAA
This sequence comes from Meda fulgida, assembly GCA_030578275.1. NCBI lineage: Eukaryota > Metazoa > Chordata > Actinopteri > Cypriniformes > Leuciscidae > Meda > Meda fulgida. Next base: position 1,263,279 of record CM060632.1, on the reverse strand, counting down.
TCGCTGAACGCATTCAGACTCAACGCCGCGAGTTCCAGGTGTATAGAAATCAATGAATATCAAGCACATGAAAGTTATGAACAAAATTTTCATGCTAAAATGTTGTTTAGATGACGGACGAAAACCGTCTTTCGGAACCTTTATTTTTAGTGTAATATAGTGCACAATATATAGAATATATGATTAGTTGTGATAAACAGTTATTAGATATGAAAGAACTAGTTTGTGACTGTACCAGTGTTGGGGAAAGTGCTACAATATTGCATTACTCTCTAAAAGAAACTAAAGCATTACTTTTTATGGAAAGTAATATATTACGTTACTTTTGTGTTACTTCTTCTGACCTGGGTTGGGCCGGGCTTGTTTGTTTTGTAATAACAACCAAAATATTTTTTTTTATTTTTGGCAAATGTAAAGGTCCTTTTTAAATACAGGCTGTATGTGACGTCTTTTTATCGTTCTCTTGAGCATACATGTCAGTCCAGGACCATGATCGGTTCCCACTGGAATCTGATATTGACCACATTTTAAATAGCAATGTGAACAGCTACACAGAAAATCAGAATCGAGTGTGAATAGCCTTAAATGCCACTTCTCTGCCACCTTTGACAATATACTAATGAATACATTTGATTAAAGCATCTGCCTAAAGAATAGTCTGAAGAATAGTCATCATTTGAAAAGGTTTTTCCAAATAAAGTACAATTTTGGGAGACTAGCAAAAACTCAAACGCAAGCTGTGTGAAAAACTTTCTTTCGCTGAAGAGCAAAACAAACAAAAGCCCTGTTCTTCCTGAAGGAGAATGTGCTGTCCGTGGCTTCAGATGTTCTCCATCCATTTGAATTTTCATTGAAACGCAGGAATCCGGATCCGTTTGAAGCTGTTTATTATGGCTCAGGCGTCGCTGCTGTCAGCCGCTGTTGAAAGAGATTCTTGAAGTGACTGGAGTGTCAGTCCTGAGATCTGCTCGATCGTCTTCACTCCGGGATGTGTGTGTGGATCCTGCAGTACTGATACCGTCTGATCCGAGCTGACAGTCCGCCACAGAACCGCACCGGAGAAAACACTTCTAGCACTCGCGCTGAAATCTGCTCTCAGTTTTTCATATGATCAGATGATCAGTTGGGGAAGTGCTCTCTAAACAGAGCTAGCCTGCAATTGTTTCCTTAAAGAGCTGATTTGGAAAACATCCATGTATTTAGGTTGAATCAGCAATATTAAATAATATTGTTCACTTAATAAAACCCTTTTTTTTTCAATGTGGAAATGAAGTGACTGTAAAACATCCCGACATTTTCAGGCCCAAATTATGTTTACTGAGATTGGACTATTTCTTGTATTTTTGGACCATTTTTTTTTTACCGTTTTGGCGGTCTTAATAACAATCTTTTTAAATTCACTGCAAAAAATGATGTTCTTCCTCAGTATTTCTGTCTTGTTTTCCAACACAGCTATCTAAACATTCTTAAATCAAGATACATTTACTGGAGAAGCAACATGACTGAAGATATGTGACCCGTGCTGGCAAAATGAGTCGCAATGAGCAAATTTCCCATAGTTGTTATTATTTTCATATTTCATTCTCAATAAAAAAACCTTCAAAATGATGTATGACTTGTTAGAAACCGACAAAGAATTACTGAGTTACAATTGTTTGAAGTCGATAGAGTCAGCAAATTCAGTTTTGAGAAAAAACGAATTATAGTTTTGAAGACTCCAAAACAAAATCATCCTTTCCTTAAAATACCTTAAAATCCCTGGTAATGACATCTTATTTGGAACACACCAAGTCAAAACCAAATATTTCCAATATATCTATAGAAAAATATATATTAAACATTTTTCCATGATACCAGACAAACTTCAAGCGTTCTCTTTTGGCGTAAATTGATGCGTACGGCCGTCTGCCGGAATTCACTGCCATTATGAAGCTTGGAAGAGACAGGACATTCTTTATATAACTCTTGTTGTATTCGCCTGAATGAAGAATGTCATATACACCTAGGATGGCTTGAGAGTGAGTAAATCATGGGCTAATTTTCTTTTTTGGGTGAACTATCCCTTTAATAAACTCAATTTTGTGAATACCTCAAAATCGAAATTTTTCACTTGTTTTTCCTGTAGCTCGAAATTATCCCTTGCGCATTCCCACTCCTTTTGCCAGCACGGGTCACACATTAAGAATTTTTTACTGAAAAATTTATCAAAAAGGAGAGAGTTTATGGTAACACTTTATTTTGATGGTCCCTTTAGATATTCTGTAAGTAACTCTAAGTATACAGTATATACTATAAGTAACTTTGCAACTACATGTCAGCTAACTCTCATTAGAGTATTATTAGAGTATTAATAGAGTATTAGATAATATTAGAGTATTAGTAGAGTATTAGCAAAGTATTAGTAGACTGTCTGCTTATATCTCACAACAAAACTCTTTATTGTGATGCTCCTCAAACAAACATTCTACTGACTATAAGAATATTTGCAACCTAATGTCAACTTATTCTAACTCTACCAGTCAACTGATACTCTACTGATATTCTACTGATACTCTACTGATACCTACTAATACTCTACTAATACTCTACTAATACTCTAACTAATACTCTACTAATACCTAATAATACTCTACTAATATCTACTAATATCTACTAATACTCTACTAATACTCTACTAATACCTAAGAATACTCTACTAATACCTAAAAATATTCTACTAATACTCCAATAATACTATACTAATACTCTAACTAATACTCTACTAATACTCTACTAATAATCTACTAATACCTAATAATACTCTACTAATACTCTACTAGTACCTAATAATACTCTACTAATATTCTACTAATACTCTATACTAATACTCTACTAGAACTCTACTAATACCTAAGAATACTCTACTAATACCTAAAAATACTCTACTAATACTCTAATAATACTCTAATAATACTCTAAATAATACTCTACTAATACTCAACTAATACTCTAACTAATACTCTACTAATACTCTACTAATACTCTACTAGTACCTAATAATACTCTACTAATACCTAATAATACTCTACTAATATTCTTCTAATACTCTATACTAATACTCTACTAGTACTCCACTAATATGCTGCTAATACTCTACTAATACCTAATAATATTCTACTAATACCTAAAAATACTCTACTAATACTCTAATAATACTCTACTAATACTCTACTAATACTCTACTAGTACCAAACAATACTCTACTAATATTCTACTAATACTCTATACTAATACTCTACTAGAACTCTACTAATACCTAAGAATACTCTACTAATACCTAAAAATACTCTACTAATACTCTAATAATACTCTACTAATACTCTACTAATACTCTACTAGTACCTAATAATACTCTACTAATATTCTACTAATACTCTATACTAATACTCTACTAGAACTCTACTAATACCTAATAATATTCTACTAATACCTAAAAATACTCTACTAATACTCTAATAATACTCTACTAATACTCTACTAATACTCTACTAGTACCTAATAATACTCTACTAATATTCTACTAATACTCTATACTAATACTCTACTAGAACTCTACTAATACCTAAGAATACTCTACTAATACCTAAAAATACTCTACTAATACTCTAATAATACTCTAAATAATACTCTACTAATACTCAACTAATACTCTAACTAATACTCTACTAGTACTCCACTAATATGCTGCTAATACTCTACTAATACCCTACTAATACCTAATAATACTCTACTAATATTCTACTAATAATCCATACTAATACTCTACTAGTACTCCACTAATACGCTACTAATACTCTACTAATACCTAATAATACTCTACTAATACTCTACTAATACTCTACTGATTCTCTACTAATACTCTACAAATACTCTACTGATACTCTAATGAGAGTTAGTAGACATGAAGGTGCAACGTTACTTACAGTCAACAGAATGTGTTACAGCGACCATTCAAAATAAAGTAAAACTGAGTTTATGATTAAAATAAGAAGAAATATCTAGCAGTGGGTCAGAAAAATAATCTTAATTCAAAGAAAAAATAAAAATCTGACCCCATTGGCAGATATTTGTTCTTGTTTTAATCGCAAACTCTCTTCATTTTGACACATTGAGTCAGTTCGTTTGGCTTCTCCAGTATACATATCTTTATTTAAGCATGTTTGTACAGGAATACTAAGAGAATCATGTTTCTGCAGTGTTCAGTCTGAATTTGACTTTCCATTATAGGCGGGTTGAATGTTTCACACTCCATTTGATGAATGTGCAGAAATATTTGTTTGTTTGTGTGTATAAACCGTGTCGTTCCCCTCTGAACATGCTGTCAAGCCCTGATCTGACAATGATGGGTTTCTGGACGAGAGAATGACAGTCGATGCGCCGCTACTGTAAACATGCCGTATTTCCCGTTAGACGAGAGTGCTTCGTTCGCTCCAACAAACAGCACAGGTCACGGGGCTCTGGAAGACTGACGAGTGGATTCACATGGCATGTTTAACGTGTGTGATTGTATTAATGTGTGTGTTTATGTGTAATGTCTGATGATCCCTGTTTCCAGGCCTCGTCTTCTTCTCTCCCACAGGAAAACTCTTGAATCTCTTCACTTATGGTGAGGAAGGAGATGAAGGCCAGAACTTCTTTTCTTCTGTCAGATTTGCAGAGATTACCTCCAGCATGATCCTATTAGCTGGAGAGAAATGTGACTATTTAAAATGGATTTATGGAAAAAAAAGAAGTCATTTAAAAAATAACCCTGGGTTTACTGAATGTGAGCTCTCGACAGACGTTTCCTCCCCGATACGTTCTTCACACGGAGGCTCGGGACTCGTGTGCGCAGGACAACAAGTGCTGAAAGTCACGATCCCGGAGTTCCCAGCATGCAATCTGCTGAGATCTGAGAATAATGTGAGACTCAGAGAAGAGCTGTACTGTACTGTACTGTAATTCTTTTCTCACTTAGTATTTTTGTCTTGTTTCCAGTCCAAATATCTATGTATTTCTTATATCAATAAGCATTTACTAGATAAAATTACATAAGAAATTGTATCTTGTCTTTAAAAAAATAAACAAGGAAAATGATCTGCCAATGGGGTTAGAAAAAAACATTCTTAATTCAAGATTTTTTTCTTATCCCATTGGCATGTAATTGTCTTTGTTTTAAGCAAAAACTCCCTTAATTTAGTTTCAGTAAATGCTTCTTGATGTAAGAATTATTTTATATTTGGACTGGAAACAAGACAAAAATACTAAGTAAGAAAGGCATTTCATGCAGTGTTTATTGGTGATCATTAACAGCCTCGTTCATTACTCAGTACTGAGAATCACAAGACACCATCTTTACAACAGGATGTTCTGGGTGGCTGCTCGTGTAGTGAAGCAGCAGGAAGCAGGATCCAAATGCAGCAGTGGTTTTATTAAATAAAGACTAGAACTGTGACAAACTAAGACTGGAACAGAACTCGTGAACAGAACAATCAACATGCAACAGAACAACATCATACTAAACACAAGAACTCACAAAGACTGGACTGAAACACAGGGCTTAAATACGATCTAATCTGGATAACAAGGGGGCGTGGTCAATGAGAAACACCTGTGAAGACTAATAGACGGACAGGGAACCACTAAACATGACAAGACAAACCCACACCGTGACAGCTAGAGTGTTGCTAAGTGGTTGTTAGGGTGTTCTGGATGGTTGCTGGGGTGTTGCTGGGTAGTTACTGTCTGCTGTGAAAAGAGTCCTCTGGGACACCATCTGTGGGACGAGTCATACCTGTAAATCATTATGTTTAGTGTGTTTCACTTGTTTAATGTGTTTTCCTAACCCAGCTGCAGGAAGCAGTGTAGTGTGTCGGAAAACAAGGAAAGGACAGGCGCTGTGAGGTTTTGTGTCCTGACGGAGAGCTCAGGTATAGAGTCCTGTGGAGGATGTGTTCCTCTCTGAGGGCCTGAAGGGCTCGGCATGGCCTTGTCCCATTCCCAGCGTTCCCGATGACGGAGCTCTCCCAGCTTCCCAGCGGATCGCGTGATGACAGGCCGCTGCTAAGTTAAGCTCTGCTATTTTACACTCAGGCCTCGGTGAGAAATACTCTACAATACAAAGCAAAAACACACAGTGATGATTCGACACATGTAAACTCACCCAGACTTTAATTCGGCTGCACTGGGAATCGATTCCCTGCAAAATATAATGTGAATAATTAATTAAAAACATCGATTAGCCAGTTAGATAATATTTAATTGAGGCGCCTCATTAAATTCCTCATCCGCAGCCATTAACGGGTCATTAACACAACTAATTAATTAACCGGCTTCTGAATATAAAAAGGATTTCAATCCGGTATTGAGTAAATGTTTGCTGATTAGATCACTTTAATTGTTGGTGCATCGAGAACAAAAGCCACACGATGTTTCTGATGCAATTACGTCTAATCTAAATCTGAATATTAAAACTAGAGCATGTGTTTTCATAAAGAGTCATTTTGGCTTATTTGTTGTGCTTTTGTCATTTTAATGGCAATTTAGGTTTATTTTATTTACATTTCAGGTTTAGTTTTAGTTTTATTTCCAGTAAATAATTTTAGGCTTAATTAAAATTTTATTATAGCTTTATTTCAATTAACATAAATATTTAAAATAGTTTAATAACCCTAGTGCACACAGACTGGATTTCTGTTTGAGGATTGGATCGTCTTCATATTTCATTAAATTTTTTTTGTTTTATTTTTATTTCCAGGAAATTATTTTTTATTTTCAACAAATATTTATATTTTATTTGAGCTTTATTTCAATGAACAGAAATAGTTTTGGTCAATCATAATAACCCTGGTGCACACAGACTGGATGCTGTTATTTCATTTCAGGTTTAGTTTTAGTTTTATTTCCAGTAAATCATTTTAGGCGACATTTTACCACATTTTATTTTTGCTTTATTTCAATGAACAGAAGTAGTTTTTAGTCAACGATAATAAGCGTGGTGCACACAGACTGGATTCTGTTTGAGGATTGCGTCTTCATGTTTCCCATCAGATGCTTCCTCCAGAAGATAAGGCGTATCCCTCCGCATCTGCGTGGAGGTGGGCGGTGATAAAGCATCTGTCATGTGATCGGGATGGAAGCCCCCGGGATCCAGCCTGTACCCTCGCCACCCTCCGCCCGCATAAATAAAGCCAGTTATCTCCCGCGGCTGCGCTCGTGTCCTCGCGCGTGTTTAATCAAGCGGCGGCTGACAGGATAGAGCCGTTTCTGCCCTGGTCAGATGTACTAATCCTGCTTTCCTATAACCGGCCTTATCAGCAGCAAAGCCTCTCTCTCTCTGGGGATACGCTCTGCCTTCTCCCAGCCGCTAATCTGCCCTGAGAAACGGTTAACAGGATGTAAATGGGTTTCAGGATAAAATATAGGCCTGTGTAGAACATACGGCGTATTGTTAAGCTTCTCGCATGCCGGTTATAGATTACACGGCCAATGCACTGATGCCGTCGATCGACGGAACGACACATCAAAATGTGAATTTCTTCAGATGCAAATGATCAGAGGGTTGGTATCACAGTGAGATGGTTGAGCTCTCAGAGAGTGAGGCATTATGGGAGTTTATTCCCTGGAAGCCAGAACAGAGTTGACAGTCTCTCTGAGGCTGAAGGAAGACCAATGTTGTGATGCCAGATGGTTTTTGTTGAAGTTGGCATTAAATGTAAATTCAAAATAATTTTTCTTTATGCACGATATTGTGAACAATTTCTCAGTGCATGCATATTTTTTAACATTTGTTTTGACCTCATAATTTCTCATTAAAAAAAATCTCACTTTCAGATCCACCTCCATCCAATCAACAGATACATTCATGCTGTATTTCTGACACTCAGATCTGGAAAGCATCCAGTGCAAATGCATGTATTTAAAGTGACCGGGTGACACTTGACCGAGTGAAGGGTGATTTAAATTCTGTGTTTACAAGCTGCTAATTTCATTAAATTCTATTAAAATAAAAAATAAAAATCCAAACAAAAATAAAATTAAAGTAACAAAAAAATATTTATGTTCTCTCCACAGGTGATGTTTGGAGCCAAATTCATCAGACAATGAACACACACACACACACACACACACACACACACACACACTGATCAGCCCTTATATACACCACACACCTGGATCACATGATCACACATACGACACACACAAGAGTTACATCAATAAACTCAACACAGGGGCAACAACCAAATCACATTACTACAATAAAAGTGGAAACATCAATTAAATGCAAAATTATATAATCATATACATATCAAGCAAAAAAAAAAGATATATATCAATCAAACAATACCAATAAAAAAACAGCAAGAAAACGTCTCCGGTTACGCATGTCACCATGGTTCCCTGAGAATAGGGAACTCGCGCTGCATCCCTTTGGGATCGCCTGGATCGAATGTCTGAAGTGGAAATTTAAACACGACAATGAACTTGACATTGGCAGGCGGCGGCCCATGACGTCACAGGTAAGACCGAGAGTATAAAAGGGCACCTTTGCAATACGTCACCCTCTAATTGTCTGAAGGAGATGTGTGCAGGAATACCGAAAGCATGGCAAAGAGACGCAGGATCTCGTTCCCTATAAGACTGCGGAGTGGAGGCCTCAGTACGACGACTCATAACGAGAGGAGGCCTAGCAACACTCACTGAGGTCAGTAGCTAAGGATGCTCCCAGAGAGCGTAATGGCCTAGCATACTAACTAACTACTCAGTGCTGATGCATGATCAAGCTCTGAGGATGGAGGCCTCAACATAACGACTCTGAAGTGAGAGGATGCCTAACTACGTCCTACACCCAGGACAGCTAACAAGGAGGCTCACAGAGAGCCTAACTACTTGATATTGCTATCCAGGCGGAGCTCTGAGGAGCGGAGGCCTCAACTCTCTATAGCGAGAGGCAGACTGACAGTGCTCCATATGAAAGCAGTAACCAAGGAGGCTCAGAGAGAGCCCGATTACTCAGTCCTACTGGCTGGCTCTGAGGACGGAGGCCTCAGCGTAACAACTCTCGAGTGAGAGGAGGCCTAACCACGTCCTACACCCAGGACAGCTACCAATGAGGCAAATAGAGGGCCTAACTACTTGATATTGCTATCCGGGCAGAGCTCTAGGGAGCGGAGGCCTCTAAAAAGCAACTCTCTAAGGCAGGGGTGCCCAACCCTGCTCCTGCCGATCGACTGTCCTGCACAGTTTATTTCCAACCCTAATTAAACACAGCTGACTTTAATTTTCAAGTGATCCTGCAAACCGTAATTGGTTGCTTCAGGTGTGTTTGATTAGGGTTGAAGATGAACTGTGCAGGACAGTCGATCGGCAGGAGCAGGATTGGGCACCCCTGCTCGCTTATGACCTTGAGGAGCATGTGACTCCAGACGGTCAGATGTTCTTGTTTCCACCGAAGCTCAAGCTGCTTTTGGATGATGCTTAATATCATGCAGGACAAAAATCCATGCCGATTTACACAAACTTTAAATTCAGCTTTGCATGCTGCGTCAATTAAAGCTGAAATAGTACACGGAAAAAAATGGTAACCTTCATTTATTCCTGATCTAAACCATTAAATTAGTTTTGTATGATTTAAACAAGTGTATTTAGGATACGTTTACACAGCAACCATGTACTAAAAATATAAAAGTATTTCCTTCCGCGTACTGAACAACACATTGTCGTTGTCACACAGATGCTACGAAATGACTTAAAAACGCTCTAATTAAGCTGCCAGCCAGTAGTTGGCGATATCAACTTTGTAAAGAAGACAATACGCACCTATAGACTTCCCGCATAATACACATGCTCATGACATCACTGTTTTTTCACAAAAAAAAAATGTACGTTTTTTGTATTACATACACGGAGACGATAGCGGCATAGTTTTTCAAAAAACTTGCGCTTGAATTCCCTTTTCAAAAGGTTGCATTTTCATGCCCCCGTTCAAGCCGTTGTCGGTAAATGAATGGCGATCAATCGTATATAAAAAGTTTATAAAACGGTTTAGTTGAAAATGGTGTCATGTAAACGGCCCCTTGGGTTCATCTTCTTGTAAAATAAGGATTTATATTCTGTTACCACAATCAAAATATTTTCCTTCAGTGCCACTGTTCTAGAATATAGTGACATTTTTTTTTCAACTTTTACTTATATGATTATGCTGAAACTGATTTTCAATTAAAAAAGAAAATCCAAAATGCTTTTCCACTAGTGGTTTCCCATACTTTTCACTCCAATTGTATTCTTCCCATCTTTTTCAAAGAAGCTTTATCAGTCCAAGCATTTCATTAGTGCACCCAAAGAAATGCAGATATCTAAGTTTCCCAGTTACATTGCTGTTCTTGGCAGTTTTCGGTGATGCTCCCCAAATCGTCCTCTTTCTCAAATCTTTTGCTTGACTGTAATGCAACACTTCCCTCTATGTAAGTATATTGGTGCAAAACACTGACTGCTGTGACATGACATGTGTATGTAGAGAAATTAGCCACACATGTGTAATCAGTAAATTTAAGTCACAGAGAGAAATTTTTCAACTGTATACTTTTTTATGTCTTCCACAAACACAACACCAAACACTATACACCTTCTCCCAATTCTCATTGCAGGTGGACAAATCCTATTCTACAAATTCACAATTAATAAACCTCTATGCTCATATATATTAGCCACAGTTGCTGTCAGTGAATATGGTGCAAAAAAAATGCAATTTAACACACCTGCGTCAACATTGAAGTTCACGGAGAAAATTTTGCTCATCTGCAAATCAGTATGTGAATGATCATCCATGAGAGTTTGCACAGGTGTAGAATATTTCTCTCAAATATCTTGTATATTTTGCTGTGCACAAACACACGTACATAACTACAGCTGCTTGAATCTGCTTGCACGAAACGCAACCACTGTTTTTCGCTTTCAAGTGACAAGTTGAAATTTGGGGCTAAAGTGATTTGTGCATCGTAAGTCAGTGGGGTGGCGAGCCTCCGTGCATAGTCACTGAGTTTTTCCCGTCATGTCGAACTGCTTCCATTTAGTTCCCGCGATCGTGTTCTCTCAGCAGTTTAATGGATTATTTCCAAAAAGGTAAATAAAGTATTAATCCAGCAGTTCAACCTTGCCTGTTTTGACTATTCTAATAAATGCTGCAAATGGATTCTCCTGACTCCGCCTCTTCACAACATTAAGACTTTACTGAACTCATTTAAGACTTTACTGAACTCATTTAAGACTTTACTGAACTCATTTAAGACTTTACTGAACTCATTTAAGACTTCACTGAACTCATTTAAGACTTCACTGAACTCATTTAAGACTTCACTGAACTCATTTAAGACTTTATTGAACTCATTTAAGACTTTACTGAACTCATTTTACTGAACTCATTTTATTGAACTCATTTAAGACTTTACTGAACTCATTTTATTGAACTCATTTAAGACTTTACTGAACTCATTTTATTGAACTCATTTAAGACTTTACTGAACTCATTTAAGACTTTATTTAACTCATTTAAGACTTTATTTAACTCATTTAAGACTACTGAACTCATTTAAGACTTTACTGAACTCATTTAAGACTTTATTTAACTCATTTAAGACTTTATGACTAATGAACTCATTTAAGACTTTATTTAACTCATTTAAGACTTTATGACTACTGAACTCATTTAAGACTTTACTGAACTCATTTAAGACTTTATGACTTTACTGAACTCATTTAAGACTTTATTTAACTCAAGACTTTACTGAACTCATTTAAGACTTTATTTAACTCATTTAAGACTACTGAACTCATTTAAGACTTTACTGAACTCATTTAAGACTTTATTTAACTCATTTAAGACTTTATGAGTACTGAACTCATTTAAGACTTTATTTAACTCATTTAAGACTTTATGACTACTGAACTCATTTAAGACTTTACTGAACTCATTTAAGACTTTATGACTTTACTGAACTCATTTAAGACTTTATTTAACTCATTTAAGACTTTACTGAACTCATTTAAGACTTTACTGAACTCATTTAAGACTTTACTGAACTCATTTAAGACTTTATGACTTTACTGAACTCTTTTAAGACTTTAAGACTTTACTGAACTCATTTAAGACTTTACTGAACTCATTTAAGACTTTCTTTAACTCGTTTAAGGCTTTATTTAACTCGTTTAAGACTTTACTGAACTCATTTAAGCCTTCACTGAACTCATTTAAGACTTTACTGAACTCATTTAAGACTTTCTTTAACTCGTTTAAGGCTTTATTTAACTCGTTTAAGACTTTACTGAACTCATTTAAGCCTTTACTGAACTCATTTAAGACTTTACTGAACTCATTTAAGACTTTCTTTAACTCGTTTAAGGCTTTATTTAACTCATTTAAGACTTTATTGAACTCATTTAAGACTTTATTGAACTCGTTTAAGACTTTACTGAACTCATTTAAGCCTTTACTTAACTCATTTAAGCCTTTAATGAACTCATTTAAGGCTTTACTGAACTCATTTAAGGCTTTACTGAACTCATTTAAGACTTTACTGAACTCATTTAAGACTTTATTTAACTCATTTAAGACTTTATTGAACTCATTTAAGACTTTACTGAACTCATTTAAAACTTTACTGAACTCATTTAAGCCTTTACTGAACTCATTTAAGACTTTAATGAACTCATTTAAGACTTTACTGAACTCATTTAAGGCTTTACTGAACTCATTTAAGGCTTTACTGAACTCATTTAAGACTTAACTGAACTCATTTAAGACTTTACTGAACTCATTTAAGACTTTACTGAACTCATTTAAGACTTTACTGAACTCATTTAAGGCTTTACTGAACTCATTTAAGACTTTACTGAACTCATTTAAGACTTTATTTAACTCGTTTAAGGCTATACTGAACTCGTTTAAGAGTTTCTTTAACTCGTTTAAGACTATTTAACTCGTTTAAGACTTTACTGAACTCATTTAAGGCTTAACTGAACTCATTTAAGACTTTACTGAACTCATTTAAGACTTTAATGAACTCATTTAAGGCTTTACTGAACTCATTTAAGACTTTACTGAACTCATTTAAGACTTTACTGAACTCATTTAAGCCTTTACTGAACTCATTTAAGACTTTAATGAACCCATTTAAGACTTTACTGAACTCATTTAAGGCTTTACTGAACTCATTTAAGGCTTTACTGAACTCATTTAAGGCTTTACTGAACTCATTTAAGACTTAACTGAACTCATTTAAGACTTTACTGAACTCATTTAAGACTTTACTGAACTCATTTAAGACTTTACTGAACTCATTTAAGGCTTTACTGAACTCATTTAAGACTTTACTGGAATCATTTAAGACTTTACTGAACTAATTTAAGACTTTACTGAACTCATTTAAGGCTTTACTGAACTCATTTAAGACTTTACTGAACTCATTTAAGACTTTACTGAACTCATTTAAGACTTTACTGAACTCATTTAAGACTTTATTTAACTCATTTAAGACTACTGAACTCATTTAAGACTTTACTGAACTCATTTAAGACTTTATTTAACTCATTTAAGACTTTATGACTACTGAACTCATTTAAGACTTTATTTAACTCATTTAAGACTTTATGACTACTGAACTCATTTAAGACTTTATTTAACTCATTTAAGACTTTATTTAACTCATTTAAGACTACTGAACTCATTTAAGACTTTACTGAACTCATTTAAGACTTTATTTAACTCATTTAAGACTTTATGACTACTGAACTCATTTAAGACTTTATTTAACTCATTTAAGACTTTATGACTACTGAACTCATTTAAGACTTTACTGAACTCATTTAAGACTTTATGACTTTACTGAACTCATTTAAGACTTTTTTTAACTCAAGACTTTACTGAACTCATTTAAGACTTTATTTAACTCATTTAAGACTACTGAACTCATTTAAGACTTTACTGAACTCATTTAAGACTTTATTTAACTCATTTAAGACTTTATGACTACTGAACTCATTTAAGACTTTATTTAACTCATTTAAGACTTTATGACTACTGAACTCATTTAAGACTTTACTGAACTCATTTAAGACTTTATGACTTTACTGAACTCATTTAAGACTTTATTTAAGTCATTTAAGACTTTACTGAACTCATTTAAGACTTTACTGAACTCATTTAAGACTTTACTGAACTCATTTAAGACTTTATGACTTTACTGAACTCTTTTAAGACTTTAAGACTTTACTGAACTCATTTAAGACTTTACTGAACTCATTTAAGACTTTCTTTAACTCGTTTAAGGCTTTATTTAACTCGTTTAAGACTTTACTGAACTCATTTAAGCCTTTACTGAACTCATTTAAGACTTTACTGAACTCATTTAAGACTTTCTTTAACTCGTTTAAGGCTTTATTTAACTCGTTTAAGACTTTACTGAACTCATTTAAGCCTTTACTGAACTCATTTAAGACTTTACTGAACTCATTTAAGACTTTCTTTAACTCGTTTAAGGCTTTATTTAACTCGTTTAAGACTTTACTGAACTCATTTAAGACTTTCTTTAACTCGTTTAAGGCTTAATTTAACTCGTTTAAGACTTTACTGAACTCATTTAAGCCTTTACTGAACTCATTTAAGACTTTACTGAACTCATTTAAGACTTTCTTTAAATCGTTTAAGGCTATACTGAACTCATTTAAGAGTTTCTTTAACTCGTTTAAGACTATTTAACTCGTTTGAGACTTTACTGAACTCATTTAAGGCTTAACTGAACTCATTTAAGACTTTACTGAACTCATTTAAGACTTTAATGAACTCATTTAAGACTTTAATGAACTCATTTAAGGCTTTACTGAACTCATTTAAGACTCTACTGAACTCATTTAAGACTTTACTGAACTCATTTAAGACTTTACTGAACTCATTTAAGACTTTATTGAACTCATTTAAGACTTTATTGAACTCGTTTAAGACTTTACTGAACTCATTTAAGCCTTTACTTAACTCATTTAAGACTTTAATGAACTCATTTAAGGCTTTACTGAACTCATTTAAGACTTTATTTAACTCATTTAAGACTATTGAACTCATTTAAGACTTTATTGAACTCGTTTAAGACTTTACTGAACTCATTTAAGCCTTTACTTAACTCATTTAACACTTTACTGAACTCATTTAAGGCTTTACTGAACTCATTTAAGGCTTTACTGAACTCATTTAAGACTTTACTGAACTCATTTAAGACTTTATTTAACTCATTTAAGACTTTATTGAACTCATTTAAGACTTTACTGAACTCATTTAAAACTTTACTGAACTCATTTAAGCCTTTACTGAACTCATTTAAGACTTTAATGAACTCATTTAAGACTTTACTGAACTCATTTAAGGCTTTACTGAACTCATTTAAGGCTTTACTGAACTCATTTAAGACTTAACTGAACTCATTTAAGACTTTACTGAACTCATTTAAGACTTTACTGAACTAATTTAAGACTTTACTGAACTCATTTAAGGCTTTACTGAACTCATTTAAGACTTTACTGAACTCATTTAAGACTTTCTTTAACTCGTTTAAGGCTATACTGAACTCGTTTAAGAGTTTCTTTAACTCGTTTAAGACTATTTAACTCGTTTAAGACTTTACTGAACTCATTTAAGGCTTAACTGAACTCATTTAAGACTTTACTGAACTCATTTAAGACTTTAATGAACTCATTTAAGGCTTTACTGAACTCATTTAAGACTTTACTGAACTCATTTAAGACTTTACTGAACTCATTTAAGCCTTTACTGAACTCATTTAAGGCTTTACTGAACTCATTTAAGACTTTACTGAACTCATTTAAGACTTTACTGAACCCATTTAAGACTTTACTGAACTCATTTAAGGCTTTACTGAACTCATTTAAGGCTTTACTGAACTCATTTAAGACTTAACTGAACTCATTTAAGACTTTACTGAACTCATTTAAGACTTTACTTAACTCATTTAAGACTTTACTGAACTCATTTAAGGCTTTACTGAACTCATTTAAGACTTTACTGGACTTATTTAAGACTTTACTGAACTAATTTAAGACTTTAATGAACTCATTTAAGGCTTTACTGAACTCATTTAAGACTTTACTGAACTCATTTAAGACTTTACTGAACTCATTTAAGACTTTACTGAACTCATTTAAGGCTTTACTGAACTCATTTAAGACTTTACTGAACTCATTTAAGACTTTACTGGACTCATTTAAGACTTTTTTAACTCGTTTAAGACTTTATTGAACTCGTTTAAGACTTTACTGAACTCATTTAAGCCTTTACTGAACTCATTTAAGACTTTACTGAACTCATTTAAGACTTTCTTTAACTCGTTTAAGGCTACACTGAACTCGTTTAAGAGTTTCTTTAACTCGTTTAAGACTATTTAACTCGTTTAAGACTTTACTGAACTCATTTAAGGCTTAACTGAACTCATTTAAGACTTTACTGAACTCATTTAAGACTTTAATGAACTCATTTAAGGCTTTACTGAACTCATTTAAGACTTTACTGAACTCATTTAAGACTTTAATGAACTCATTTAAGGCTTTACTGAACTCATTTAAGACTTTACTGAACTTATTTAAGACTTTACTGAACTCATTTAAGACTTTATTAAACTCATTTAAGACTTTATTTAACTCATTTAAGACTACTGAGCTCATTTAAGACTTTACTGAACTCATTTAAGACTTTATTTAACTCATTTAAGACTTTACTGAACTCATTTAAGACTTTATGACTCTACTGAACTCATTTAAGACTTTATTTAACTCATTTAAGACTACTGAACTCATTTAAGGCTTTACTGAACTCATTTAAGACTTTACTGAACTTATTTAAGACTTTACTGAACTCATTTAAGACTTTATTAAACTCATTTAAGACTTTATTTAACTCATTTAAGACTACTGAACTCATTTAAGACTTTACTGAACTCATTTAAGACTTTATTTAACTCATTTAAGACTTTACTGAACTCATTTAAGACTTTATGACTTTACTGAACTCATATAAGACTTTATTTAACTCATTTAAGACTACTGAACTCATTTAAGACTTTACTGAACTCATTTAAGACTCTATGACTTTACTGAACTCATTTAAGACTTTATTTAACTCATTTAAGACTATTGAACTCATTTAAGACTTTACTGAACTCATTTAAGACTTTATTTAACTCATTTAAGACTTTAATGAACTCATTTAAGGCTTTACTGAACTCATTTAAGGCTTTACTGAACTCATTTAAGACTTTACTGAACTCATTTAAGACTTTATTTAACTCATTTAAGACTTTATTGAACTCGTTTAAGACTTTGCTGAACTCATTTAAGACTTTACTGAACTCATTTAAGACCTCATTGAACTCATTTAAGAATTAAATGAATTCATTTAAGACTTTACTGAACTCATTTAAGACTTTACTGAACTCATTTAAGACTTTAAGTGTAACGGAGCAGGCTCCCGCACCACCTCCTCTTCACCACCGGAGGGAACCGTCTCCGGAATATTAACTTTACCCATCGAACTCCATTTCCCATCATGCCTCATACCTGGGACTGATTGCACTCACACCTGCACCTCATTCACACACACTCATATAAGCCTCAATCACACACTCATTCAGTGCGAAGTCTTGATCTGCCCCGGCCATCTTTTCTGAGCGTTATTTCCCTGAGTTTGTTTCCTGTGTTTGATCTTGGATTGTTTATTGTTGCTGACCCTTCTCTGCCTGCCCTGACCCCGGACTGTTTACTGGACTCTGATTCTCTCTGCCTGCCCTGACCCCGGACTGTTTACTGGACTCTGATTCTCTCTGCCTGCCCTGACCCCGGACTGTTTACTGGACTCTGATTCTCTCTGCCTGCCCTGACCTCGGATTGTTTACAGGACTCTGATTCCCTCTGCCTGCCTCGACCCTTTGCCTGGTTACCTGGTTTGTCTCTGCCTTGCCTTCTCTGTTCTGTTTGCCACTGTTTGACCTTGCCTGTTTTGACTATTCTAATAAATGCTGCAAATGGATTCTCCTGACTCCACCTCTTCACAACCGAAGACTTCGCCAACACTCGATCCAGCAGCAGTCAGGCAGCTCGCCACCGAGGTATCTGCTCAAGTTTCACAATTATCCTTGCATCACCATCAGCTGAGCCGACTCACTTCTCTCACAGAGGATCTAGTTCAATCACTACAGAACTTACGAGTATCATCCTTCAGCGTGCCCGCTGAACATTCACAAGGTGCATCTTCCACGCTGTCAACACTGCTGGCCACCCTCGTCTTGTTTTTCCAGAGAAATTTGATGGTAACCCAACCAAATGCAAGGGTTTTCTGCTACAGTGCACGCTTTACATCGATCAGCAACCATCATTCTACCCCAATGAAACTGGACCTTCGCAATGCCTATAACCTCATTCGCATTCGGGAAGGAGATGAATGGAAAACGGCATTTTCAACCAGCAGTGGCCACTATGAATATTTGGTTATGCCGTTCGGTCTGTCTAACAGTCCTTCTGTCTTTCAGTCATTCATGAACGATGTTTTTCGGGACATGTTGCATAGATGAGTGATCGTATACATCGACGATATTCTAATTTTCTCAAATTCCCTAGAAGAACACATTCAACACGTCAGAATGGTCCTGAAACGTCTACTGCAGTACCAACTCTACGCCAAAGCAGAGAAATGTGAATTTCATCAAACTAGCACAGCATTTCTCGGGTATATAATCAGTCCCAGGTATGAGGCATGATGGGAAATGGAGTTCGATGGGTAAAGTTAATATTCCGTAGACGGTTCCCTCCCGTGGTGAAGAGGAGGTGGTGCGGGAGCCTGCTCCGTTACAGAGGAATCAGGAGGGAGTAGCTATGGACGACAAAAAGGTCAAAGCAGTGTTGGACTGGCCCTTACCCCAAACCGTCAAAGAATTGCAACGTTTCTTGGGCTTTGCCAACTTCTACCGACGTTTCGTCCGAAACTTCAGCACTGTAGCCGCACCTCTCACCGCCATGACCAAACGTCAAACCCACCGGCTGCAATGGACTTCGGAAGCAAATCAAGCATTCGACAGACTCAAAGCCCTGTTCATTTCTGCTCCCATTCTCCGACACCCAGACCCAGCGCTTCAATTCATCGTGGAGGTGGATGCCTCCAACACAGGAGTGGGGGGCATTCTCTCGCAACGCCAAGGTGATCCAGAAAAAATGTTCCCATGTGCCTTCTTCTCCAGAAAACTGTCCCCAGCTGAACGGAACTACGATGTAGGTAACCGCGAATTGTTAGCCATGAAACTTGCTCTCGAGGAATGGCGACACTGGCTGGAGGGAGCAACCCAACCCTTCATTATCCTTACCGATCACAAGAACCTTGAATACCTTCGGTCAGCCAAACGTTTGAACCCCCGTCAGGCCAGGTGGGCCTTGTTCTTCACCAGATTTCAGTTTACTGTCTCCTATCGTCCAGGGTCCAAGAACATTAAAGCTGATGCTCTCTCCCGCCAGACAGATGAATCTCAACCCCCTGTCACAAATAACATTATCCCAGGAAAACTCCTAGTGGCTCCGGTGTAGTGGGATATTATCACAGAAATCCAGCAGTTCAACCTTGCCTGTTTTGACTATTCTAATAAATGCTGCAAATGGATTCTCCTGACTCCGCCTCTTCACAACATTAAGACTTTACTGAACTCATTTAAGACTTTACTGAACTCATTTAAGACTTTACTGAACTCATTTAAGACTTTACTGAACTCATTTAAGACTTCACTGAACTCATTTAAGACTTCACTGAACTCATTTAAGACTTCACTGAACTCATTTAAGACTTTATTGAACTCATTTAAGACTTTACTGAACTCATTTTACTGAACTCATTTTATTGAACTCATTTAAGACTTTACTGAACTCATTTTATTGAACTCATTTAAGACTTTACTGAACTCATTTAAGACTTTACTGAACTCATTTTATTGAACTAATTTAAGACTTTACTGAACTCATTTTATTGAACTCATTTAAGACTTTACTGAACTCATTTAACACTTTACTGAACTCATTTTATTGAACTCATTTAAGACTTTACTGAACTCATTTAAGACTTTACTGAACTCATTTAAGACTTTAATGAACTCATTTTATTGAACTCATTTAAGACTTTACTGAACTCATTTAAGAAGACTTTACTGAACTCATTTAAGAAGACTTTACTGAACTCATTTAAGACTTTACTGAACTCATTTAAGACTTTACTGAACTCATTTTATTGAACTCATTTAAGACTTTACTGAACTCATTTTATTGAACTCATTTAAGACTTTACTGAACTCATTTAACACTTTACTGAACTCATTTTATTGAACTCATTTAAGACTTTACTGAACTCATTTTACTGAACTCATTTAAGACTTTACTGAACTCATTTAAGACTTTACTGAACTCATTTAAGACTTTACTGAACTCATTTTATTGAACTCATTTAAGACTTTACTGAACTCATTTAAGACTTTACTGAACTCATTTAAGACTTTTTTGAACTCATTTAAGACTTTTTTGAACTCATTTAAGACTTTACTGAACTAATTTAAGACTTTACTGAACTAATTTAAGACTTTACTGAACTTGTTTAATACTTTATTGAACTCATTTAAGACTTTACTGAACTCATTTAAGACTTTACTTTACTGAACTCATTTAAGACTTTATTGAACTCATTTAAGGCTTTACTGAACTCATTTAAGACTTTACTGAACTCCTTTAAGACTTTATTGAACTCATTTAAGGCTTTACTGAACTCATTTAAGACAAAATAGAACAAAACTAAGGATTACATAAACTAAAATCACGCAGGAGTAAAATATGTATAGCAAAGACAAAAAATTAACAAAAATGATTGCAATACGATATATTGGAGAGAGAAAGTGAGAGAGAGAGAGAGAGAGAAAGAGAAGATGAGAGAGTGAGAGAGTGAGAGAGAGAGAGAAATCTTCTCAGGACAGAACAGTTCAAACAGTTATTTCACAATGAGACCCCAAAGGCATTTTAGGAAGTTCTAGGCAACCTTAAAACAGCATTTCTTTTTAGATTATACTTGCTTTGATATGGCCCCGTTTGTGCGGCTGGTTTGAAAAGAAGCGTAGGCTGAGTTTCCGGAGTTGCTTTCGGACGGAGGAAGATGTTGCGATCTCTCAGCTCGTACGAAAGATGGTTAATCTTAAATTTGTTTAGTTCGTGAATACACTGAACGAAGGAAAACTATCAACTGAGGTAGATCAACAGAAAGAAAATCTTAGATTAAAATGAAGTTAGAAAGCAAACGAAGAACTCCGGTTGGAGTTCTTATTGAAGAACGGATCTCTCTCTGGCGTAGAACTGCACAGCTGAGATTGGCGCTCTGGGTTTTGAAGGAAGCATTGGTACGCCTTTCTTACGTGCCTGATCCAATCGTTTGGAAGGAGGCGTGGCGGCACATTTTTTTCCGAGCAATGTGTAGAAGAGACAGAAATGAATCATAAAACACGTATAGACTAGTATCAATAAAATAATGCATCTGGTTGCAATTTAGGTTAAGGATTCAGTACCATGGTATTTGACTGATCACAACAATACCACCCACGGTACTTCTGTGAGCTAGTAAGTAAAAGATACATGGTTCTTCGTGTTAACGCGCATATCAAGTTTGATTACATACCATACAGTGATGTTTATAGCAATTTATCACATGGGGATCGTGAAACACAACAAGAAAACATTTTATACATTTAAAAAGGTACTTTGACGCTCGTGGTCATGAATGAGTGTTTCTGTGTGTGTGTATTGTGGATGTGGCCGGGTCATTCAGCGTTGAAGATGTTGTGAACCACAAAGTCAATCATCGACCTCCGGCCAAGGGTGTCCTGGTGCCACGTGCACTGATGGACACCCTTATGCTTGAACATGGTGTTCGTTATGGACAAGCTGTAACTAGTACAGAAGTCCAAAAACAGAACACCGCTCTGGTGCAGATCAGGGGGACCGTTCCTCCCAATCACGCCCCTCCAGGTGTCACTGTCGCTACCCACATGGGAGTTGAAGTCCCCCAGGAGAACGACGTGGTCCCCAGTCGGAGCACTTTCCAGCACCCCTCCCAGAGACTCCAAGAGTGCCGGGTACTCTGCACTGCCGTTCGGCCCGTAGGCACAAACGATAGTGAGAGACCAATCCCCGACCCGAAGGCGCAGGGAAGCAACCCTCTCGTTCACCGGGGTGAACTCTAACACATGGCCGCTAAGCTGGGGGGATATAAGCAAACCCACACCAGCCCGCCACCTCTCATCATGGGCAACTCAAGAGAGGTAAAGAGTCCATTCTCTCTTGTCA
Source organism: Meda fulgida (assembly GCA_030578275.1). Classification (NCBI taxonomy): domain Eukaryota; kingdom Metazoa; phylum Chordata; class Actinopteri; order Cypriniformes; family Leuciscidae; genus Meda; species Meda fulgida. The sequence goes on along the minus strand of CM060632.1, from coordinate 1,240,851 downwards.
CGCCCAGCTTTGTCGTGCTAGGGGTGCTCACTCCGCTATGGACAGAAGATGTTGGGCCGGTCTTCTCCTCCCAGCCTGAAGAGGGAGCTGTTTGTTTCCGGTCCACCAGACAGCAGCTGATTGAAGGGACTGTTTAAAAGTATCTCCTGCCAGTTGTTTGGTCTGCTCTGTGCTGTGCGTCTCGGCTTTGTTCGGGCTTCCAGGCAGGCAGCAACTCCCTCATATTCTCTTTGTTTTGTTTGCATTACACATAGTTTACACTTCACTGATCTGCACTACATTTTGATTAGTTTCCTCTTGCTTCTCATTTACTGACTTAATGCATTTCTTGATTTAAATTATGATTTCATTCTATCATTTAATGTTTAAATAAACTATTTTTGATTTCACTTCACAAACGGTGTGGTCTCCCCTATGTCACAGCTACTGTGAGCTAGGTAGACGTGACACTCTCAAAGAGTGTGGTTTCAGAGCCCAAGCCGCGCGTGGAGCTGATCCCGACTATCTCTAATCGGTACCTCTCAACCTCACGCACAATCTCAGGCTCCTTCCCCGCCAGTGAGGTAACGTTCCACGTCCCTAAAGCTAGTTTCCGTGTCCAGGGATTGGATTGTCGGGCTACCGCCTTCAACTGCCGCCCGATCCACTATGCACCAGGCCCTTATGGTCCCTCCTGCAGGTGGTGAGCCCACGGTAAGGTTGTAGTTCAAGGAGAGGCAATAAATAATAAGTATCAAATAAAGTATTTTTTTCTTATTATTGCATAAGTGTTATTCTTTCGTTTTCTCTATTGTCACAACAATGCAATTTCACAAATTTTCTTTTTTTCTCCACATAAAATGATACATTATAGCTTTTCACATTGCTCCTTTAAATCTACTCAGAATGAGCCAAAGAGTAATTTATGCATATAAAATCAATGACTAAATATGTAAGGTCTAAAAACCTGAGAAATACTTGTAACATTTATAACATTTATAACATTCTAGTTACTAATTTTATAATCAGCACTGCCATCACGTTACATTAATTAACTTGATCTTTGTTTCCTGTTTACACTTATGACCTTTGGGGTCTATATGACCCCAAACATGTATAGAGCGATTGTACAAAAAATATACATTTTAATAATGCAAATTATGTATATATTTTTTCGTTTACTTCTCATCTATATATTTATGCTGTGTTTTGTGGGATATGAAGTACTTTTTTACAGCAAAATTCCTCAACTACACCATTAGCATACATAGGAAATATTAGCCTAAATTTTTCTGAAAAAAACACATTAAGATCCGGGACCATTTTTGGGGATTTCCGCCTGGATTTGCCTACCCAAATTGAAAACATTCCCCTTTGCACATAGTTTTGTCAAAATGGACAATTTTGGTGTCATTTTAAGGGAAATACTTTGAAGTTTCATAAAAGTGATAAACATTTAAGTATATGTTGTCTGAAGTGTAATAAACACAAAAAGAGGCGCTTTTTGATTTTTTAAATTTTAAATTAATCTTTAAAAGTGTATAACTCAGGCTCTGTGTGCTCTAGCACAATGCAGATTTTTTCGTTACTGTGAAAAAATGAAAAAGATGTTCAAATTGATCTGAAGGGAGGAATTGTACCTTTTTTATGTAATTTCCAACCTACCCAAATCTAAATCTCTCCCCAGACCCATTTACAGAGGATCCATGCAATATTCCAGTGTAATTTTAAAAAAAACCTTTTGAAATTATATAAAACACTGCTAAATCTGATAAATTGTATAGTATATGTTGTCTGTGCTGTAATAAAAAAAAAGATCCAAGACTTATAATTTTACAAATTATAAAATCTGTGTACAATCCAGAACAGGATCCACATCCTCCAGATTGATATCATACATTATATGTGCATCAGTTTTGTCACCTGTGTTGAGCATCGCCTCACAGTAGCGCGGGAAGGGGGGTGCTGCGGGGGCTGCAGCCCCCCTCGTCATAGCATCAGCCCCCCCCCCCCCCCCCCCCCCCCCCCCCGGTGGGGGGCTGTGGTGGACTATAATATTATACTTAAAAACGTGAGGAAAAAATGTAAAATATACATAACATACTGTGAATGGGATAAAAATGATGGGCAGTAAGATATAAACTAATGATTTATTATTTTAATATTTCGTGAATCGTTGATATACGCCTACTCCTCAGACAGGAAGTGCTTCCGTCACGTCATACTAATTTGGTCATGGCTAGCAATAAGGAGCAGAAACGTATTTCTGACTTTTTTTCGAGTAACACCACGGTTAAGAAAAGTAAAATAAATAGTAGTCATGGGAAAAATTCTCAAACAAAGGATGTCAACAACAACGACGATGAAACGACGACTGAACCCGCGCCAAAGGCTGACACTGACACGAACTCGGTTCAAAGCCTCGTTAGGCCTCTATCAGCATCCGCGAGCAGCGAGGTTTGTGAGCTGGACGTTATGGACTCTGCTGAGGTCTGGACACATGATCGGATGGCTGCCAGGGAAGATGACAAGCCCTACCAACCCAGGATAAAATTTCCAGGCAGGAGATTTGGTGGGGAAACGTTCGAGCGTTCATTTCAATGTCGATGGTTTGACAAATGGAGATGGCTGCATTACATTAGAGAATCTGACTCTGTGATTTGTTTTATATGTGCCAAAGCCATGGATAAAGGATTACTGCGCCTCCACAACGACAATCAAAGCTCCTTTGTTAAGGCTGGTGTTGGATATAGTAACTGGAAGAAAGCTTGTGATAAATTTGCCCAACATGAGTTATCCGAATTGGACTCGGATTCAGTGCGTGCTTTGGAATCTTTAAAATTAACACCAATCAACGCTGTGATCTCGGATATTGCCGCTCGAGACCAGGCTACGGGTAGGGCTGTGCTGGAGCTTTTTTTCCGCTCAATCAAGCTCCTGGGCCGCGAAGGGTTGCCACTCAGAGGGCACGCTCACCGAGATGGAGTACTCTAGCAGTTAATACTGGAGAGGACACACTCTCTCCCGAAAGAAAGAGAATGGATGTTACGGAGAGACAATTGGATGTCCGATACAATTCAAAACGAAATTCTCGGGATGTTTGCTCATGCCATACAACGTGAAATCATGTCTCAAACTAGCCATTGTTCTTTCTTTGGACTCACAGCAGACGGAATAACCGATATCAGCGCGAGCGAGCAATTTTCATGTTGTTTGCAGTTTGTGGATTCAGATGATTTAAGGGCACAAAACGTCTTTCTTGGATTTTATAACGCTAGTGACTCATCGGCAGAAACATTGTTTTCATGCATCATAGACATATTTATCCGTTTAAACGTACCTCTGGAACGTTTGGCAGGATATTGTTTTGATGGTGCGTTCAACATGTCTGGCCGTATAAATGGTGTTCAGGCAAAGCTAAAAGCAGAGTGTCCAGGGTCCCTATATGTGCATTTCAGTAACCATGCTTTGGACCTCGTTCTGCAAGAGGTAGCAAGGGAAGTGAGACTCATTGCAGACACGTTGAATTTTGTTCAGGGAGTGTCTGTGGTCATTTCAGAATCAGCCAAACGTAAGCACTTGTTCAGGTCTCTTTTTGGCTGTGAAGATGTGGTGTGCAATATTCTGGGGCTTTGCCCAATTCGATGGTGCATCCGCAGCACTGCGATTTCAAGAGTCACCTCTGCATATGCTACACTACTGGAGACCCTAAAGACTCTGGAGCAAGACAAGTCAGTTAGGGCTGAGATTTGGTCTAAGATATCCGGATTGTGCACTCAAGCCAAACAAGCAAGAACATATTTTGGATTAGTGTGCAGCCAGGCAATTTTTGAGCCCTCTGAGGCAGTGGCCCGAAGTCTGCAGAGTGAAAAATCAACTGCACGCCTGCCCTCGAGTGTGTCGCAGTCCTCCAGCAACAAATGCAGAGACTTCGGGGGGATGACTCTTTCAAAGAGCTGATGGAGAAGGTTAACACCGCTGCAAGATGCAACAATTTGAAAATGCCAAATCTCTCCAGATTGATCAAAACCCCAGCTCGCATCCGCAACACTTCAGAACCAGAGGCTCTGGTGTGCAAATCTGGAGAAGCACAGTGGTGACATCAGTTCTTTGAAGCAGTAGACTTAATCCAAACTGAGCTTAAAAGAAGATTTGATCAAAATGGAATGAAAGTGGCTGCACAAAGAGAAACGACTCTTATCGAAGCTGCAAACCAAAACCTGTCTGGACTAAATGAAGAAATGCAACTCCCGGAACGGTTTGATCGATCACGCCTACAAATGCAACTAACTCTACTGGGTGGCCTAACTAAGGAGAGACGATTCACTGCAGTGAAAGAGATAGCTGAATTCATTTCATCATTGCATCCCCAAACTAAAGAGCTATTTAAAGAAGTTGAGGCATTGGTGGAGCTTTTTTTATGTCAACCTGTGTCAGATGCTCCATCAGGAAAATCATTCTCAGCACTCAGACGACTGAAAACCTGGACCCGAAGTACCACAAGCCAGAAGAGGTTGACACATCTGGCGTTAATGCACATACATTGTGACATTCTGGACAGGCTGGATATACTATCTCTTGTTCAGAGATTTATCAGCAACACACCTGAACGCAAGGCCATGTTTGGTGCACTTTAAATCAAGGTAAGAAATTGTTTTAAATCCCTTATACTGCCGCCAAGCATTTTAGCGTTATTTATTTCTGTATCCTGTGGCTGAAGAAGCCTAAGCTAGCATTGGGCAGCACATCACTACTAAATAATATGTGTTGTAGAAATTTTAGTCATTTATTCCTAACAGATATCATAAGGGATTGAACCTATTCAATGTGTAAAAGTATAATGTTTGTACGTGCTTGTGCGTGACGTTTCAGGAATATATGGGACAGGACCTCTTGACCTTAGGAATGGTCAAGATTTGGCTAGTTTATTTCAGGGCCAGTTTGTGTCCTTAAGAAGAAACTGAACAGCAGTGGGGACCTTATCTGAGTGGGTGAAAGGTACAGCGGGTGAGGAGGAACCTTGAAAAGAGTATAAAGGCTGTCTCATGTCTTCCTGGTGGGCGTCACTCACTTCACAGGATAACTGCTGTGTTGGCGACTGGGCCTATTCTTGCAAGAATAAATATTTCTCTTTTTATAAATTTGACTCTGAGTGTCTCTTACGCAGTGATGATGTTTAACAGAAGTTTTGCCACAACAATTTGGTGTCAGAAGAGTGAGATTCCATGGAAGTGCCTTCTGGACCTGAGAGCGGACGGTGTTTGGCCACCTGGACTGAGCAGTTCCAGCTCTACCTCGTAAGTTTCAGAGAGAGGGGCCAACCGCTATCAGGGCCAGGAGAAACTCCACTGGAGTCAAATGAGAACGAACCCGTGGCAATCCAAGACATCTCTGGTAAGAGACGGCTAAAATATTTTTCTTTTGGGCTAAAATGTTTTTCAATTTGTGGCTAAAAGCATAGTGGCTGGGTCTGTTCGTTTCTGTGGTGTAGGTCAAGAGTACCGATGCAATAGGGCTAACTGCATGAGGTGCGTATTTGCAAAACACGTCATGGGGTAGCGATTTTGCAAATCGAGGAATCTTCGTACAGCAGTTTATTGGGGGTCGGTTGAGACTTACGGGCGGGTCAAGGGTTAATACAGTAGGGCTAACTGCGTTAGGTGCGTATTTGCAAAACACGTCACAGGGTAGCAATTTTGCAAATCGAGGGATCCTCACGTAGCAGTTTACTGGGAGTTAATCGATTCGCCAGGAAAAGCACTGGGTGCGCCCTGTCTGGTCTTGGGTTAAGGGATCAGATCTGGTGGAGACGTCCAACAGATTATTAGACGCAGCGTCGAACGGAGAAATCCACAGAGTAACAGAAACAGCCAGTATGGGTAAATCTCAGAGTAAGCTTGCCAAATTTGATACACCAGTTTTCTGTAAAATTAGGGGGAAAAAAAACTATGAAAATAAAATGTCTGACAGAATTTATGGAAATTATAGTTTTACAAAAAACGAATGCATATAGCCTGGTATTTATGATTGTAGACGATGTCTGTATTTAATATCTGAGGAGTGACTGAGGGTCCAGCTATGCTGGGAGTACAGCAGCAGTGTTTGCTTATTCAGCCCGGCTTCCAGATGTTGGATATGCACTTGTTCTGTAATCAGTGTTGTTGATGATAATAGCAAATTAGCAAAATGTAAAGACAACTATGTCCAAAGATTCTGGAAATCAATAATGTATAATGTCGGATATTTGTTGATATTAAGTAATTGACGCAAAAGATGTCTGTTTTATAATGGAAATTCTGGGTCAGGGATCATTTCCCTGGACAAGTATGATTAAAGTTAAATGAAAACTTTGTGCAAACAACTTATGCAGCTTAAGAAAATTGATGTGCGGCCAATAATAATGATAAAGATTATGATTCGGCTATTGGGATTGAATCCGCCACTGGTGGACTGTAAAAGAATACAGAGAACTGCTTATCAGCTCTGTTTGCATACCTGAATGGGACACACTGCTTCAGTGATGTGCAGTAAGTTGGAGCCGACAGAGAGTGCTTTAATTGTGGTCAGCAGGACCATTTAACACATAACTGTAAATGCCCACCGAGAAGGTGTTTGAAAATGTGATAGTGACACATTTCTGGTAATAATGTGGGTTTGAAAGTAGATCAGTGTTTAAATGACGACATTAACATTTTCGTCTGAGAAAGAATAAGAGATCAAAACAAGGTCAAAAGATTGAAGTCTTAAAGTGAATCCTTTTGAAGAAAAGATCTATAATAGTCATTTTTTGAAACAGTGAAACAGTTTGATGAAAGTTGCAAAATATATAAGTAACTAAAGGGATGATTGTGTTTTAATTCAACATTTTAAGAAGGGTTCAGGTTATATAGAGAGACAAATCTAACGGATGATTTATAATAACTGCAAAAGATGCATAGTAGCCTTGTCAAAGTTAGTGTGAATCCCGATTGGAGAGTGATAAACTCCTAGAAAAAACGTTGAAGTCAGATATTAAGCTATGGTAATTGAGAACTAGAATAATTATTTTTGTTTAAGATCAAATAAGTAGAAGTAATAGGCTACTGGATTAACAGTTGTGAAATGTAAAATGTGTAGAAAGGCAAATGATTAAACAAACCATATGTTTTGTTAGTGTTTTGACCATGAAAGAACTAGAAGCTGATGTTTTGCTTTCAAAAGATAAGTTTGGTATTGGCTGTAATGAAACAGCTCGCTTATCTGAATCTGGTGTGTGATGTGGCTGAAACTGCCAGTGCGACAGAGACTCAATCTGAGTGGAAATTTCTAATGTCTAAATTCCATGAGATATGGGCAAAAGACAAATAAAAAAAAAAAAATTATTTGGAAACACATGTAATTTCTGGCAAATATGCCTTAAGCTTGGATAGAGTTAAAAGATGGTAGATAAAGTTTGATGTTAGAAGTTTATGAGAGTACAGTGTGCCAGTCCTGAAAGTCTCAGAGTCTCTCTCAATCATGTCAGCTAAAAGCTGTTATTTGAGCCTGTGTCATAAGTAATAAGCTATTTATAGTAAAAGCACAGTGTTTCGGTTGAAAATCAGACACAGAGATGTTAAAATAAATCATTGCCATTAAGTGGGCAATTTGCATTTGAGAATGTTTTAAATGTAAAACTGAATGACTTTAAAGAAGTCTTTAAAATAATGATGCAGATCTTAAACGATAGAGGACCAGTAACTTCTTTAAGTTTCCACCATGAAACAGATTACAGATGTACAGTAACAGTGCACTGAATGTATGGCTGTGATCTAAATTCACTGAGTATAATCTAAGTAGCTAGGTTGATTTTGAACTAATATGTTTATAACAGTTTTAACTCCTGAAGGTCGTTAGACATGGTGGCTAAAGATGAAGACAGCTTTCGTAGATTTAAGAAAGGTCTGCATAACAAAGATGAATGGTCAAAGGTTATTGTAATGAATTTAAATTTTGTCTAAGTTACAGTCTTAGAAGGCTGTGGAAAATACTATTTGTTAGTAGTGAGAGAGACTGCCTGAGTTGGAGGAAGGGATGGTAACTGTGTCTTTCTTTTTTTCTTTCTTGTATCGGCCTGCTAGAGCAAGCTGAAGAAAAAGAATGACAAGGAACCAAAACAACCCAGCTGCCTTTTCTAAAAATCAAATGAATAATGAACAGACATGATTTGAAACTGGTCAAGATACCATGTAAAATTAGGTAAACCTAGAGGAAAATGTGAAGTTTAAAATCGTACTTAAAATTTAAATCTTTTTAGAGACGATATATTGAAAAGGAGCAGTTGACATGCGTGTCTAGTATGAGTGTGTGAGTGTGTGTGATGGTGACAGCACTTTGTCTTGTATGTGACTGTGTTAGTTTGGGGTACTAATACTAAGTCTGAATGGGGTGTATATTGTGTCATTACCCACTAGGATGGCTTTTGGCAAATGACAAATTTTACAGGAAGCTGCTAAATTCTGTTAGGTGAAAAGATGATACAGAACATAGGACGAGCTTTAACCTGATTGGTCATCAAGCTCTGTCTGGTATTAATTACTTCTGTCTTTATGATGTTGATTTGAATTACGTTCTGGATCAGTTTAAGTATTTGATGTAAATTGGAATTGTGGAGTTGTAGATTACCATCTGGCATGGGCTTAGATAAATGAAAATGTTATAGATTTGATGGCAACAACACAGTGACATATTGGCTAAGTCAACATGAAATTAGCAAGAGAGCCCCTCACATTTATGAGTATTGGGATGAAAAGGGGGGAAAATGATTGACTGACATTGACCAAGTCTGTACAGCACGACCTGACCTGATAGAAACAATTGATGACTTTGGAAATGTTTGTAGATGACTGACTTGAGAGACCAAACAACAGGCCTGAAAAGCAGGATTCGCTGTGAGACTCAGGGCCGTTGTCCTTCAAGTACTTCGATAAAAAGATGAGATTGTGGCTTTAAGTGAAGAACATAATACTTTGTTTCAGAGACAGAGAAAGATGTCTGGAGGAAATTTGGCTGAAGGACGCCGTTTGGGTTGGTGTTGATGGCAAATCAAATGAGTTTAAATTGATGAACGAGTTGAGTCGTGCATCAAAAGGGAGATGGTAATGATTGACAAAATAAGGGTTACTAAAGGACAATATATGTTGGGAGGACACTGGGTTTAATTGGGTAAAAGGCCATTCCAAACAAAAGTTGCTGTCTGTAAGTGTGCCGCACACGCTGATAACAAAATTGCAGGACTGTTTCAACAGGAGACGCCAGGGCAGATGCAGCAGCGAAGGCTGCGGCAGCACAGCAGACAAAAGAAACTACGTGTATTTTACTATCTGAAAATAACCTCGACATTTGTTTTTCTCTACAGATCATGCAGACTTTTGATACAGGGCAGAATGTGCCCAATAAAATGATGGCTATGGATGAATTTGGCTAACTATCCTGGCCTGGGTTATTATTATAGGAGAAAGGTTCCACACCTGCGCAGCGCATAACTTAAGATTTTCCTTTTGCAGAATGTCAGGATGGATTGCAGCAAACAGAACTGATTCTGTTCCAAATATATAAATATTGTGTTGTGGACATGAGCAAAGTGGGTTGAGTGTTTTTCGGGGGAAAAGGACCCCGAGTGCTATTAAATGAGCAAGAAATTATCCGGCGATAATATGTTTCAGGCTGTTGATTCCACAGGTCACACCAAAAGGGACGAGCGGCTAGACAAGCATCACTAACAAAATAGTTAAGGTCTCCATTCACAGGTTACAGCAGGCAAGGAATGGTTCATTCCAGTGGGGGTGCGGTCGTGATAAAAGGGAAGACCTTGTAAGGATCAGAAAATTGTTGGAGAGTGTGACACCTGGGTCCAAGCCTCTCACCTTAGACAACACCAACAGGCCTCAACCATCCAATAGAGCAGAAAGTGAGGTTTAAAGAAGACGGTGCTAGTAACTGTCTGCCTCGCCTACGAGGGAAAGACCATTGCAACGGCACGCAAAGTGTCACCCTGGCGAACACGGAACGTCCGTGGGGCGAACAAGATGATCAACACACCTGGAGGAACCAACTGCCAACTGACGGTTTAAGTTTAACAGAAGAATCTGTTTTTGTGATGATTTTGATTATTTTGTTTGATTGAATCGAACTAGGTATTGATTTGATTGTAAATGTAGAAAATCTATTGATTGATGTGTCCGTACTAGAGATATTAGAGTTAATTTTGAACAACTAATTTGGTTAGAGGAATGGATAAAATTATAAGACTTCTCTGGTTAGATTTGTTAAACAGTGCATTCAATAGAGCTTAATAAATTGAATTAGAAGTGAATAAAATGTGGAAGATGGACATAAATTTAATGGAAAAGGCTTAATGGTAGGAGTTAGGATTGTATGTGTTATGATAATTTTGTTATTCATGGGTGAATACGATAACAGAGACAGGTGAAAACCTGCTGTCTGTTCAATTGGTAAAAAAAAAAAAGTGACAGTCTATACCAAGGATTAACAAAATTATGCGACGAGACAAGTAGCGGAAGCTACAGTGAGATGTGTTAAATGTATGTTCTGGTTGTTTTTCTTCTATTCTTTTTTTTTATTTTCTGAGAAAGATTAAGGGCAAAGATTTAAAGAAGGTTACAAACAGCGGTCATCCGTGTTACGAGGTGGCGTACAAGGAGAGGGTTTGAAATGAAGGATTCTATTCTACTTTTATTCTTTGTATTTTTGATGACCTGCTAAAATAACCAGTGTGAATTGATGGTGTTGTTTTCCTAAGTAATCTGTACACTATTTCTTATTTAATTGAGGTGACTGAGGGTTCGATCTAGGTCGAGAGTGCAATAGCAGTGCCTATTCATTTAGCCCGGCTTTAATTAAATTTTTTACTTGCTTGCTAATATTTAAGGGACTATCCTTGCAAAACAGCCTAAGCTTTTTCTTTTCTAAATAATATTTCACAAATGTTTATGAAGAGTGATCAGTTATGCGAAAACCAGAGATGAAGAGTAGCGTGATGAGACTTAAAATTTGTCTTTTTGTTTATTATTGTGATTATGGGTAATCAGAATGATAAAAAGTGGGGAATTGTTGTAGAAATTTTAATAGTCATTTATTCCTAACAGATATCATAAGGGATTGAACCTATTCAATGTGTAAAAGTATATGTGTGTACGTGCTTGTGCGTGACGTTTCAGGAATATATGGGACAGGACCTCTTGACCTTAGGAATGGTCAAGATTTGGCTAGTTTATTTCAGGGCCAGGTTGTGTCTTTAGTAGAAACTGAACAGCAATGGGGACCTTATCTGAGTGGGTGAAAGGGTAACTGCTGTGAGGAGGAACCTTGAAAAGAGTATAAAGGCTGTCTCATGTCTTCCTGGTGGGCGTCACTCACTTCACAGGGTAACTGCTGTCTTGGCGACTGGGCCTATTCTTGCAAGAATAAATACTTTTCTTTTTTATTAATTTGACTCTGAGTGTCTCTTACGCAGTGATGATGTTTAACAGAAGTTTTGCCACAACAGGAGAAAAATGATTGACTGACATTGACCAAGTCTGTACAGCACGACCTGACCTGATAGAAACAATTGATGACTTTGGAAATGTTTGTAGATGACTGACTTGAGAGACCAAACAACAGGCCTGAAAAGCAGGATTCGCTGTGAGACTCAGGGCCATTGCCCTTCAAATACTTCGATAAGTAGATGAGATTGTGGCTTTAAGTGAAGAACGTAATACTTTGTTTCAGAGACAGAGAAAGATGTCTGGAAGAAATTTGGCTGAAGGACGCCGTTTGGGTTGATGTTGATGGCAAATCAAATTAGTTTAAATTGATGCACGAGTTGAGTCGTGCATCAAAAGGGAGATGGTAATAATTGACAAAATATGGTTTACTAAAGGACAATATATGTTGGGAGGACACTAGGTTTAATTGGTTAAAAGGCCGTTCCAAACAAAAGTTGCTGTCTGTAAGTGTGCCGCACACGCTGATAACAAAATTGCAGGACTGTTTCAACAGGAGACGCCAGGGCAGATGCAGCAGCGAAGGCTGCGGCAGCACAGCAGACAAAAGAAACTACGTGTACTTTACTATCTGAAAATAACCTCGACATTTGTTTTTCTCTACAGATCATGCAGACTTTTGAGACAGGGCAGAATGTGCCCAATAAAATGATGGCTATGGATGAATTTGGCTAACTGGCCTGGGTTATTATTGTAGGAGAAAGGTTCCACACCTGCGCAGCGCATAACTTAAGATTTTCCTTTTGCAGAATGTCAGGATGGATTGCAGCAAACAGAACTGATTCTGTTCCAAATATATAAATATTGTGTTGTGGACATGAGCAAAGTGGGTTGAGTGTTTTTCAGGGAAAAAGGACCCCGAGTGCTATTAAATGAGTAAGAAATTATCCGGTGATAATATGTTTCAGGCTGTTGATTCCACAGGTCACACCAAAAGGGACGAGCGGCTAGACAAGCATCACTAACAAAATAGTTAAGGTCTCCATTCACAGGTGACAGCAGGCAAGGAATGGTTCATTCCAGTAGGGGTGCGGTCGTGATTAAAAGGGAAGACCTTGTAAGGATCAGAAAATGGTTGGAGAGTGTGACACCTGGGTCCAAGCCTCTCACTTTAGACAACACCAACAGGCCTCAACCATTCAATAGAGCAGAAAGTGAGGTTTAAAGAAGACTGTGCTAGTAACTGTCTGCCTCGCCTACGAGGGAAAGACCATTGCAACGGCACGCAAAGTGTCACCCTGGCGAACACGGAACGTCCGTGGGGCGAACAAGATGATCAACACACCTGGAGGAACCAACTGCCAACTGATGGTTTAAGTTTAACAGAAGAATGTTTTTGTGATGATTTTGATGATTTGTTTGATTGAATCGAACTAGGTATTGATTTGATTGTAAATGTAGAAAATCTATTGATTGATGTGTCCGTACTAGAGATATTAGAGTTAATTTTTAACAACTAATTTGGTTAGAGGAATGGATAAAATTATAAGACTTCTCTGGTTAGTTTTGTTAAACAGTGCATTCAATAGAGCTTAATAAATTGAATTAGAAGTTAATAAAATGTCGAGATGGACAAATTTAATGGGAAAGGCTTAATAGTAGGCTAAATACATATGTATTATAGTGATTAAATATGACATTATTTTTTATTTTTCAGAAATTATCCCAGTTCTCAGCGTTTTCTACCGGAAGCCAAGGGAAGCCAGGCATCCCCGATCTCGTCCGACAATCACTATTGTTAATAAAACATTTTATTTGACTTGGCCTCTCATTTTACGTGATTGATGAAGTGGGTCTCAATGGACAGCGTTAGGCACAAGCTGAGTTTCGGCGCCCTCCAAGTTCACGTGCGATGCAAGTGATTGTGCCGGGGCCTTATTACATTGTCTGCTATATTTGCTGCTTATTTATTAAATCCAGGCAATTCAATTGGTTGATAAAACATTGATCAAAATTAAGATACAATTTATATAAAACAAAAATCTTTTAAAAAGAGTCTCTACATAACACTCAATGAATTGGTCAAAATCATGTCTCCAGTCCAGACATATTGCGCATCTCATGATGTATCATATCTTTCTCATGCTGCATGCTCATTTTCATAATCAACATTGATTAAATTAAATAATGTCACAGGTCGGGGGGGCCAAGCCAGACTGCGCCCACCCCTCGAACCCAGGACCACCTCGAGGAGTGTACCAGAGAGCAGGCAGACAAGAAGAATTTCTAAAAATAACAATCTTTATTGAATAAAGCAAGAATTAAAAGTCTTAATGCAGGCTTCGTCTCTCTTTTCCAGGGAGGAGGAGGCCAAGGGGTTCACTGCGAAGGCCCGGATTACTGGCAGCCACAGAGGAGGAAGGAGTCGAACGCCCGTCCGGCGTGCAGGTAAGTACCGTGGTAAGTAGACTCTCTTCGGTGTAGTACAGGCGGGCAGCGACCCGGGCAGACCAGGGCCGGGGCTACGGGCCAGGAGGGAACTCTCCACCGGACAGGTGGGTAGCAGGTAGGTTTTTTTTCCAAGCATCAGTTACTCAGTCGATGACCGGCCCAGGGGGCGATGGAGTCCAGGAGGGGGACTCGCTGCCGGCCAGGTAGTCAGTCAGGTAGACAGATCTCCTTCGTAGCGTCACTGAGCAGCAGGTGCGAGGTCCTCCAGGTGCCTTTCCGCCCTTGACGGCTCCAGCCAGAGGCAAGGGTCCCCTCTAATCCAAGATAGGGACAAGTTTACAGGTTCAATTCTATTTCGGTGAAGTAAGGACTTACGGCTGGAGCGGGTGGTTCTGAACACGCAGCGTTGCTGCTGGGATGTGTCTCTCCTCTGAACAGGCAGCACACAAGGCAGGGACAGACGAATCTTGGCTGAACTGGGTGGTTCCCACGGCAACACTAAGGCGGGGGTGTGTCTCTCCTCCGACCAGGCAGCACCCAAGAAGGCAGGGGCAGGAGAATCTTAAATAGACAGGGCACTTGATACAAGAACGAACAATCCTTTCGTATAATGGAGAATCGGCTTACGGCTGGACTGGGTTGCTCCACACAGGCACTTGGGCTGGGATGTATCTCTCCTCCGAACAGGCAGCACACAAGGCAGAGACAGACGAATCTTGGCTGGACTGGGTTGCTCCACACAAGCACTATGGCTGGGATGTGTCTCTCCTCCGAACAGGCAGCACACAAGGCAGGGACAGACGAATCTTCTATTTAAATAGACAAAGCCTTTGATACAAAAACGAACATGATCCTTTTGTATAATGGAAACTCAGGCTTACGGCTGGACTGGGTTGCTCCAAACAGGCACTAGGGCTGGGATGTATCTCTCCTCCGAGCAGGCAGCACACAAGGCAGAGACAGACGAATCTTACATTCAACCTGAGGGCTTTGCTCCGTAAACACTGGGCGAGGGCGTGAACTGGAGAGTACTGGTGGTTAAATAAACGTGTACATCCACACATTACAACTTCACGTCAAGTCCAATACTGTGAGACACTTCAATTCAGGCACCGCAATCCACTCTCAAATCTTTGTGCACTAAGGCCAGCACTCACTCACTGTTCAATCCCTCCGCTGTTGCGCTGGATCACCACTCAGAAGCTGAAGAGATGCAGAGGACTTCACACCGCATGGAACACAGCGTCTTCAACAGTCTTTCTTCACATCCCATTCACGTTCCAGCTTGTACTCCCACAATCACGATTGCACTCCTTTCCAGTCAGATCCTCACGGCCGCTCCAAAGATCCCAGCAAATCCAAGCCACTGCCAAAATAATCGATTTCTCTCAGGGGGAGTACCACACCCGAATGCCTTTTCCTTTTTCTTTTAACTGCTTCTCTAGGCCGTGTTTCCCAATCACAAATCCCCACACCAAACACCCGCACCTGGTACCGCTTAGCTAATCAGCGGCCACTGTCATGGCAACTGACAACAAGTAAACCAGCACGATGTGTCAGTGAAATCGTCCCGGGGGGAAACACACCCCTAGCGGAAAATGGTTCAGCTGGATTTGTCAACTTGTGACAATAACATTAGCCTATAATATTTAAACATAAATATGATACTAAATATGTTTACTTTAATGGCTACAACAACAAGTATATTGTACAGAGAAATTTAAGTCTTGTCGTCAGTCAGCCACAACATAATGACTTCCAGGGGCGGCGCCAGATAATTTTTAACGCAGGTGCTGAGGGGGTGCTAGATCATTGACGGGGAGCTGCGCATATAAATACTATTATAAAATGAGCAAAACTTCAATATTTAATATTCAATCATTTTAATCATCACAACTAAATTTTTTATTTTACTAAATTGAATAAGCACAACATTCAATGAAATATATTTAAAGATGTAAGCCTATTATTTATGTTATTTCAACATAATATCTCGTTATTTCGACGTGTGTGTGCAACATAATCAGAGAGTAGCCTATTTCTTTTTGTTTGAAAAATGTATCAAGTTCACGAATAATTGTGCGTGCATTTATTAATCATTATGATCCTAAAATCATAAAGTAGGTTATACTACAAAAAATCAGATGAGCCCAGAATATAAACGAAACACGTTTAATTAGCCTACACATTAAGCATTTTCCTCCCATTGAAAACCATTATAAGAACACTTGGTTTAATACAGATTAGAATGTCTCATCATATGTCGAAATAACGAGATATGTCGAAATAACGAGATAAGTTGCTTCCAGAAATTATTACGGGGGGTGCTATCGGGGTGCTTTGGTCTTTATTGGGGTGCTGAAGCACCTGCTAGCCCCGCCCCCTCCTTAACGCCGCCCTTGATGACGTCACATATTTTCCAAACCAGCCCTCAGCCCCCCTCGCATGAAACAGCTTCCAGCGCGCCTGTCGCCTCAGCATTACCCGCATCCTGAGTCCTGGAGATGCCAACTGTGCCAGGCAGTTGCTGCTCAACCTTCAACAAACCCTGAAACAAAAAAATCACTGTTTATACACAGTTTTTGCACTATAATAATATCCATTTCACAATATCAAAATGTAGATTTACTGAAATTACCATTTTATTCAAGTCTGAAACTACTATGTAACAGTAAGCATCCTTGCCTTAACCAAATCCACATTTCTTGTCAAATAATAGATTATCAGATTGGTTGCTGTGTGTGGCGAGCAGGACGAGGGTAGGTAAGTGATGGCTTAAAGGGAGCGCTAGTGACAATCTAAAAAATAGTTCTACCAGAAAGACTCGGGAGATAAGATACTGTACAATGATGCATTTTATTAACAGCCCAGCAAGCCATATATGCAATAAAGTTCTTTGGCGTAGGCCCCGTCCATAACTCGCGATCCGAGGGTACGGATTCTGCATATCCTGCCTGAAGATGAAGGCAGGGGCGCAGCCGACCCCCAAAAATGGGTGGAAGAATAATTCCACTGGATGAAGCCCACCCCCAAAGAACATGAAAGAAAAGTATACCCACCAGCCGTATGTTATGTGGTTCCTAAAAATAGAAGAAAAAATGAGTTAGCAAACAGCGGTAGACATGGATGTGTCAATTTCCATAGATAGTAGAGTTCCATCGATATCGTCATGGGAACGGAACTCTACAATCTAAAAGTGGAGCATGCTTAACTTTATATGAAAAGATACTTTTCTGCTGCTGAATTTACATGAGACAACGCATTTGCTGACACTTGGAATTTATATATTTATTTAATTAAATTTATTTATTTATATATATATATACATATATATATATATATATAAAATACTTTATATATATATATATGTATATATATATATATGTACGAACCACGCTGAGCCACAGAGACAAGGCCACGCTGAGCCACATAGACGAGGCCACGCTGAGCCACATAGACGAGGCCACGCTGAGCCACATAGACGAGGCCACGCTGAGCCACATAGACGAGGCCACGCTGAGCCACAGAAGACGAGGCCACGCTGAGCCACAGACAACGCTGAGCCACATAGACGAGGCCACGCTGAGCCACATAGACAAGGCCACGCTGAGCCACATAGACGAGGCCACGCTGAGCCACATAGACAAGGCCACGCTGAGCCACATAGACGAGGCCACACTGAGCCACGTAGACAAGGCCACGCTGAGCCACATAGACAAGGCCACACTGAGCCACATAGACAAGGCCACGCTGAGCCACATAGACAAGGCCACGCTGAGCCACAGAAGACGAGGCCACGCTGAGCCACATAGACAAGGCCACGCTGAGCCACATAGACGAGGCCACGCTGAGCCACATAGACGAGGCCACGCAGAGCCACATAGACAAGGCCACGCTGAGCCACATAGACAATGCTGAGCCACATAGATGAGGCCACGCTGAGCCACATAGACGAGGCCACACTGAGCCACATAGACGAGGCCACGCTGAGCCACATAGACGAGGCCACGCTGAGCGACAGAAGACGAGGCCACGCTGAGCCACAGACAACGCTGAGCCACATAGACGAGGCCACGCTGAGCCATATAGACAAGGCCACGCTGAGCCACATAGACGAGGCCACGCTGAGCCACATAGACAAGGCCACGCTGAGCCACATAGACAAGGCCACGCTGAGCCACATAGACAATGCTGAGCCACATAGACGAGGCCACGCTGAGCCACATAGACGAGGCCACGCTGAGCCACATAGACGAGGCCACACTGAGCCACATAGACGAGGCCACGCTGAGCCACATAGACGAGGCCACGCTGAGCCACAGAAGACGAGGCCACGCTGAGCCACAGACAACGCTGAGCCACATAGACGAGGCCACGCTGAGCCACATAGACGAGGCCACGCTGAGCCACATAGACAAGGCCACGCTGAGCCACATAGACAAGGCCACGCTGAGCCACATAGACAAGGCCACGCTGAGCCACATAGACGAGGCCGCACTGAGCCACATAGACGAGGCCACGCTGAGCCACATAGACGAGGCCACGCTGAGCCACAGAAGACGAGGCCACGCTGAGCCACAGACAACGCTGAGCCACATAGACGAGGCCACGCTGAGCCACATAGACGAGGCCACGCTGAGCCACATAGACAAGGCCACGCTGAGCCACATAGACGAGGCCACACTGAGCCACATAGACAAGGCCACGCTGAGCCACATAGACAAGGCCACACTGAGCCACATAGACAAGGCCACGCTGAGCCACATAGACAAGGCCACGCTGAGCCACAGAAGACGAGGCCATGCTGAGCCACATAGACGAGGCCACGCTGAGCCACATAGACGAGGCCACTCTGAGCCACATAGACAAAGCTACACTGAGCCACATAGACAAGGCCACGCTGAGCCACATAGACAAGGCCCCGCTGAGCCACAGAAGACGAGGCCACGCTGAGCCACATAGACGAGGCCACACTGAGCCACATAGACGAGGCCACACTGAGCCACATAGACAAGGCCACATAGACAAGGCCACGCTGAGCCACAGAAGACAAGGCCACGCTGAGCCACATAGACAAGGCCACGCAGAGCCACATAGACAAGGCCACGCAGAGCCACATAGACAAGGCCACGCAGGGCCACATAGACAAAGCCACGCAGGGCCACATAGACAAGGCCACGCAGGGCCACATAGATACATGGTCATTCTAGCCACGCATTGATGATGTTCGCTGAGCCGCTAGGCTGCTAGTGTTGCGCAAAGCGCATAGAAAGCCACCAGGCTGCGTGAAGCCGAGCCCTTAAGGACCGTGTTGCCAGCGATGGCGGAAGGCGAATTATTCAAGTTGAGACTATCGCCTGATAGATAAGCATGACACCACCACCAGTAATTGTTTAGGAATTACCTGAATCGTTACTGCAGGGCTTGCTGAGTTTCAAGAATGATCTTTAGATCGGGTCTTATGTAAGACTCGAATGCAGAAGAAGACCATCTGCCCAGGATCTTGATAACAGCGGTAGAAACTCCACGTTCAGCTGCTGTAGTGGCAGCACCAATCCTGAATGAGTGGCCGGTATATTGGGAAGGGGATAAACTGCAGTTTTTGAGGACAGAAACTAAATGAGACCTGAAACAAGCTTTGGAAAGAGGAGCTCCATTAGGTAGGGAAAATAGAGGGGAGTGATCTGAAGATTTAGGGTGGATTTTAAGAAATTTGAGCATAGATGAGAAGGGACAAAAATTATTGCTAATTTTAGAAACAGTGATTGTAATGCCAGAACCTAAAGAGTCATTTTTTGAGTATTTGAGAGAGAGTGTTAAGAAATTAGGTAAGAAGTGCAAGTCAGAGAAAGAGAGACCGCGGACGGGGTAAAAATGTTTAGACATTGAAGCGAATTCACCTGGGCGCATGAACCCGTAGAAAGCAGTTAGAAAAACAAAATGTTAGAGTATGCAGAAAAAAGCCCATTACGCACAGAAAGAATTAATCTTTGCAATAAAGGCAAAGTAAAAGGCAACCGTTTATCTGGAGAATTAGTAGATGATTTAGCTATGCCTTTGAGCAGTAATCGAACGGGAGAAGCTGTGAAGAGACTTAGAAAATCGGGATTAAAATATTTGGCATAAAATTGAATGCCAGCGAGCAATTGCGAGCAATTGCAGTGGGAACGCAATACCCACATCCCAAGGTCATGTCACAGTGTCTGGTTGTGTTCCCTTGTCTATCACTAGAGGTCCTCATTCTCACAGTGTCCTTCACATTTAACTTCAATTCCCAGCATTCTGTCTGTCACTGTCACTCATCAGTTCATTGCACTCAGCTGTTCCCTGTTATCATTGTTCCCAGCTGTTCTGTGTTAGTCTTGTTTGATATGTGTTTAAATAACCTGCTTGTTTAGTGTTTGTTACGGAGTCCTTGTTTAATGTCACACCACTTCCTGATCTGCGTCCTGGTTCTTGTCCTGGTGTTGAACTTGTGTTTTTGGATTTTGACCCCTGCCTGCTTGACTACGTGTTTTGGATTGCCCTTCAATTAAACTACTACGCTTGGATTCTCTGTTTCCCGTGTGGTTTACGTGACAGAAGGACTCCGTCACACTGAATCCAGCGGTATGTTTCATGAGATCTCTTCCCCAGCCACCGAGCGGGAGAGAAGGGAGCTGTTTAAGGGGACCCGATTGGTAAAGTTCCGCGGGACCCGTGGAGGTCGCCGCAGAGGAGGTGATAGGGAGATGTATCACGTCCTGTCGGCACAGTCAGAGACTGTTCGCGTCCCGTCTGCCCAGTCAGAGACTGTTCGCGTCCCGTCTGCCCAGTCAGAGACTGTTCACGTTTCGTCTGCCCAGTCAGAGACTGTTCACGTCTGCCCAGCGAGAGACTGTTCACGTCACGTCTGCCCAGCGAGAGACTGTTCACGTCACGTCTGCCCAGCAACAGCCAATGGCCGTTCCAGAGCCGGAGGCAGAGCCAATGGCCGTTCCAGAGCCGGAGGCAGAGCCAATGGCCGTTCCAGAGCCGGAGGCAGAACCAGTGCTCGTTCCTGAGCCAGAGGCAGAGCCATTGCCGGTTCCAGAGCCGGAGGCAGAGCCAGTGCCGTCTGCCTTCTTGGATCTGGACTATCTGGAGCGTCTGGTTCGGATCCTGGACATGCCCATGTCTGCTGTTCCAGAGCCGGAGCTAGTGTCTGCTGTTCCAGAGCCGGAGGCAGAGCCGGTGCCTGTTCCAGAGCCGGAGGCAGAGCCGGTGCCTGTTCCAGAGCCGGAGGCAGAGCCGGTGCCGGTTCCGGTGCCGGTTCCGGAGCCAGTGCCGGTTCCGGAGCCAGTGCCTGTTCCAGAGCCAGAGCCAGTGTTTGTTTCTGTGTTTGTCTGTTTTTGTGAGTTACAGTTCTTGTGGCTGCTCCTGAGCCGGTGTCTGCTCCGCCCTGGCCGCCCGAGGGGTCTTCACCGCCTTGTCCGCCCGAGGGGTCTTCACCGCCCTGGCCGCCCGATGGGTCGTCTGCTTCGCCCTGGCCGCCCGATGGGTCGTCTGCTTCGCCCTGGCCGCCCGATGGGTCGTCTGCTTCGCCCTGGCCGCCCGATGGGTCGTCTGCTTCGCCCTGGCCGCCCGATGGGTCGTCTGCTTCGCCCTGGCCGCCCGATAGACTTTCTGTTTTGCCCTGGTTCCCGGTTAAGCCCTCACCCCTTGTTCCTGTCTCCCTTCACGGACCTGGCCCACCATCCCTCCCCCTGATCCTCCAACGTTCCACCTCCCTCCTGAACTCTTGTGTCGTGTTTTAGTGTTGTCGTGGAGCGTCTGGTAGCCGCTCCGTAGAGGGGGGGGTTATGTCACAGTGTCTGGTCGTGTTCCCTTGTCTATCACTAGAGGTCCTCGTTCTCACGGTGTCCTTCACATTTAACCTTGCTTTTTTTCTTATCAGTGCAAAAGAAACTCAAAATACTCTGATTTTGATCTTACATATAAGTGTTAGACATCATTCGATCCTGTTAAGTGTCTATTATTTTTCTGTATACTCACAATAAAAATTAATTGTTGTGCTTTTTGTCAAATAAAGAAAAACAAACATGATGCGAGTTTTGCCTTCTCTCTGTCAGTGCAGTCCATTCTGAATCGCGTCCGAAAATTAACTATCTCCGCAAATACTTGTCATACAGGCAAGAGTTTTTTCTTTATGAAGCTTGAATTCTCTTCTTTTCAATCAAGTAATTTATATAAAAAACAAATATTCTCAGTTTATGTAATCTGTATGAAAAGAGAGTATGTCAGTATTTTTTCCCCCCAGCTCGTTACACTTAATTACGCGTTAATCTGACACGCCCACGGAGGACGCGCGCTATTCAAACGCAAATGATCTGAGGCAAGCCATGCAAACGGTTAACGCCCACATCAGCTGGATAAAACATCCAGTTTAATAAGAATCTTGTAGGCTACTTACCCCGTCTTGCTGCGCTGTTATCTTAATAATCCTGGAAAAGTTACCTCAGAAGTGCTCAGAATAAGGACCGCGGATTCAGCTGATGAAGTAAGTTATTTATTCTTAAGTGCTTTGTTCTAATCGCGTTATTGTATAGTGTACGTAAACTGCACAAAGACTGTTTAAATAAGAATTGCGTGTCTGTGTGTGAATGAATGAATGGCACAGACGCGCGCGCGATGTTACTACAGCTGTCCATCGCATCTGTGCCGTTCATTCACTCTCGCTCCTACATTAGTAAACGTTATTTTTACATGAACACATCCAAACTATATAGCCTACTGAGATTTCTTCTAATCGCGATATAGTGTCTGTAATGACAACATTTCGTTCACTAGTTTTGGATAGTTTATAAAGTTTTATAAAATAGACATCAAATAAGCTCTTGTTAGACAGTTTCTGCTCATATGTTAAATAAATACTGCTAGTAGGCTATGTTTTGTCACAAATAAACTAATCAACTGTTATAGTGTTTGTTCTAATGCAAGCTATATCAAAATAATGAATCCTTAACTTTGAAATACCTATGATAATAAAATGTGTTGGCCTACTTTAAAAAATAATACTTTATAAGACATATATGGAAAAAGAAAATTTTCTTTTCAAGATGTTTTGAACCAATTCTGTAGAATGGCCCATATAGCCTATTTGACCAGGATTTGTTTCCAGGTGTGACTATAAATATGCTTTTGACTTTCATTTATGTTTTGATTGTGTATGTATATATATGTGTGTGTGTGTGTGTGTGTGTGTGTATGTATGTATGTATGTATGTATGTATATTTTTTTTATATATATATTGTCCTTGCATTCTTTCTTGTGTGACACCCCTGAGTGAAAGGCTCATTAGTATGCAGTCTGCTCATTAGTATGCAGTCTGCTCAGGTGAGAACTGCCTAATTATTCATGAGGGGGTTGGGCCGCTCACGCCCATCAGCATATTGACTTCCCAAACAAAAAAATGTTTTTCACAATTTAAAACAATCTATTGTTTTATGTGAATGATAATGCAGGATGATTTTCAGATCATTTTGAAGCAAAAACTCTAGGCGACAACATCCATTAGTCAAAAGTCATGTGGACAGATATTTAGTATGTGTTTTGTGGCCTTAAACTTTAAAGCTTTATTTTTTTGTTTTTCAATAACCACCCATAAACAATATTCTCTCAAAAATTCAAACATGTACATTTATGTTGCTCACATATTATGGTAGCCCTGTTTGTGCTATATAGAGTGAATTTACACCTTTGCCATTAACATGTTTATAAATAACTGAAAAAAAACACAAACGTAAGGGCATGTCAGAACATCCCAATGGCTCCAAAAACACCTCAGACCCCAGAGGGTTAACTTCAATTCCCAGCATTCTGTCTGTCACTGTCACTCATCAGTTCATTGCACCCAGCTGTTCCCTGTTATCATTGTTCCCAGCTGTTCTGTGTTAGTCTTGTTTGATTTGTGTTTAAATACCCTGCTTGTTTAGTGTTTGTTACGGAGTCCTTGTTTAATGTCACACCACTTCCTGATCTGCGTCCTGGTGTTGTACTTGTGTTTTTGGATTTTGACCCCTGCCTGCTTGACTACGTGTTTTGGATTGCCCTTCAATTAAACTACTGCGCTTGGATTCTCTGTTTCCCGTGTGGTTTACGTGACAGGTCAAGGGAATAAATACCCATAATACCCAAATTTATTTTTACACTCCTCAGATCAATAAAGAAATAGGTAGATATGCATTTCAATATAAAGCACCGTATGATTGGAATAAACTTCCAATTTCAATTCGCTTTTTAACCTCTTTTCCAACATTTAAAAATTATTTAGTGCAACATCTTCAGAATACGTGTGATTGCTTTTGATTAGTATATATATATTTATTTATTTATTATAATTTCTCTATTTTACTGTAACCTATTTTTGGCATGGTACGTATATATTTTTGTCTATTTTACTTGTGTTTAGTTGTGTGTTTTGGTACATATGGTATTGTTTACTTTGTTTAGGGAGGAGTGTGTCACCTTTTGGGTGTTTTGTATGAATGAATGTCCTGTTTGTATGGTTTTTGGTTTATATATTTAAATACTATTACTGTAATGCATGTTTGTTTGTTTTTTGTTTTTTTTGTGTATTTGTTTTTGTTTTGTAATATGTTATTGTTACGTTTATTTGACTGCTGCTGTAAGGTGATTTTCTGTATCTAGAATCGAGGACCCCCTCGAAAACGAGATGGCTCATCTCAAGGGGCTATTCCTCTTCAATAAAAAAATGTCAAATATAAATATAATATATATAAAATCTGACGAAAGTGTGTGGTGAGGACCAGCCTGCCGCATCACAAACGTCCTGAAGAGAAACTCCTGAAAGAAGAGCTGTAGAGGCAGCCATACTCCTGGTGGAATGAGCCCTTACAGCCAAAGGTGAAGGCTGATGGGCCGAACCGTAAGCAAGCGAGATGGCCTCGACCACCCACTTACTCATCCTTTGCTTAGATGCAGGACACCCTGTTGTGGCAAAACTTCTGTTAAACATCATCACTGCGTAAGAGACACTCAGAGTCAAATTAATAAAAAAAGAAGTATTTATTCTTGGAAGAATAGGCCCAGTCGCCAACACAGCAGTTACCCTGTGAAGTGAGTGACGCCCACCAGGAAGACATGAGACAGCCTTTATACTCTTTTCAAGGTTCCTCCTCACAGCAGTTACCCTTTCACCCACTCAGATAAGGTCCCCATTGCTGTTCAGTTTCTACTAAAGACACAACCTGGCCCTGAAATAAACTAACCAAATCTTGACCATTCCTAAGGTCAAGAGGTCCTGTCCCATATATTCCTGAAACGTCACGCACAAGCACGTACACACATTATACTTTTACACATTGAATAGGTTCAATCCCTTATGATATCAGTTAGGAATAAATGACTATTAAAATTTCTACAACAATTCCCCACTTTTTATCATTCTGATTACCCATAATCACAATAATAAACAAAAAGACAAATTTTAAGTCTCATCACGCTACTCTTCATCTCTGGTTTTCGCATAACTGATCACTCTTCATAAACATTTGTGAAATATTATTTAGAAAAGAAAAAGCTTAGGCTGTTTTGCAAGGATAGTCCCTTAAATATTAGCAAGCAAGTAAAGAATTTAATTAAAGCCGGGCTAAATGAATAGGCACTGCTATTGCACTCTCGACCTAGATCGAACCCTCAGTCACCTCAATTAAATAAGAAATAGTGTACAGATTACTTAGGAAAACAACACCATCAATTCACACTGGTTATTTTAGCAGGTCATCAAAAATACAAAGAATAAAAGTAGAATAGAATCCTTCATTTCAAACCCTCTCCTTGTACGCCACCTCGTAACACGGATGACCGCTGTTTGTAACCTTCTTTAAATCTTTGCCCTTAATCTTTCTCAGAAAATAAAAAAAGAATAGAAGAAAAACAGCCAGAACATACATTTAATACATCTCACTGTAGCTTCCGCTACCTGTCTCGTCGCATAATCTTGTTAATCCTTGGGATAGACTGTCATTTTTTTTTTTTTTTTTTTTTTTTTACCAATTGAACAGACAGCAGGTTTTCACCTGTCTCTGTTATCGTATTCACCCATGAATAACAAAATTATCATAACACATACAATCCTAACTCCTACCATTAAGCCTTTTCCATTAAATTTATGTCCATCTCCACATTTTATTCACTTCTAGTTCAATTTATTAAGCTCTATTGAATGCACTGTTTAACAAATCTAACCAGAGAAGTCTTATAATTTTATCCATTCCTCTAACCAAATTAGTTGTTCAAAATTAACTCTAATATCTCTAGTACGGACACATCAATCAATAGATTTTCTACATTTGCAATCAAGTCAATACCTAGTTCGATTCAATCAAACAAATCATCAAAATCATCACAAAAACAGATTCTTCTGTTAAACTTAAACCATCAGTTGGCAGTTGGTTCCTCCAGGTGTGTTGATCATCTTGTTCGCCCCACGGACGTTCCGTGTTCGCCAGGGTGACACTTTGCGTGCCGTTGCAATGGTCTTTCCCTCGTAGGCGAGGCAGACAGTTACTAGCACAGTCTTCTTTAAACCTCACTTCCTGCTCTATTGGATGGTTGAGGCCTGTTGGTGTTGTCTAAGGTGAGAGGCTTGGACCCAGGTGTCACACTCTCCAACCATTTTCTGATCCTTACAAGGTCTTCCCTTAAATCACGACCGCACCCCCACTGGAATGAACCATTCCTTGCCTGCTGTAACCTGTGAATGGAGACCTTAACTATTTTGTTAGTGATGCTTGTCTAGCCGCTCGTCCCTTTTGGTGTGACCTGTGGAATCAACAGCCTGAAACATATTATCGCCGGATAATTTCTTGCTCATTTAATAGCACTCGGGGTCCTTTTCCCCTGAAAAACACTCAACCCACTTTGCTCATGTCCACAACACAATATTTATATATTTGGAACAGAATCAGTTCTGTTTGCTGCAATCCATCCTGACATTCTGCAGAAGGAAAATCTTAAGTTATGCGCTGCGCAGGTGTGGAACCTTTCTCCTACAATAATAACCCAGGCCAGTTAGCCAAATTCATCCATAGCCATCATTTTATTGGGCACATTCTGCCCTGTATCAAAAGTCTGCGTGATCTGTAGAGAAAAACAAATGTCGAGGTTATTTTCACATAGTAAAGTACACGTAGTTTCTTTTGTCTGCTGTGCTGCCGCAGCCTTCGCTGCTGCATCTGCCCTGGCGTCTCCTGTTGAAACAGTCCTGCAATTTTGTTATCAGCGTGTGCGGCACACTTACAGACAGCAACTTTTGTTTGGAACGGCCTTTTAACCAATTAAACCCAGTGTCCTCCCAACATATATTGTCCTTTAGTAAACCATATTTTGTCAATTATTACCATCTCCCTTTTGATGCACGACTCAACTCGTGCATCAATTTAAACTAATTTGATTTGCCATCAACACCAACCCAAACGGCGTCCTTCAGCCAAATTTCCTCCAGACATCTTTCTCTGTCTCTGAAACAAAGTATTACGTTCTTCACTTAAAGCCACAATCTCATCTTTTTATCAGATTATTTGAAGGGCAATGGCCCTGAGTCTCACACCGAATCCTGGTTTTCAGGCCCGTTGTTTGGTCTCTCAAGTCAGTCATCTACAAACATTTCCAAAGTCATCAATTGTTTCTATCAGGTCAGGTCGTGCTGTACAGACATGGTCAATGTCAGTCAATCATTTTCCCCCCTTTTCATCACAATACTCATAAATGTGAGGGGCTCTCTTGCTAATTTCATGTTGACTTAGCCAATATGTCACTGTGTTGTTGCCATCAAATCTATAACATTTTCATTTATCTCAGCCCATGCCAGATGATAATCTACAACTCCACAATTCCAATTTACATCAAATACTTAAACTGATCCAGAACGTAATTCAAATCAACATCATAAAGACAGAAGTAATTAATACCAGACAGAGCTTGATGACCAATCAGTTTAAAGCTCGTCCTATGTTCTTTATCATCTTTTCACCTAACAGAATTTAGCAGCTTCCTGTAAAATTTGTCATTTGCCAAAAGCCATCCTAGTGGGTAATGACACAATATACACCCCATTCAGACTTAGTATTAGTACCCCAAACTAACACATAGTCACATACAAGACAAAGTGCTGTCACCATCACACACACTCATATTAGACACGCATGTTAACTGCTCCTTTTCAATATATCGTCTGTAAAAAGATTTAAACTTCACATTTTCCTCTAGGTTTACCTAATTTTACATGGTATCTTGAGCAGTTTCAAATCATATCTGTTCATTATTCATTTGATTTTTAGAAAAGGCAGCTGGGTTGTTTTGGTTCCTTATCATTATTTTTCTTCAGCTTGCTCTAGCAGGCCGATAACAGAAAGAAAGAAAGAAAGAAAGAAAGACACAGTTACCATCCCTTCCTCCAACTCAGGCAGTCTCTCTCACTACTAACAAATAGTATTTTCCACAGCCTTCTAAGACTGTAACTTAGACAAAATTTAAATTCATTACAATAACCTTTGACCATTCATCTTTGTTATGCAGACCTTTCTTAAATCTACGAAAGCTGTCTTCATCTTTAGTCACCACCATGTCTACTGACCTTCAGGAGTTAAGACTATGTTATAGACATATTAGTTAAAAATCAACACTTCTATACATTTTCTTGCCTATAAGGCAACCAATACATACAAGTTTGCTACTGTCTCCACAACAAATAATGGCAATCCCCTCCTGGGTCAGCTGGCTCTTGAAAGGCCATTGGCTCTTAAGCTATAATCTCCATCAGGGTGTTGTCCCCCTGGCATAGTTGCAGACACTTGTCACAATGAAAAACAAGCCATACAACCAATGCGGTCTCTTCCGGCGAGTGGTATAGAGGAAACTCACATTTTCTGGGTCAGACTGCCGTAACTCCTCACAGCGCATCTCACCTCTCAATGCTCTGCTGACCCCAGTGGCCTCCAGTAATCAGCCCTCAACTCTCATACCTTTCTCACGTATAACACCTCCATCCGGAGGTGCCCAGTGTTCGTGACCCCCTGCGTTGGGCTGTCCCCTGGCCAGGAAGATCATCCCGTCATTGACTAGCCACTCGTACACACTGGTGACCGCTCTTTCCCATCACACAATCAGTTTTCTTCAACAGAACTCAGCTGTTTTCTGGAGCTTAGGAAAGGCACGTTCAAGAGTCACCAGAGCCATTCCGATTGCCTAATAGTGTTCACACTGGGAGACAGGTTAATAACAGCAGTATTTAATCACTTAAATCCATTAACCATCTTAATCATCAGCCTAGCTACTTAGATTATACTCAGTGAATTTAGATCACAGCCATACATTCAGTGCACTGTTACTGTACATCTGTAATCTGTTTCATGGTGGAAACTTAAAGAAGTTACTGGTCCTCTATCGTTTAAGATCTGCATCATTATTTTAAAGACTTCTTTAAGGTCATTCAGTTTTACATTTAAAACATTCTCAAATACAACTTGCCCACTTAATGGCGATGATTTATTTTAACATCTCTGTGTCTGATTTTCAACCGAAACACTGTGCTTTTACTATAAATAGCTTATTACTTATGACACAGGCTCAAATAACATCTTTTAGCTGACATGATTGAGAGAGACTCTGAGACTTTCAGGACTGGCACACTGTACTCTCATAAACTTCTAACATCAAACTCTATCTACCATCTTTTAACTCTATCCCAGCTTAAGGCATATTTGCCAGAAATTACATGTGTTTCCAAATAAACATTTTTATAGTTGTCTTTTGCCCATATCTCATGGAATTTAGACATTAGAAATTTCCACTCAGATTGAGTCTCTGTCGTACTGGCGGATTTCAGCCATAGCAGACATCAGATTCAGATAAGCGAGCTGTTTCATTACAGCCAATAACAAACTTATCT
This sequence comes from Meda fulgida, assembly GCA_030578275.1. Lineage (NCBI taxonomy): Eukaryota > Metazoa > Chordata > Actinopteri > Cypriniformes > Leuciscidae > Meda > Meda fulgida. Next base: position 1,211,024 of record CM060632.1, on the reverse strand, counting down.
TTTGAAAGCAAAACATCAGCTTCTAGTTCTTTCATGGTCAAAACACTAACAGAACACATTTTACATTTAACAACTGTTAATCCAGTAGCCTATTACTTCTACTTATTTGATCTTAAATACAAATAATTATTCTAGTTCTCAATTACCATAGCTTAATATCTGACTTCAACGTTTTTTTTCTAGGAGTTTATCACTCTCCAATCAGGATTCACACTAACTTTGACAAGGCTACTCTGCATCTTTTGCAGTTATTATAAATCATCTGTGAGATTTGTCTCTCTATATAACCTGAACCCTTCTTAAAATGTTGAATTAAAACACAATCATCCTTTTAGTTACTTTTATATATTTTGCAACTTTCATCAAACTGTTTCACTGTTTCAAAAAATTACTATTATAGATCTTTTCTTCAAAAGGATTCACTTTAAGACTTCAATCTTTTGACCTTGTTTTTATCTCTTATTCTTTCTCAGACGAAAATGTTAATGTCGTCATTTAAACACTGATCTACTTTTAAACCCACATTATTACCAGAAATGTGTCACTATCACATTTTCAAACACCTTCTCGGTGGGCATTTACAGTTACGTGTTAAATGGTCCTGCTGACCACACTTAAAGCACTCTCTGTCGGCTCCAACTTACTGCACATCACTGAAGCAGTGTGTCCCATTCAGGAATGCAAACAGAGCTGATAAGCAGTTCTCTGTATTCTTTTACAGTCCACCAGTGGCGGATTCAATCCCAATAGCCGAATCATAATCTTTATCATTATTATTGGCCGCACATCAATTTTCTTAAGCTGCATAAGTTGTTTGCACAAAGTTTTCATTTAACTTTAGTCATACTTGTCCCGGGAAATTATCCCTGACCCAGAATTTCCATTATAAAACAGACATCTTTTGCGTCAATTACTTAATATCAACAAATATCCGACATTATACATTATTGATTTCCAGAATCTTTGGTCAAAGTTGTCTTTACATTTTACTAATTTGGTATTATCAGCAACAACACTGATTACAAGACAAATATATATTTAACGTCCGGAAGCCGGGCTGAATAAGCAAACACTGTTGCTGTACTCCCAGCATAGCTGGACCCTCAGTCACTCCTCAGATATTAAATACAGACATCGTCTACAATCATAAATACCAGGCTATATGCATTCGTTTTTTATAAAACTATAATTTCCATAAATTCTGTCAGACATTTTATTTTCATCACATATAGGTTTCCACTATATGTCTTCTCAATCTTTCCCTACATGCATGTTCCTTCTGTATCCTCTCCTTTCTTTTCTCAAACATGCCAGTTCCTTCATTATCTAACCAGTACATGATTGCTTAACTACAATCCCCACACACACATATATCACACACCAACCTTCTTGTTTTCCCTTCACTTCCCTCTTCCATCAAGTTTCTCACTTACAGTTCCACTCTATTTCTATCACTCTATCACTCTATTTCACACAGACAGCCTTATTGCTGCTTGCTACTTCAATCCTTATCATATACATTTAAGTTCTATAGACATCTAATGTCATGCATCCATTTACTGGATGCATAAGTAAAACCCTATTTCTCTCTGCAGTTCGACTTTTTTTCTCTTTTTTTTTTTTCTTCCCCTTTAAGACAACAATCCATTGTTTGTCCACATTGCTTACACACGTTTGAACACAGCCATAACTCTTTGTTCCCTATCGGTCAGTCACTACGACGTAGGTCATGACTGACCAAATAGGAATCTCGCTAGAGAGGCCAATCTACTTCGAGTGAAACTAAAACAGGCCAATGCACATTGCCGTGCAATCATTTGCATCAGCTGCGCGACCTCGCTAGCGCGGGTATTTAACAAGCAGCTGAGCGATTGCACAGTTAGCTTTTTGCTTCGGAGCCAAACACTTCGATGCCTCTACTGCAGTGGAAAACTTCTACAGGCTTTTCTTTTTTGAACTTCTCTCTTTTTTTTTCTGGTGCTGGGCGCGACAGCACGGCAGCGTGAGCAGCCTCCTCTTTAAAGAGCAGACAAAAAAGCTGTTTTAACGGCTGGTAAGATCTCCCAGCGCACAGTCAGGTGCACATCCCCTGTGATCGCTGAGGCTGCTCCCCTGCGTGCTTCAGCACCAGTGAAAGTAGTTCCTAAAAGAGCAAACACAGATAGTTCGCGTCTTTTTCAAGATGACGTTCTATCTGTGTGTTTCTGGATGCGGTCGTTACCTGGGATCGCGGGATGGTCACGATCGCTGCCTTGTGTGTCTGGGCCTCGAACACGCACAGGCAGCGTTCGTGGATGAGTCATGTACCCATTGTGGGAAGATGACCATTTTGGAGCTGAGGTCGAGACTCTCGTTCCTGCAAAGGGGCGGAGTCCCCGTGCCTGCACCTCGGTCCAACCCCCCTTCGCGGGTTGCTTCCGGCAGTGACATGGGTGACCTGAGGATTACAGTGAGCGCGCTTCCTTCGGGGAACCAACCCCCTAGGAACCCCCACTCCTCTCATGCTCCGCAGCCAGTTCAGCTGCCAACGGAACGCGCCGGACCATCCTCGAGATGTGTACCGGTCGTTTCGTTCGGCGCTCCCCGCGACGACCAGATGTCGATCGCTGCATCGGAGGGTGGGTCAGACCGCTCCGCGGACGACGGCTCGGAGCCGCTGCCTCCTTCGGGTGTGCCAGCGGTGCCCGAGTCGGACCCGGAGATGATGGCCATGCTTTCCCGGGCCGCCAACAGGGTCGGGCTCGTGTGGAACCCTCCACCGTGTCCCGAGCCCTCAAGGCTGGATGATTGGTATCTCGGGGTGGCGCGCGCTGGTTCTCAGCAACCCACTCCAGTGCCTTTCTTCCCGGAGGTGCATGAGGAGCTCACGAGGACGTGGACGGCACCTTTCACTGCCAGAAACCGTCCCGGTGGCTCCTCCTCCCTCACCACCCTTGATGGCGGGGCAGCTAAGGGATACACGTGTGTCCCCCCAGTGGAACGGGCCGTTGCTATGCAGCTGTGCCCTAACTCCACTTGGCGTGGAGAACCGTGTCTTCCTTCACGCGCCTGTAGGTACTCGTCGGACTTAACCGACAAGGCTTACAAGGCCTGCGGGGAAGCTGCCTCTGCCATACACGCTATGGCGTTGTTGCAGGTTCATCAGGCTAAGGCACTGAAGGACCTGCACGAGGGTGGTCACGACCCGCAAGTTCTCCAAGAACTTCGTACCGCGACGGACCTCGCGCTTCGTGCGACGAAGGTTACCGCGCGGTCTGTGGGTCGTGCGATGTCCACTTTGGTGGTCCAGGAACGCCATCTCTGGCTGTGTCTGGCCGACATGAGGGAAACCGACAAGCTCAGGTTTCTTAACTCCCCCGTGTCCCAGACCGGCCTCTTCGGCGACGCGGTCGAGAACTTTGCCCAGCAGTTCTCGGCTGTACAGAAGCAGACTGAGGCGATCAGTCACATCCTGCCGCGGAGGTCAGCTGCTGCCTCCACTCCACCGCCTGCGGCTCCTCAGTCTGCTCGTCGCCGAGGGCGTCCTCCTGCGTCTGCCCCTGCTCCCGCGCCGCAGCAGCAGCCTCCACCTAAGCGGCGCCGTGGAGCCGGTCGCAGGCAGGGCGCCCCGCCCGTCCAGGCCCCCGCCAAGAAGGGCGGCAAAGCCAAGAGTAAGCGGCCCTAGGACGGGCGACCCGGAGATGGAGGGAACTGCTCTTCAGGAGACGATGACCGCATCACTCCTTCCCCCGGAGGAGGGCCGGGTGGAAAATCTTTTGTTTCCTTTTGTTCCGCCGCTGGCCTTAAAACCAGCGGTACCCACATTTTCAATAAAAGAGCAGTTTCTACCATCTCTGGGTCCGAAGGGGACCCGGAGAGCAGTGGGGGGACAGAATCCTCACCACTCTCATCCGCCTCCTCTATCGCCAGTGAGCAGCAGTGTGCAGTTCGAGAACGCCACCGAGCCGCCTCCTGCACCTCCTGCCCTGTGGAACCAGGTAAGTGCTGCACAGCGCGCACAGACCCCGCTACGGGCCGCCTCCCAGAGAGAGCCCCCCGAGCCGCGTCCCTGTGTTCCACCTCGCTGCCCCACTCCGGGTACGCCTGCGGTCCCTTTGGTCCCGCTTGCACGGTCTCTGAGAGCCTGGTTAGCGCTCCCCAGTCCGTCTCGCTGGCTCATTCGGACCATCAGGCTCGGCTATGCGATTCAGTTCACCCGGCATCCCCCCAAGTTTCGGGCCATCCACTCCACTACAGTGAGAGCAGCCGATGCCCATGTCTTGCGTCCGGAGATCGCAGTCCTACTGGCGAAGGACGCGATAGAGCCGGTCCCTCCAGCCGATATGAGGTCAGGGCACTACAGTCCCTACTTCATTGTACCCAAGAAAGGTGGTGGGTTACGACCGATTTTGGATCTGCGAGTTTTGAATCGGAGCCTCCACAAGCTACCGTTCAAAATGCTCACGCAGAAACGCATTTTCGAATGCATCCGTCCCCAAGATTGGTTTGCAGCGATCGACCTGAAGGACGCGTACTTTCATGTCTCGATTCTTCCTCGACACAGGCCGTTCCTGCGCTTTGCGTTCGAGGGTCGAGCATATCAGTACAAAGTCCTACCCTTCGGGCTGTCCCTGTCCCCCCGTGTCTTCACGAGAGTCATGGAGGGGGCCCTTGTTCCCATGAGAGAACAGGGCGTTCGCATCCTCAACTATCTCGACGACTGGCTCATACTAGCACACTCTCGAGATCAGCTATGCGAACACAGGGACCTCGTGCTCAGGCACCTCAGCCAGTTGGGTCTTCAGGTCAACTGGGAAAAGAGCAAACTCTCCCATGTGCAGAGGATCTCTTTTCTCGGTATGGAGTTGGATTCGGTCGCTCAGACAGCGCGCCTCACAGAGCAGCGTGCTCAGTCGGTGCTGAACTGCTTGAACACGTTCAAAGGCAGGACGGCGGTCCCACTGAAATTTTTTCAGAGGCTCCTGGGGCATATGGCAGCGGCAGCAGCGGTAACCCCGCTCGGCCTGCTTCATATGAGACCGCTTCAGCACTGGCTTCACGGCCGAGTCCCGAGATGGGCGTGGCATCACGGCACTCACCGGGTGGCAATCACACCGGCCTGCCGTCAGACGTTCAGCCCGTGGTCAGACCTTTCGTTCCTTCGGGCAGGAGTCCCCTTGGAACAGGTCTCCAGGCATGCTGTGGTATTCACAGATGCCTCTGCCACCGGCTGGGGTGCCACGTACAACGGGCATGCAGTGTCAGGGGTGTGGACGGCTCCCCAACTGCATTGGCACATCAATTGCCTCGAGTTGCTAGCAGTACATCTCGCTCTGAGCCGCTTGAAAAGGCCGCTACGGGGCAGGGACGTACTGGTCCGCACGGACAACACTGCGACCGTTGCGTACATCAACCGACAAGGTGGTCTACGCTCCCGTCGCATGTCGCAACTCGCCCGCCATCTCCTCCTCTGGAGTCAGAAGCATCTGAGGTCGCTTCGAGCCATGTATGTCCCCGGCGTGCTCAACCGTGTGGCCGACGAGCTATCACGAGCTGTGCTTCCGGGAGAGTGGCGACTCCACCCCCAGGTGGTTCAGCTGATCTGGAGGGAGTTCGGAGAGGCTCAGGTAGACCTGTTTGCCTCCTCAGAGACCTCCCACTGCCAGCTGTTTTACTCCCTGACCGAGGGAACACTCGGCACGGACGCACTGGCACACAGCTGGCCCCGGGGCCTCCGCAAATATGCGTTTCCCCCAGTGAGCCTACTTGCACAGACACTGTGCAAAGTCAGGGAGGACGAGGAGCAGGTCCTTATGGTGGCTCCCTATTGGCCCACCCGGACCTGGTTCCCGGAACTCATGCTCCTCGCGACAGTCCCTCCCTGGCCCATTCCTCTGAGGAAGGACCTCCTGACTCAGAGACGGGGCACCCTATGGCACCCGCGCCCAGACCTCTGGAAACTCCATGTCTGGTCCCTCGGGACGCGGAGGTTCTAGGTGACTTACCCCCAGAGGTACTTAACACCATCACTTCAGCACGGGCGCCGTCCACGAGACGTGTTTACGCCCTGAAGTGGAACCTGTTCGTCGAGTGGTGTTCTTCTCGCCGAGAAGACCCCCGAAGATGTTCGATAGGGTCTGTGCTTTCCTTCTTGCAGCAGGGGTTGGAGCGTAGACTGTCCCCTTCCACCCTCAAAGTACATGCTGCCGCTATTTCTGCTTATCATGACCACATAGATGGCAAAACAGTTGGAAAGCACGACCTGGTCGTCAGGTTTCTTAGGGGGGCGAGACGATTAAATCCTCCTCGACCCCCCTCCATACCCTCTTGGGATCTTTCCCTGGTGCTTCGAGCACTTCAGGATGTTCCCTTTGAGCCTCTGCAATCAGTAGACTTAAAGCTTCTTTCCATGAAGACTTTGCTGCTGGTTGCATTGGCCACTGTCAAGAGGGTAGGAGACCTGCATGCATTTTCGGTCGACGAATCGTGCCTAGAGTTCGGGCCGGGTGACGGCCACGTGGTACTAAGACCCCGGCCTGGCTATGTGCCCAAGGTTCCTACCACTCCCTTCAAAGACCAGGTAGTGAACCTCCAAGCGCTGCCCTTGGAGGAGGCAGACCCAGCCCTGGCTTTGCTCTGTCCCGTTCGCGCTCTGCGTATGTACGTAGACAGAACTCAAAGCATCAGGACCTCAGATCAGCTCTTTGTCTGTTACGGAGGCCAGCAGAAGGGAAAGGCTGTCTCCAAGCAGAGGTTGGCCCACTGGATAGTGGATGCCTCGCCTTGGCTTACCAAGCACAGGGCGTGCCCTGCCCGCTTAGGTTGCATGCACACTCTACGAGAGGCGTTGCGTCCTCCTGGGCGCTGGCACGTGGCTCCTCGCTAACAGATATCTGTAGAGCTGCGGGCTGGGCGACACCTAACACGTTCGCTAGATACTATAGCCTACGTGTAGAGCCGGTCTCCTCCCGTGTTCTCACCCTAAACGGGTAGAAGCACTGAGAGGTCCGGCTCTGTCGGCTTGCTACACCCTACTGTGCACCCCTATTGCTCCAGAGTGAAAAACCTGTCGAGTCCTCCAAAACCCCTCGGCCCGGACTTGGCGGAGCGTCCGGCGCCAGGCCCTTATCCGTTGAATCCTTGAGAACCGGATCTGGGCTGGGTTCCATATGTGTGACCCTACGGGGATCCCATATGTGTATATATTCCACGGATGCTCCTATCGGAAGCCCGTGTCTTTCCCTTGGGCTAAGTCACCCATTATTTCATATGCAGTACAGCCTTCGGGTTAGTCCATATGTATTTCCACGTAACTCTTTGAAGAAGTGGCTTCCGCAGCGTTCCCTCCTAAACAGGAAAGGCACGCTTTCCCAGTGTTATCCAATATGTCACTGTATGGGTTATCACGGAACAACAGTGTCAAACTCTCTGTGTAGGCCTCGTCCTATCGTCCTTCCAGGCAAGAAGGTGTAGAGGCTTGCACGGGGGCGCTGGATGGGGTGCAGCAGCTGTGGCCCTTTGGTAGGGATTCCTATTTGGTCAGTCATGACCTACGTCGTAGTGACTGACCGATAGGGAACGTCTCGGTTACATATGGTAACCCTCGTTCCCTAAGGGAGGGAACGGAGACGTAGGTCCCGTCGCCACATCTGCTGCCGCCCGCCGGGGCGGCCAGCTTCTCAGGCTTGGCTCCTCAGCAAAAAACTAACTGTGCAATTGCTCAGCTGCTTGTTAAATACCCGTGCTAGCGAGGTCGCGCAGCTGATGCAAATGATTGCACGCTGTGGCGAACAGGACGGCCGAGGGGCGTGAGAGAACGGCGCGAGGCCGTCCTGTTCGCCACACACGCCAATGTGCATTGGCCTGTTTTAGTTTCACTCGAAGTAGATTGGCCTCTCTAGCGAGATTCCTATTTGGTCAGTCATGACCTACGTCTCCGTTCCCTCCCTCAGGGAACGAGGGTTACCATATGTAACCGAGACGTTTCTCACTGCCCTGTTCAACTGATTCCCTCCCTGAGGAAATCATGGTATTTTCTCAGTTTTTTCAATGTCTAACATACATTTTCCCTCATAATATTTCCTCATTTGAAAAAAAACCGGTGTGTCAAATTTGGCAATCCTGCTCTGAGATTTTCCCATACTGGCTGTTTCTGTTACTCTGTGGATTTCTCAGATTCGACGCTGCGTCTATTAATCTGATGGACGTCTCCACCAGATCTGATCCCTTTACCCCCAGACCAGACAGGGCGCACCCAGTGCTTTTCCTGACGGATCGATTAACTCCCAGTAAACTGCTACTTGAGTATCCCTCGATTTGCAAAATCGCCACCCCGTGGCGTGTTTTGCAAATACGCACCTCACGCAGTTAGCCCCACTGCATTAACCCTTGACCCGCCCGTAAGTCTCAACCGACCCCCAATTGACTGCCGTACGAAGCTCACTCGATTTGCAAAATCGCACCCCGTGACGTGTTTTGCAAATACGCACTTTCGCACAGTTTTAGCAGTGTTGTACCGGTGCTCTTGACTTACACCACAGAAACGAACAGACCCAGCCACTATGGTTTTACCCACAATTGAATAATATTTTAACCCAAAATAAAATATTTTAGCCGTCTCTTACCAGAGATGTCTTGGATTGCCACGGGTTCGTTCTCATTTGATTCCAGTGGAGCCTCTCCTGGCCCTGATAGCGGTCGGCCCCTCTCTCTGAAACTTACGAGGTAGAGCTGGAACTGCTCAGTCCAGGTGGCCAAACACCGTCCGCTCTCAGGTCCAGAAGGCACTTCCAAGGAATCCCACTCTTCTGACACCAAATTGTTGTGGCAAAACTTCTGTTAAACATCATCACTGCGTAAGAGACACTCAGAGTCAAATTAATAAAAAAAGAAGGATTTATTCTTGCAAGAATAGGCCCAGTCGCCAACACAGCAGTTACCCTGTGAAGTGAGTGACGCACACCAGGAAGACATGAGACAGCCTTTATACTCTTTTCAAGGTTCCTCCTCACAGCAGTTACCCTTTCACCCACTCAGATAAGGTCCCCACTGCTGTTCAGTTTCTACTAAAGACACAACCTGGCCCTGAAATAAACTAGCCAAATCTTGACCATTCCTAAGGTCAAGATGTCCTGTCCCATATATTCCTGAAACGTCACGCACAAGCACGTACACACATATACTTTTACACATTGAATAGGTTCAATCCCTTATGATACCTGTTAGGAATAAATGACTATTAAAATTTCTACAACAACCCTTTCCTAGGTGACCCAAAACAGACAAACAGTTGTTCCGATCTCCTCCACAGGGCAGACCTGTGGACATAAGCATCTAAAGCCCTAATGGGGCACAGCAAATTAAGTTTCTTCTGGTCTGATGTCAGAAAAGGCGCAGGACAGAAAGCCTGCAGAACTATAGGTCTAAAAGTAGTTGGAACCTTAGGAACATAACCTGGTCTCGGACAGAGAAAGGCCTTTACCATACCAGGAGCAAATTCCAGGCATGAGGGAGCCACTGAAAGTTCTTAAATATCTCCAATTCTTTTTAGAGATGAGATAGCGAGAAGAAGGATAGTCTTTAGTGTAAGAAACTTTTCCGAAACTTCAGAAACTTCCTCGATGCGCTCGAAAGGAGCTAGGGAGAGACCCTCTAAGACGATGGCCAGATCCCAAGCTGGTACCCTTGAGCGAACTGCAGGCCTCAGCCTCAAGGCGCCATGAAGAAAGCGAGATATAAGTGGGTGTCTGCCGAGGGAACCTCCACTTGAAGGGGCGTGGTAAGCAGCTAAGGCCGCCACATTCACCTTCAGTGTGGAGTGGGATAGCCCTGTGGAGAGACGGCCTTGCAGGAAATCCAGCACTGTACCGACTGGGCAGTTAACTGGGTCCTGCTTGCACTCTCCACACCAAGAGGTGAAAAGTTTCCACCTCGCGGCATATAACTTCCTCGTGGCAGGAGCGCTGGAATGGAGGATGGTCTCAACGACCTCAGTCGAGAAACCAGAACCTATGAGCTGGGCTCCCTCAGAGGCCAAGCCCACAGCCTCCATAGTTCTGGGCGGGGGTTAAAGATCGACCCGTTCGCCTGAGAGAGTAGGTCTCTCCTGATCGGTATCTCCAGGGGAGAGCCATCGAGGAGAGACATTAGGTCCGCAAACCATACTCGAGCGGGCCAGAACGGGGCTACTAGCAGAAGACTGAGCCCGTCCCGGCGAACCCTCTCCAGAACTCCCGGGAGCAGAGCGATCGGGGGAAATGCATACAAACGTGACCGCGGCCACGGATGTACCATCGCGTCCAACCCCAGCAAGGCTGGATGGCTGAGAGAAAACCACAGTGGACAGTGTGATGTCTCTTGGGACGCAAATAGGTCTACCTCGGCACAACTGAAATGATCCCATAGGAGCTCCACCACCTCGGGGTGAAGACTCCATTCCCCGGCCTCGGCCCCTGCCTTGACAGGATGTCTGCCCCCTGATTTAAATACCCCGGGAGATAAATAGCTCTCAGAGAAAGAATTTTCCCCTGGGACCATAGAAGGATCTGACGTGCCAGCTTGTAAAGTGGGCGAGAACGCAGACCCACCTGATGGTTGATATAAGAGACCACCGATGTGTTGTCTGTCCGGACAAGAACATGGTGGCCCCTTAGGTCTGGGAGGAAATGTTTCAGGGCCTGAAAAACTGCCAACATCTCTAGACAATTTATGTGCCATAGACCATTATGGTCCTCCCACAGACCCTGAACTGGGCGACCACTCGTGATCGCCCCCAACCCGTGAGAGAGGCATCTGTCGTTAGCATTACGCGACGACAAGGAGCCCCCAGCACAGGACCTTGGGACAGAAACCAAGGATCTTTCCACATGATCAGGACGCGATGACACCGTCGCGAACTCACGATCATGCGAAACGGATTTCTCCTTGTGGAGAATCCCTTGGTTCTGAGCCACCACTGTAACGGTCTCATGTGCAAGAGGCCAAAAGGTATCACGCTGGACGCAGCTGCCATGAGACCTAACAATTTCTGGAACTGTTTTACAGTGAGTGACTGGCCTAGCTTGACCTGATCTACTGCGGCGAGAATCGAAGCCACACGAACAGGTGACAATTGTGCCTGCATCGACGTTGAATCCCACACTGCAACTAGAAAAGTGGTTCTCTGTAATGGAGAAAGAACACTCTTTTTGGCGTTGAGCCTCAGCCCGAGTCTCTTGATGTGAGCAAGAACGACATCTCGATGCAGAACCGCCTGTTGTTCCAATTGAGGTAGAATTAACCAATCATCTATATAATTCAGAATACGGATGCCCTGCAACCTCAGCGGGGCTATAGCAGCATCCATACACTTAGTGAATGTTCGGGGTGACAGGGCTAGGCCGAACGGAAGAACCCGGTACTGGTACGCTTCGCCCAGGAAAGCGAACCCTAGGAACTTCCTGTGCTGTGGGAGGATGGATACATGGAAGTAAGCGTCCTTTAGATCTATCGTGACAAACCAGTCCTCGGATCTGATTTGTGACACGATCTGCTTGAGAGTGAGCATCTTGAATTTGAGCTTCCCTACAGCGCGATTTAAGAGACGCAGATCTAGAATGGAACGCAGCCCTCCGTCTTTCTTCGGAACGATGAAGTACCGACTGTAGTATCCTCTGAACCGAGGTGGACGCATTCTGAACTGAATAGCGTACCCGTTCTCTATAGTATTCAGGACCCACTGAGAAACATTGGGGAGAATTTTCCATTCCGCCAGGAACTCTACTAAGGGAACCAGCCTCTCGAGGCTGGCCTCTGGATGAACATCCCGAGTGACAGACACAGCGCCCTGTAATGTACTGGCAGGGAACAGCTGGTCTGAGCACTCCACAACCCTCCTCGGAGGGGGCAAGCGTCCCTCGGGAAGCCGCTTGCCGGGCCTCTCTACGCCCTGTATAGGCAGGGTTAGTTTACTTTGCCTGAGGGCACCGGGAAAGACAGTGTACCGTGTTGTTGTGCAGTGAACTCAAGTCTTCCACGATGGGGACCACCCTCAGAGTCCTGATGTTCAGTACGTCAGGATTTTTTCGACGCGGCTTTCTTGGCGATAATGACTGTCCTCAGATCAGCCCTACCCCGAGAAGGTCGCGCCAGAGAGTGCCCTGCCTCGTCCCTCCAGATTCTCTGCGGGGGGGGGGCACGAGACGCGACACTCCGTTTCTGCTGCACTCTTTTTGAGGTACTCGGCTGCTGGGACTGCCCTCACGCAGAAGCCCCAGCGACACGCACTTTAAGGGGCATACATTTCTGAAAAGCAGCCGCCTGTTTCTTCTCTTCCTGGAACCTCTCCGTGACAGAGAGAAGAGCGTCACCGAAGAGGCCCGCAGGCGAAACTGGAGCATTTAAAAGGAGAGTCTTATCCTTCTCCTTCATAGAGGTCTGACTCAACAACAGGTGTCTTTCTGTGGCCACCATGGCTACCATAGACCGGCCGATAGATTTAGCGGTCTCCCTGGTGGCCCGAAGAGTGAGATCAGCAGTCTGCCTGAGCTTGTTAATCATCTCACCAGAAATTTCCCCCCCATCACACGCATCTTTAAGCAGGTCAGCCTGATAAGCCTTCATAATAGCTAAAGTGTGCAAGCATGCAGCCGCCTGACCCGCCGCCGAGTAAGCCTTCCCCACTAACACGGAAGTATTTTTCAGTGGTTTAGAGGGCAGAGCCGGCGCTTTAAGTGAGGATGACGAAGCAGGAGAGAGATAGCTAACGAGCGTCTCCTCCGCCTTCGGCATCGTCACATACCCTGAAGTTTTTGCACCAAAAATGTTTCCATAAGCATTAGATTGGTTAGTATAAATTCTGCTTGAAACAGGTCTAACCCAGGTCTTTGTAACCTCAGAGTGAAGATCTGGGAAGAATGGTATGCGCCGGCGAGAAGGCTGAGGACGTGCAGACAGAAATCTATCATCTAGAAAATCTATCTATCCTGCCTATCAGTTGGCCACTCGATGCTGAGCTTTTCAACAGCCCGAGATAACACATCAATCAGCGCCTCATCTAAATGTGTATGCTGGAGTGATGAGTCAGTTTCAACTGATGCAACACTTTCGACATCCAGCTCCTCAGAACTGGATAATCTAAGCTCGACATCATGTGCCTCGACCCGGGCAGAAGTAACTGCCACAGCGCGTGCTTCCGGAGCCGGGTAAGAGGCACTACATCTCGCTGGAGATAGCTGAGATAAGGCAGAGCCCGTCTCAACGTCGCCAGTGAGATCCATCTGCAAGCCCCAAGACAAGCGCCGCCGCTCTGCCTCAACAGAAGCGGGACCCGAGCCTCGGGGAGCTCGCAATGAACCTCTCTCCTCGAAGAGTGATCGCCGCGAGCGCAGAGTTCTCAAGGGAAAACGCTCGCAATGCTCACAATCGACCCCCTCGAGGGCCGACTGTGCATGCTGCATTCCCAAACAAGCAACACACAGCTGGTGTGTATCCCCACCCGTGATATAACGTATACAGGGGGAAACACACTTCCTATATTGCTCGCTCGTCACTTCGACTCTCAGAATGTTTTATATATATATATATATATATATATATATATATATATATATATATATATATATATATAGTGAAAAACTGTCTAACACAGACATACACAATCGAGAGATTTCAGACACACACAGAGCTTGCTGAAGTAACAAAAAGCTGGCGGCTTGTGTGCTCAGGGGATATTTATAGCTTCCTGGTCGATGACGTCACTCGCTGTGACATTCCATCTCTCCATTGACTGATTTCATTCATGCTTCAGACGCGTCACGCTGGAGGGCCTTCCCACCGCGATTTCACGCAGCGGTAGTCCCTGAAGGGGAACAATAGTTATTTTTCTTTTAAACAGTTCTTTTATAAAATTCTAATTTTCAATGAAATTTTCATTCAGTCTTTATGAAGGTCTTATTCTTCTTCTGCTTCTTGAGTTTTGTAATCGGCCTTTCCAACTGACAAGTTTTTTTCTGAACACAAGCACAGCAGACAGTACCAGAAGCATCTGGTGTGGTCCTGAGAATTCTTCCCATAATCCAAGAATTTCTTGGAGCAGAATTATCCACAATGAGAACAATGTCTCCAGGCACCATGTCTCTTTTCAATTTCTGCCACTTCTGTCATTCTTGAAGTAAAGGCAGAAATTCCTTAGTCCATCTGAACCAAAAGAGGTCTGCTATCTATTGAATTTGCCTCCATCTTCTACGTGAATAACAGTCCTCTTTCACAAAAACTCCTGGTGGCATGGTTGGTTGTTTTTTCATAAGCAGCAGATGATTCGGAGTCAGAGGCTCCAGGTCATTTGGGTCATCTGATGCTTTAGTAATCGTCCGGTCGTTTATAATGGCTTCATTATAAGCCCCTCATCATCTAACATCTGTTGATTCAATACGGAATTCAAAATCTTTCGAACTGTGCTGATTTGTCTTTCCCACACTCCTCCTTGATGCGATGCTGCTGGGGTATTGAAGATCCACTTGATTCCTTTTTGGACAAGAACTTCAGCTATTTTGGAATTATTTAATTCTTGAATTCTTGAATTTAATTCTTTAAGCTCACTTTCAGCACCAACGAAGTTCGTACCATTGTCCGAACGAATTGTAGACACCTTCCCTCTTCTGCAGATGAACCGTCGTATGGCATTTATGCATGATGAGGTATCAAGATTGTTGGCCACCTCAATATGAAATGCTCTTATCTTCAGACACGTAAACACTCCATACCTCTTTACAATGCTGCGTCTTCGTTTGACTGAGAAAGGACCAAAATAATCCACTCGTGTATGCATAAAGGGAGGATTATCCGGCAACACACAATCTCTTGGCAGATCTGCCATTTTCTGTTCGTTGACTTTGGCATTTAATCTTCTGCACACTGTGCATTTAGAAATCAGCTTCTGTATGGCTGTACTGGCAGCACCAACCCAACATTTGTTTCGCAGTTTTGCAAGGATTTGATTTCCATTTTCTCAGTAAATGATTTTACAACAACAATTGCAGTGTGTTCTTCATAAACCACTTTCTCAATAAATGGTTACAATGATTATTACAAGTGTCCTTCATTATACAACACTTTCTTAACAAATCGTTTAACAACAACCTCTGGTGTCTTGCTTTATAAAACTCTTTATATGCATATTTCTTTGCATATTCCACTGCATATTTCTTTGTGCAGGCAGAGATATTGTTCTTTCATATGGTTTTACATGCCATTTTGTATACATTTATACAATAAATAATATGCGGACAGGCTAAGTGATGATAGGGCTATGATGTTTGTCCATGTATATACACTGTAAATTAAGAAACGGGAAAGTGAAGTAATAAGTAGTGAAGTTAGTTTTCAAATGCAGTAACTGGTCAAGAAATCTCATTACAATTTACAGAAGTAACTAACTAATTACTTTTTTTTGAGTAACTACCCCAACACTGTCCGTGCCACAATAGTGCTATTTCAGACCCTCCTTACTGTGGACTGGTGAGCTCAAGTCATCATCGGTGCACTGCTGCATTCTTCCAGTTGTCAAATATGCAATTATTACTTTCATTTCGGCAGTTAGAGCATTGATTTGTAGAGTGGGAGAAGCTATAACATTTCTTAAAGGTCCGTTACAAATAGAATACCTTGATGATCAAGCTTTTATCGTTTGATCAACTCCATCATCATTTAAAGGTGCTCTAAGCGACGTCACACGTTTTTTAGGCTGAAACATTTTTTGTCACATACAGCAAACATCTCCTCACTATCCGCTGGCTGCCTGTCCCCTGAACACACTGTAAACAGACGCGGTCTCTGCAGACACCCCAGGCTCCACAAACAGCAACAAAAACAAACTGGGCTAACCCGCACCATGAAACATAACAAACTGTTCCAGCCAATAACAGACAAGCATGATTTCGGGTTGGGGTGGGGGATTAGTGCGCGTGCACATGAAGGGGGTGTGGAGAGTGGAGGAGAGAGAAGCATGAAGAGGGAAGTTAGCTAGAGGAGAGATGTCCTAGTCAATGACTAACATTATAATTATTTTCTCTTGAATTTTGATAGGGCCGACACACGACCAAAGAGACGACGTTCCGATTAACAAATAGCAAAGAAGAGGGAAAAGGAGGGGGAGAAGTCCCGAATTTACAGCCTGTTTCAGGAGGCATGGAACGGAGGGGATGGGATGAGGAGGAGGGAGGGTCGAGCTAGCCTCCGTTTTGTTTGACAATACTTCGAACGTCAACAGGAAGTGACGTCACCCAACATTGCTTAGAGCACCTATAACTCCAATACATTATATTTTCATTGAAAAATGCGCGGCTTCCTGACCTCTCCAGCACTCTTAAATAATTTAGGAGCTGAGATCTAGTCTTAACACCTAGGAACCTTTATTAATCACACTTATTCTTGAGTTTAGGAATAAGAGTAAAATTGCGCCATTCTTAGTATTTTGACACATTTAAGACTAAAATGTTACTTTGGGCAGCTTTATACATACGGCCTTATACATACATATTTAATGTTCTCAAAACATTAGCAAAAAAAAGGTGGTAACACTTTAGAATACGGTTCCTTCGTTAATGAATAACTACACAGGAACAAATGAGTAACACAATATTAACAATCTAGTAACTACTATTAACTAACAAGAAATTCTGATTAACGAATTAGTAAGTAATAGCGCACACTATTGGAAGTTCACTATTAATTAATTGATAACTACTATTTTTTTAATGCTTCCCAGAGAACTACTGAAAAAGTTTCATAATTCATGCAAAACTAATCAATAACTAATGCAGGACAAATGACTAGCACTACATTAACATTAATAACTGCTACTGTAAACAAATAAACAAGGTTTATCAATATGTAATAGCATAGCAGACTTATGATTTTGGAAATAATTAGCCTATGCTCTCTCCTAGAGACTATTTATCAAATGAATAATTTTAAAGAAATGGCTTTTTAAATGCAGTTGTCGGGACCTTACTTGTCCTGATTCAATGCCAGTCCAGAGGAATGCCAGAAAATTGGCAAGAGTCACGGTGACGGCTGGAACATATTGAGTTATCAGCCATCCAAATACCATATACAGTGATTTTATTATTTAACCTACCTCGCAAAAAAAAAATGTTTTTATTTATGTCTCCTTGCTCATATACGTGTGTGCAAATATCTTGTGAAGGATTAGAAGATTCTACACTTTAGGATTGGCTTTTCATGCAAGAATCATGGTAACTAACTAGTAATGACTCAAGTGGTACTACATACTTCTATGGTAATTACCTAAATTAATCTAATTATCTAAAACTTAATTATCTAAAACTTAACCAAAAACCTCAAAAGCTTAAAAGAATTAGTAATTCCTTTAGAAGTATGTAGTAACACTTGAGTGATTACTAGTTAGTTACCATGATTCTTACAGTAGTTCTCTGGGAAGCATTAAAAAAGTAGTTATTGATTAGTTAATAGTGAACTACCACTTTCATCTGTGCGCTATTACTTACTAATTCGTTAATCAGAATTTCTTGTTAGTTAATAGTAGTTACTAAATTGTTAATATTGTGTTACTCATTTGTTCCTGTGTAGTTATTCATTAACGAAGGAACCGTATTCTAAAGTGTTACCAAAAAGGTTATTTATATTTTGTTCATGGAACATATTTTTTGGAATGGTTTAGTTGGACGGTCATCTAACATTTTTTAAACGTTATTGCTTGTTTCATCATTAAAGAGAATTGAAAAGAACATGAAGTCACAAGACACATGCCCAAGGCACAAACAATGAATGAATGGAAGTTGTATAAAATTGTCTTGATGAGGAGAGGAGACACAGTGGTAACTGTAACAATACTTTATTGACAGGTTGGTGGCGATCTGGAAGATCTTCAGACAGGTGAGTGGTTAGTATAAGCAGTTCAGATAACAGTCACACTTTACGAGTAGTAAAGTTTTGCCAGTGCAAGCACCACTTCACATTTTCTTATGGAAATGTACATTCTATTTACTTCACTTTACTACTTATGATCTGGTTTAACTTGCAGGGTAAATGGTAAGCACAATGAAGAATAGAGGTCCAGGGAAACGAGTCTCTGGAAGAGGGCGAAGAAGGTAGACTGACGAGACCGGACAATGAGAGCAGTGAACTGTGCTTTGGGGAGAGCGGGGCACAACCAGTGTTTGGAATAACGCCGTTTAAAAGAACGGCGTTAGGTAACGACGTTATTTTTTCAGTAACGGGGTAATCTAACTAATTACTATTCCCGTCAATACAACGCCGTTAACGTTACTGGATGTTAAATGCGGTGCGTTACCACGGGCGTCAGTTTAATGTGCTGAGGACAGAGACGCATTCGGAAGTGCATTTTCAGAAGTGCTGGGTACAAACTTGTCAAACTGTGCAGCCTCTCTGCTCAACCCGTAAAAAAATCCATCAATCTTATTTTGTGATTTCACCGGAATGAATAGAGAGTCTCTCCACAACGGCGATAACGTTAGATTGAAGAGCGCGTCTGAGTGAAGACAGCGCGTGCGCCACAAGAGAACAAATATGCAGCTGATAGCCGTGGGAACGAGCGCTCCGCTTGAGTTCAAAACCAAAACCATTTAACGCTAGATCTC
This sequence comes from Meda fulgida, assembly GCA_030578275.1. NCBI lineage: Eukaryota > Metazoa > Chordata > Actinopteri > Cypriniformes > Leuciscidae > Meda > Meda fulgida. The sequence continues at coordinate 1,192,425 of CM060632.1, read as the reverse complement.
TTATTAAATAGCGAACTAAAGAGATGTTTTATTTATTTGTTTCTAAAAGTGGTGGGTACAAAATGACTCATGACAAAATCGACGCCTATGTGCGTTACTATGTATTGATTGCATAAACTGTGTAATCCGAACGCACCCCTGGCTCACACCGCTAGTGAGGAGGAGGGTTAATATGTCACGGTTCTGTCACAGCTATTCTGGTTATTCTTGGTTTGTTGACAGAGCCGTGACATTCCTGGTCTTGTGTTTGTGTATGGTCTTGTTTACTGTGAGTGTATGGCTGTCATGAGTTCTCTGTGTGCCATGTGCTCTTGTGGATTGTCTAGCCCCTCCCACCTTGTTACCTCATTATTGTATTATTGGCTTCACCTAGTTTCCCTCGTTACCCTCTTTGTTTGCTTCCTATTTAGTCTCCCTGTGTTTGCTGTCCTGTGCTCGTTCATTGTTAAAGTTGGGTGTTGTGTTGTGTTGTGTGCAGTTCTTTGCCTGCCATGTCATGTTCCTGGATGTATTATTTAGTTCTTGAGACCTGGATTTCCTTTGTTTGTTTGCTTTATGTTTTACTTAATTAAAAAACTTCTTCACCTCTGCACTTGAGTCCTCACACTATTCTCCGCGGCCGCCCTGTGACAGAATGAACGAGCCCATTTGAGGACTCAGCGGAGAGAAAGACTGGAAGCCATGATGTCGGGTTCCAGCAGTAGGGGGATTCGTATTCCTTCCCCTACTACCCAGGAGGAGAGGAGAGAAGAATTGGGACCTCCTATGACATTATTTGAGCTCTTCACTATAGGTGCGCGTAAGAATGCAGAGATGAGGGCTGCCAGAGGTCAAGTTGGCGGAATAGGGTATACTGTTGACAGCTTCCAGAAACCCCGTCCTACCAGCACCAGGGAGACCTGGCCATCTGGCAGAGAAAATTTTGAGGGGACCCGCCTCGCCAGATTCTCTGGAACCCGTGGGGGTCGGAGGAGAGGAGATGGTCGAGAGGAATCTCGACGCCATTCCCCGCTTCAACCTGGCTTGATCCCAGAACCAGTGGTCCTGAGCCCGGTGGTCCTTAGTCCGGTGGTCCGGGAGGACTCCTCTTCGGTGGTCTCAAGGCCGGTGGTCTGGGAGGAACCAGTTTCGGGGGTCTCAAACCCGGTGGTCCCTAGCCCGGTGGTCCAGGAGGACTCAACACCGGCTGGTAGAGGGCGGTCTATGCTCTTTGTCCTGTCGCCAGTGGTGACCGACGAGATGGCTGTACCTCAGCGCGGTCGGAGGCGGATGAGGAAGAGAGCTGTCCGGTCATCGGGTCCAGTGGTTCCTGAGATCTCGTGTCCTGTGGTGCCCGAGCTCCCGGCTATGGCCAGGGAGACTGTTCTCGTCCCGTCCCGCCCCGTGACATAATAAGTAAAGTGAAGTGAAGTGCAGGATAAACCTCTTGCAGTCTGTCGATGTGCAATAAATATAGAGAGTTATGTACAAACACCTGTCTGTTCTACTCATTTCAACTGACTTGTGAAAAATGAAAAAAAAAAATCCAAATTCTTTGACATATAGCAACTTTTTTTTAACAGTAACGCAAATAGTTACTTTCCCTGGTAACGAGTTACTTTTATTATAGAGTAATTCAGTTACTAACTCAGTTACTTTTTGGAACAAGTAGTGAGTAACTATAGCTATTTGCTTTTTAAAGTAAGGTTCCCAACACTGGGCACAACTAACGTGGACTAGTTGTAACACACTTGTTACTTCAACACATGCCAGCATGACGAAACTTATTGCATTTACTAGTTGCCAAATCAACACTATATAGAGAAACAAATGCGACAAAATTCAGAAATCTTTGGAAGATATCATATCAATAAACATTTATTTAACCATAGCAAAATTAAATTTCTTACTTATGTTAATTTTTCATATCTGTTTTTTGTGTTTATTTAAAATAAGACAAATCTTTTAAGATTTAAACCTTATATCTGTTATTTATCAGTTGAGATAGTTCTTTATTGCTGATCTCACCAGCAGAAGACCTCAGTTGTGCTGGCGGGGCATGTTGTCACACAGCGTTACAATGAGCCCCTATTAGAACTATTCTATTCTCTTGTACTTTTATGAATTCTATTGAGAAACCATGAGAAAAAGGTGAATAAGGACTGAGAGTCAATGTTCTGAAATAATGTATTATTATTATGGTTTGAACTATGCTGTTTTGCTGTGTTTTGTGGTGTGTTTGTTGTCAAACTCAAACATTATTTTTAATTATTAAAAATGCATTATTTTATACGAAAAAGTTAAGTGCATTTTATTAAAAAAATATTTTAGTTTGTCTTGTATATTTTTTTATTAGATCAGATAACACTTTAAGCTGTCATATGGTCATGTTACAATGTACCTTACCTATGGGGCATGTTGTCACATTTTACTTCCATTCCTGCAGGGTATATCAAGAAAAAATGTATACACTGTATCAATGAAACAAAACCACATTATTGATATGTGGGAAATTAATGTGGGAAAAAATAATTATCTGAATCCTAAGTGGATTTACACAAACTGAGAAAGTCAAAAAGTGTTCTTGTGTCCCTACATGTACATGATCTTGCTTGCGTGTTTTGATGTTAATTAGCTCAGTTGCAAACTGCTGGTTTCACAGCAGCCTATAATCTATGCAGAACATTATGGGTTTCTGCTTACTGTTTATAACCACCAGAGGTCTGCATTGCTCCAGTTTATCATTTCCTTTCCTTTTTAACAATGTACTGTTCAAAATGAATGTATTTTTCAAGTTAATTTTTATTCTTGAATACAGTATTGTGTAGAGCAATAAATAATTATCTGTTAATTCATGAAAAGTGCTAACACACTTACAAGCTTTACATTACTTTTGTTGTTCTTTGTAACAAATATCCACAAAAGACTATGTGGACAATTTTATTGTTAAAGATAGAGAAATGAGTATTAAATATTACTATAAAAACAGAGAAAAAAACAAAAACCAAAAAAAACAATTTCAATAGGCATCCGTGTTAAATCAAAGTAGATTAAAAGCTTCAGTCATGTGATCACACTTCCTTAACCCAGTAAAAGGAGGTACCAGAGCATCGAGCATATCTGTGAGAAAGAGACAGAGAAAAGCACTGCAAAATAGTGAAGAGATTCAAGAGCAGATCACAAAACATTACAAGGCTTTGAGCAGAAATGGCAACTATTACAGGTCAGTTCAATTTAGTCAAGATGTATCTTTATCTGCAAATAATAACACAATGCTATCATAACAATTAAATGGAAAATGTTCTGCACTGATAAAATAACTTTACTTTTTAGGTAATGGCATAAAAGAAAAATGTTTGATAATATACTAAGAATGCTGTTAAAATATTTAAACCTAAATACATGAAGCAAATAAAATGGCCAGATTTCTGCTTACAATATAGGCTATATAACAGTGTAAGAAGTACATAAATGTATTAAAGTATAACATAACATTTAACAATATATTGAACATAATATCATTTTATTTTCACAAATACGGTTGGTTCTTTCATAACGTATCAAGCTAAGGCACTCAAGAATTTGAGTAAATATATAAAAAGCTAATGAGCCTTCATCAGGGTGTGATAGGATTAGTTGTTTGTTTGTTTCTACAAATTCTCAGTTGTGGACATTTGTGATTGGATATTGAATCCTGACATTTGTTATCTGGCACATTTTAAATGTTGCCATTTTACCTGAGTTGCCTGATCCAATATTTATGGGCCTACAGTCATTTGTTTTTGGGAGAATCTAAAAGCTCAGTCTCAATTTAACTTTTAAACATGGACAGTAGGGGTGTGACGAGATCTCGCGAGACTAAAACATGACGAGATTTCCCGTCGAGTGAAAAGCTGCCTCGCGATATCGCCATTGACTGAGCGTGAGGGTGAGATTACCATAGAATATTCTACCGCTACATTCACATTCGCCTAAATAGTTTTGCTGTTTTTATAAAAAAATAAAATAAAAACATTATAAAATAATGTAAAAGTCTGCTCTGCTCATCCAGCACGAGTTGCCGTTGCAATCAGTGCAGCACAAATCACAGTTCACTGATCGCGTGAGGATGGCGGAGGATTCGTTGCGCAACTTAGACTAAACGTCTGATAAATGTCTTATCTTGTAGAATGCACGCTCAGCACCGCTGCTCCCTTTACACAGAGTACGCGATCAAGAAAGTGAAAGTAAAACACAAGCTCCCTGATGTGCATTGCGCACAAATTAGGCCGCATAACGTTACATGCAATAGTCCGTCTCCCAATACCCACCTCTGGACTGTTTATATCCGGCTATGGTCTCGGTTTGCACTTCGAATATTGAGAGTGTACTGTCATGTCTTAAGGACAACAGACAAGGGAGGCTCCATTTCTGAACTTATAATCGGAACGCAAGAACACACCCGCCTCCTTTCTCTCTACCCGGCCTTTTCCGAACTCACCGCATTAACCCTATAACTGTGGGTGCAAAATAAAACTGCAATTTCAAAACAATTATAAAGAGTCTGTGTGCTAACTTTGATTATGGTTGCACTTGCACTTATTGTTTGCGCTTAATAGACTTCAAGGAGTTCCGTTAGGAGGTCACACAGCCTCAATCAGAAGGTCTGAAAGCTCTTAAATGTATAGTATGTCTGAAGAGACTAATGTGAAATCATACAGGAGAAAAGCCAGTCAATAAAAACCTTTTACAGTGCTTGTATATTGTTTTCTTTCAATGCATTTGATAATTTATACTCATAAAGTAGACCTGAAATGACATGCATTAGAAGATTATTAGTTAAACATTGCAAAATGCACCTGCATACTATTTTTCCCGTCATGAATTTTGTCATTGAGGATTTCTGAAAAATTGTGCAAAAATCTCGTTTTGTCTCGTTCTCGTGAACCCAATCTCGTGTCTAGTCTCGCCTCGTGAGATAAGCGTCTCGTCACACCCCTAATGGACAGCAAGCCAAATCTCTTAACCAAAACTATACTGTATGATTATATGATCAAGCAAACTTGTGAAGTAAAGGCACAACTTTGCAGTTGTGACTGTATCCTAAAATGTACTATTTAATAAAACAAGTCTCTCTCTTTCTTCAGGAAATCTGAGGATTGTGCTGCTGGGTAAAACTGGATCAGGAAAGAGTGCAACAGGAAACACCATCCTAGGCAGAGATGCATTTGATGAGGAGTTCAGTCCAGAATCAGTTACTCAAGAATGTAAGAAAGAAGACACAAGAAAAGGCTCAAGGAATGTCAGCGTAATTGACACTCTAGGGCTTTTTGACACATTGATGGGTGAAAGACAGGGAATAAAATCTGACATGCGGATGACTGAAGAAAAACTGAAGGCTAAAATAGAGAGGTGCCTGAAAATGTCTGCTCCTGGTCCTCATGTGTTCCTGCTGGTGATCAGACTGGATCAGAGATACACAGATGAAGAGAAGAACACAGTCAAATGGGTTCAGGAGAACTTTGGGGAAGCAGCGTCACGCTACCTCTTCACTCTCTTCACTCATGGTGATTATCTGAAGAATAAAACACTGAAGGATCATATAGAAGAGAATGAAGACCTGCGACAGTTTATTATCAGCTGTGCTGGCAAATATCACTCATTTAACAATGCCAACAGATCAAATCAGGCTCAGGTCACAGAACTGCTGGAAAAGATAGATAAAATGGTGGAGAGAAATGAAGGAAAGTACTACACTGATGGAATGTATACACATGCACAGAGCAAAGTCACCTGGGAAAAACTACCCAGTGTTCTGTTCAATAAAGCGATAATAATATTAGCATTTGTAGTACCACTAGTAGCAGCAGTAGTAGCTATATGGATCGTCTACTTTAATGAAATCCCATAGTTTGAGGTTGAAATTCATTAGAACCTTGTCACTTATTCATATATGTATTTGTTTCAATGATAATAATAATAATAATTCATTACATTTATATAGCACTTTTCTGGGTACTCAAACCGCTTTACATATGGAAGGGGGAATCTCCTCAACCACCACCAATGTGCAGCTCCACCTGATGATGCGGTGGCAGCCATATTGCGCCAGAACGCCCACCACACACACACACACACACACACACACACACACACACACACACACACACACACACACACACACACGGGGTCCAAGGGGCAAGTTTGGCCAGGACACCGGGGTTACACCCCTACTCTTTCGAAAGACATCCTGGCATTTTTAATGACCACAGAGAGTCAGGACCTCGGTTTAATGTCTCATCTGAAGGACGGAAATAATGATGTGTACATTTTAGAAATACTGACCTTTTCATATACAATCAGTTTCTTAAAAGGTTTTAAAAAAAATGTCTTGTGATAACATTGTTTGTTCTCCACATCCTACTGAAGGCTTTTGTTTACTGTTAAAATAACTTAATGTAAAGTTCATTTATCTTTGCTTTATTTCTTAGTGTAAAACTTTAAAACATTGATTTGCAATGGAAATATTATAGTGAAAGTAATTTGTTGATTTTGTAAAAACATGCTATATCAAACCAGTACTAGTGTAAGAAAAAAAAAGTTTATGTTATAACATTTGTTATTCTTTCATTATTGTGTTTATTTTGGTATATTGGTGCAACTTCTGTATTGGAACTCTTATTTTGAAGTTTGAAGGAAGCTGTAAGGAAAATAAATAATAAACGAGTGTGGACGGCGGAGCAACACGGTTGTTTTACCGTCGCTGGTTCTCTCCGAGCCAACTCAATGCGTAAAACTGTCTTATGTCGTTCATACAATGTGGTTATAATAAGAGAAGTAAGTTTAGTTGAAGTTTATTATTACGCACAATTAAGATAGCCATTACATAAGTAAAACAACCAGGCTCAACAACAAGACGACGGCGATGAAAACGAGTCGCCAGAGCCACCACCGACTTCCCAAGGACAGAGAAGACCTGGACAAGAGTAATGCAGATAAGTGCCCAAAGAACTGTAGGAAAGAAGTCAAAATTAAACATGAGGACAAGAGTTGTGAAAAAGTAAAGAATGCTGTTATGCCGCAGAAATGTGTCAAAATGAGGGTGCTGCTCAACTTCTTGTGAGAATAATACGATTAGAATGTTTTGGTCTTAGAAGATGACATTCATTACGAAAGCCTGGTGAGGTTTATGTCATAGACCATCATTTGTGAACATTTGTCGAACCAAGTGTTGTGAATTTTGCCTTAGTTAGACTAGTTTGGGACTACAGCTGCCTACAGCTCGTTTCTCAATAAAGAATCTTGCTGAAAGATATCCCAACTAGCTAGCCCTTTATGGACAGACAGTGAGTTCAAGTCATTTTTAGGAGAGCAAATGGACTCCATAGTGACCGAGTCAGTCAGATTGAATTTGACAAAGAAATTTAGTATTCACCCAGAAAAAGTATGGTCTATTGAAGAATGCAAGAAGGTGTTGAGTGCATGTATCAGGAAGAGAAACATAAAAGGCATTATCAGTTGCCAGAGAGAATTTAGCTCATCCATTGCACAAGAACAAATTCTTACTGAATCTGAATTCAACAGTTTTGAGTCTGCTGTTACTTCTGAACTGCAACATGCCAGTAAAGATGAATTGAGAGAGGGAGTTCTGAGAGTGTTAAAGAAAATTGTTGGCCCAAAAGTGGACTGGTCAAAGATCACCAGTTGTGTACAGAAGAATTATGAAAATGTATGCGAGTACACAGAAAGATTTTGCCAGACCGCTGCAGCTTACAGCGGGATTGCTGACACTTCAGAGAAGGTGTTAGATGATAATGGCCCTTTAGTTCGCACATGGTTTCATGGTCTTTTGTCAGAGCATAGAAATGCATTGCCTTACTTAGAATTAACATGGTCCACTAGAACCCTGCAAAACAACTTGGACAGTTTAGCTACTTGGGAAAGAGACTCTGACGTCAAGAAAAGAGTAAAACTTGCAGCAGCCTCCTTTAAGGTCAACACAGAGAATCAGAAACAGAAACGCAAATGTCCTAGGAGAGAGGGCAGTTGTTATTACTGTGGTAAGCACGGACATTGGGGAAAGGAGTATAGGAAAAACAAAAAGAACTTAAGACAAGTTAACAATGTTGCTCAGCTTCTACTCAATCTGCTTGCTACTCTAAAGCAACCCCTCCCCTCGTCATTAAACTCGGTGGGCAGCTTGTTGAGGTGTTAACCATTTGGGCTGTGAGTGCTTAATTTCCCCAGTAACTAACAACAGAGATAAAAGACCTATTTTTTGTTTATAGAACAAAAGGAAAGTGACAGTCTCAGCTTTCCTTTGGGGGACACTAGTTAAGTAAACTCACAGCCTTAAATGTAATGCTACAGCACAGGCCTTTCAGTAATAGTTTTAGGTCAGACAGTAAACGTAAAATGCCCTCATGCAGTGTCCACACTAATGCCGAACATCAGTCACTAACCCTTGCACCAGTCACTAACCCTTCCTCATGTATGATGTCTGCAATGACTGAAGTTTTGTTAGAGGATGAAGGAGAAATGACTCACGATGGTGTTACGCTTACATATACATCTACGAGTGAAGTAAAAGAAACTCCCATAGAGAATTCAGAATTTTAGTGTTTGTTGATGGTTCAACTCAAGTAATTGAAGGTAACAGACGAGCCATTAGAGGCTAAGTGGCACGGACCAAGTGATGTTGATTACAGCAGCTGCAGTATTGTGTCAGGGAAGGAAAACCTGGACTCATGTGTCACACTGTAAAATTGTTCCCCCACTAACAGGGACAGAATAGGACATGAACCCAAGTGAGGAGCCCAGGGAAGAACCAAATGCAACAGGCTTTGGGGGCCAACCCTTCGGTGAAGAATCCCTCATAGGCTTTCCCCACCCATTAGTCCATCCTCACCTCACTGTGTTCTTTAGGTGTCAAAGGAATTAAGAAATAGGGAAAGAAGGAACAACAGTAGCAGAACAACAATAGCAGACTCCGAAAAGTTTAAAACCATAGTGTTTGAACAAATACTACTCTCCTGTCTTTTGTTTTCTTTCTTCCTCTGTGCAGATACCACTTGATGGCTGTCCCAAGACCCACACGCACCGACCTCCGCATCTGCGTATGAAGCCACAACCTCTAGAAAACAACGAGACCCACTGCCGAGCCAACTATCACAAAAGGATAAGGAAAATAAAAAAATACACAACGCAGAGACTACGGGAAGTTCAGTTATCCATCAACATGATCAAGATTGTCGTACTACCAACCATCAGGACATCGCACAAAGTATAGACTCCAGAATCCTTGTTTGCTGGAAAGAACGTTGCAGGCCACACCCGAAGATGGCTGCATTCCAGGACTCACTTGTGCACCAACATGGTTGTCCAAATAAGACATTCTTGATTTTTCAGCAAAATTACACCAGATGACAGAATTTCACGGACCCTAATTGCATGCTTGTTTCTGTGTCAGCATGCAATTACAGATGAACAACACAGATCATGCTATGTGCCTGTAACTTACACAAGTTACAAGAATGAACTTTTAAGTGTTTAAATTTGTATATAATGTGGGAGTTTATTAGAATTCCCAAAGAGGGGACTGAAGGATTACAAATTTATTAAATGTTTTAGTTTAGTTTCAAGAGTATTTTAACTGAGAAAGTGCACACAGTGTTTACCATTTTGAATATTTAGGAAGATTAAGTCAAGCAATTCAGGTGTCTGACCTTAGCTTTTGTCTCTATGATAATGTGAAGGTATACAATCAGGCTGAGTGGATTACCATCTCACACTGTTATGCTGATGAGATCAGGAAGAGTTGACTCCTGTACTTCATTTACATGCTTTGTTTAGATTGTCTTCACCTCTATGTAACTCCTCCCCCTTTCAAGGTATAAAATACAGACTGTATTTTGCCTTAGTTAGACTAGTTTGGGACTACAGCTGCCAACAGCTCGTTTCTCAATAAAGAATTTTGCTGAAAGATATCCCAACGTCTCCTGGTCTGTGCTTCTGAGTTTTCCTACACTTGTGAAGAAAAAAGTTCACAACACAAGGTTATTATAGTTTTGCTTTTTAAATTCGTTTTTATTTTAATATCGTTTTCAATTTTGCTTTAAATTTAAGTTTAGTTTTAGTTAGTTTCATTAATGGTATTGTTCGTTTTAGTTTAGTTTTTATTTTGCAAACACATTTCTATTTACTTTTTATTTTATTTAGTTTCAGTTTTAGTTTTAGTAATTATAGTTTAGCAGAGCTAACAGAACACTTCCAGTGTAGACCAAAGCGAGATGATTAATTTCAGCTGAGTTTAATGTTTGCCCAGATTACAGTTAACTCTTGTGCAGACATCTTAATAATACAAATAAAATAATGGTTTGAGATTGATCAAAGCACCAAATAAATAGAACTTAAAATGAAAAATTCAGACAAACTAATTCATATTAAGATGAAATCTTGTCAAACATGCCTAGTTTACTTTTTTCAGCAGTACATGTAGCAGAGTGACCACTGGAACATAACAAAAAAACAGCTCAATTCATCTGACTACAGCCAAAACAACTTGCTGTGAACAGTGTGATTAAGTGTGTGTGTGTGTACATTTTTTTCTATCCCGGTGGGGACTTAAACCTGAATGCACACAGACGCATGGGGACTCGTGTCACTTTGGGACTTATAGGTACACAAGCTTATAAATCATACAGAATGAGTTTTTTTGAAAATGTAAAAATGGAGAAAGTTGTGTGTGAGATGGGTAAGTTTAAGGGTCGGGTTAGTGTGTGTTTGTGTGTCTGTGTGATGGGTAGAGTAGGGGTAGGGTTAGTGTACTGAGACAGAATATACAGTTTATACAGTATAAAAACCATTACGTCTATGGAGAGTCCCCACAAATATAGTTGACCAGACTGTCTGTCTCTGTGTGTGTGCATGCGCGCGCTTGTTGGTGTGTCGTGTCCTGGTATTCCCTAGAATTCCTACATTGTCAACTTTAATGAAAACATGATATCTCAAACATACAGAAGTACATTAAAGTTATTTTTGTGCTTGACGGACTTGTTTGCTGTTGCACCTGCGCATTGCAAAGGACATTCTGTGTTCACACCGAACGCGAATTTAATTATTTGTGCAAGTAGATTACATACAAAGTCACTGCAAAGACGCGAATAGACGCATCATTCGCGCCGGGCGTTGCGAATGACGCGAATTGGGCGACGCGTTTGCTGCGAATGTCTTCCGCGCAAGTTGAAAATTTTGAACTCGAGCGAATGTTCAAGCGTCTAACTAGACGCGTATTTGACGCTCTATTCGCGTTCGGTGTGAACACACCATAAAAACGCTGCGCTCAAGTTAAAAGAAGTTGAAAAGACGTCTTTTGGACATCATGTTGTTTAGTGGGCACCAGAAGGTGGACACACAATCATCCCAGGTCAATGGGTCATGATAAAGTCATTCAGAAACAAGCCATTAGAGCCTAAGTGGCACGGACCACATCAAGTGATGTTGATTACAGCAGCTGCAGTATTGTGTCAGGGAAAGAAAACCTGGACTCATGTGTCACACTGTAAAGTTGTTCCCCCACCTACAGGGATAGGATAGGACACGGACCAGTGAGGAGCCCAGGGAAGAACCGAATGCAACAGGCGTCGGGGGCAAACCCTGCGGTGAAGACTCCCTCATAGGCCTTCCCCATCCACTAGTCCATCCTTACCTCACTGTTCTTTAGGTGTCACAGGAATTAAGAAATAGGGAAAAAAGGAACAACAATAGCAGACAACCCTAGTGTTTGAACAAATACTGCTCTACTCTCTTTTGTTTTCTTTCTTCCTCTGTGCAGATACCACTTGATGGCTGTCCCGGGACCCATATGCACCGACCTTTTCACAACCTTCCAGAAAACAACTAGACCCACTGCCGAGCCAACTATCAGAAAAAAACAACAACAAAAAAACACAACTCAGGGACCCACATACGGAACCTTCAGTCATCCATCAACATGATCAAGATTGTCGTACTACTAACCATCATGGACATCGTAAAAAGTGTGGACTCCAGAAACAACATATTCTTAGAACTGATGAATATGTCAAAAACTCCTTGTTTGCTGAAGAGAAGGTTTGCAGCAAAATTACACCAGATGACTGAAGATAATTCTTCATGGTTCGGAAACTTGATTGGTAAACCCTGGCTATGGATCAAGGAAATAGAAATTCTGTTGTTGTTTCTCCTACTGGCGTACTATCTGTGCGTCCACAGTATCAAGTGTTTCATTCAACAAATGACTCACGCCTCTCACGAGAAAATGACTGTTCCAACCAGAAAAGACTATTACCCGTAAAAACTTCACGGACCCTAATTGCATTGTGTCAGTTGTCTAATTGTTTCTGTGTCAGCATGCAATTACAGAAAATCAACACAGAGCATGTGCTATGTGCCTGTAACGATCACAAGTTACAAGAATTAACTTTTAAGTGTCTAAATTTGTATTTTGTGAGAGTTATTAGAACTCTCAAAGGGGGAACTGATGTGTTAAAAATGTATTAAATGTTTAATTTAGGTTCAACAGTATATAAACTGAGAAAGTTTAGTAAACAGAAGGTAGCATTTGAGGCATATATGATGAGATTCAAAGAAGATTAAGTCAAGCAATTCAGGTGTCTGACATTAGCTTTTGTCTTTATGCACTTCCTGGCCATTAAGCTCAAAATACAGCTGTGCCTTTGTCTCTATGATAATGTTAAGGCAAGTTAATCTAGTCAGGCTGTTTGGATTAGCCTCAATGCTCTGAATAACTGTTATGCTAATGAGATTAGCGCGGGAAGTTTGGTAACGAGCTAACACCTACCTCATTTGCATGCTTTGTTCAGAGTCTCCTCCTCTATGTAATCCCTCCCTCTTTGAAAAGTATAAAACTCTACAATGTACAATGCCTTAGACTAGATTTCAATGACTACACCGCTGTGGGTCTTGATGACTAAAGCTACCAACAGCTTGTGTTCTCAATAAAGAATCCTGCTGAAGATACAACGAGTCTCCTGGTCTTCGCTTCTGAGTTTCCTACACTTTAGAAGAAAAAGTTCACAACAAGGGGAAGGGCGTACTTGTTTTTCCCTACTGGTTTGTCCCTCTTCTACCCACTGAATGGCCTCCCGGCATACTTCCAGAAGTGAGAGTCTCACTACCTCGTACCAGCCTTTTTAACTCCCTACAAAGCATAGGATCACGAACATTTTCACAAAATTGATCTCCTATAACGATCTCTGTGTTTGGTATAGCACCCGGCTTACATTGCTCCACCCTCTCCATTAGAGCCAATAAGGCATGTGAAAATTCATATAATGACTCCCCATCCCTCTGTTTTCGATCAAAAAACTTTTGTTGCCAATAGACATAAGATTTTGAGCATCCATACACTTCTATCAAGACATCAAAAATTTGTTCAGAATTCTCCCTCACCCCCTGAGGCCGATATTTAATCTCATTTCGAGCCTCCCCTTCTAGGTGGTCCAAAAGGAATAAAGCCTTATTCAATTCAGACATATACCTTAACCTAATACAACTCTGTGCCTCTTCAATCCACTCCTCCACCGACAGTGCCCCAGCAACTAAGGATCCAGAGAATTTTGGACATTTGGGTCTCTATGGAGGTAAACAGCTTGCTCTCTATGAGAGGATACAGTATCACTCCCACTAGCCAGTCCCTCCCCAACATCCCCCCTTGGCCTGGGCACCGACAGTCTCTGATTCTACAACTGAAGCTGCTCCACTTGAGCCCGAAGTCGTCGTAGTTCGTCCTCCATTTCAAAGGCTTGACAGAAGAAGACCCCGCAAAGATAGAAAGAGGCCCTGGTCCTGCAAGCCGCTGTTCTCTTCCTAAAAAAAAAAAAAAACCCAAACAACTAGACTGCTCCCAAAACACAATAGACAACCAAATAAGCTCAACCATGCCGACTACGCCAAAATGTGACACCCGCTAGGGTCCCCCCAAAAAAACAGAAATAGATCTATCACAGAAGACCATAAGTTGTAGAAAAATACAAAACTATTTATTAAACAATACCATAAAATTATTCAGGGCATGAACTACTTCAGCTGACAGGGGCAGCAATTTCTCAATTTGTCCGACTAGGAATACAAAAAAACCTGAGTTACCTATACAGGGGACACTTCACTGCATTATGTGAAAACCACAGCAAACCCCCATAAGCCATCCACTACAATGTGATACACGTTCACAATTAGTAACCATATAAATCAACCCACAAGGGGCTCTATTAATTTGTACTCCCAGTTCACCATCCAACCACGATGGGAAACTACCCCCTGCGGCTTAATCAAGGGTGAAAAGCATTTTAAATCAAATACATAATTTAAAGAAAAAAAGAAAAAAAGAAAGAAAAAAAGATAAACAAACAATTCCACTAGCCAGCGACAAATCAACCAATACATTAAACAAAAAAAACAATAAACAAACAAAACCACACATAAAGATGGCTAGGCAATTAATTAGCACAAATAAGTCAGGGAGCAGTCAATTTCAAAATTGTCACATAAAACCAAAGAAACATAAAAAACAACATAAGAGAACAGCGACTAGCAATCAACATCCAACACCCTATAACAAAATAGAATATTTTTCATGAGTGTCAGTCACATCCAGATAACAAACAAACAAACAACAAACAAACTCAAAATTAATAACCATACCTCTTAAGGTGCACAACCAGACATATACATGGTGGTCCTGAATTTATTCCATCAGGCAAACAGTTCTAAAACATTGTTGTGAACCTTTTTCTTCTAAAGTGTAGAAAACTCAGAAGCGAAGACCAGGAGACGTTGGGATATCTTTCAATGGGATTCTTTATTGAGAAGTCCCTGTTGCATCGCTGTAGTGTATTTCATCCAAGTCTAACTAGGGCAAAATACAGACTGTAGTTTATACCTTTAAAGGGGGAGGAGTTACATAGAGGTGGAGACAATCTAAACAAAGCATGTAAATGAAGTACAGGAGTCAACTCTTACTGGAAATTCCGCAGCCCTGATCTCATCAGCATAACAGTGTGAGATGGTAATCCACTCAGCCTGATTGTATCACTCATACCTTCACATTATCATAGAGACAAAGACACAGCTTTTTCTTGAGACAAAAGCTAAGGTCAGACACCTGAATTGCCTGACTTAATCTTCTTTAAATCACATAATTTATACCTAAAATATGGAGAACACTGTGTGCATAACTTTCTCAGTTAAAATACTATTGTATTGGAACCTAAATTAAACGTTTAATAAATTTGTAACACTACAACATAATAAAATAACCATATTACCATAATTACCAACTCATGCCCACATGATACATTAATGGATTCAAATACCCCCAATTAATCTAAAAGAAAATATTAAATCTAAACTGGTGCTGGTGACTGCATCAGTACAATAAAAAAATCCCTTGTCATAGTACACCAAAAAAATACAGGTTAACCTTCAAATGAGAAAAAGTACACCACAGGACACCCAGGGTGCTTTTCATTTCTTATTTGTGCATCCTCGTTACCTTTCCTCTCTTCCTTTCCTCGCGTCTCAGCTCCACCCCCTGTAGGATACGAGGGAAGACTGCAAAGAAAGAAAAGCAGGACGGAGGAATCGAATGAAAGCTTTTTTTTATACATTGGAATACTTGATCACTCAAGCGTCACTCCACAGCGTCATCAGCAGCGCTCAAAGGATCTGCCCATATGTTGTTAAAGATTGGTTATTTAAGAAATTCATAATAAATAATAATAAAGCAAGATACCCTGTTAAAATATGCAAGATGTGAAGTTTATATAAACTGCAAAGGTAAAGTATAAATTAAAATGATTGAGACCGATGTGAAGGGGGAGGAGAATGTATACGTGCGTCACGTTTAGTCGATAAAGCTCTTAGTGAGGAGACGAGGATACATGGATACCCATGTATCCTCGCTCATGACTCCTCAGGAAGCCTCCTCACTCCTCGATCCTTGACTCCTCATGGTGCAATTAGAGAATTGAGATGTCCTTCAAGATGGCTGAGCTCAATCGGTTTCTGGGTCATAGGATGGAGGACGGAGGAGCGAGGAGACGAGGAGGGATAATGAGAAGCACCCACAGTCCCACACGGCTACTAGCCAAATGGCTAACTGGTGCTGCAAGGACCCCGGCTGCCTTTACATGTTGCCTGTCCTTTAAATTGGGCCACCCTATCAACAATCTGTACCGGGATTGGTAGTTGCTTCACAATCCCCCTCCCCTTCTCCTGCTTACCTTGCTACATATATACAGTACATCAAACCTTAAAAGTTCAGTGCGTTAAGAATGTATCGGAACCCTTTTATATGACGAATGGGGTTCGGCAAGGGGTCTATTGTCACCTCTTCTTTTTAACCTACATGGATGGTCTTTCTATAGAGTTAAATTATTATTATGTGATAGTCTTATTAACCGTCTGATGTATACTGATGATTTAGTTATTATGTCTGCTTATAGTGCAGGATTACAACAGCTGCTTCGAGTGTGTTCAAGTTATGGTGTGCAGCATGATATTACATTTAATATTAAAAAGAGTGTGGTCATGATTGTTAAAACCAAAGAGGACCTTAAGCTAAATTTTCCTTCTTTCTATATAGATGACCAACTTCTAAATGTGGTAACTAAAGTTAAATACTTGGGTCAAATCATTAGAAATTATTTAATTGATGACGATGATGTGCCGTGCCAGTGCTGTAAGTTTATGGGCAAGCTGGCTCTTGTTTTATATGTTTTATATGCTCTTGTAATATGCTGGCTCTTATTTTATATGTGTACAGATGATGTTAAAATAGCTCTATTTAGGGCATACTGTACTTCTCTTTATACAGCCCACTTGTGGTGTAAATATACTAAAGCTAACATGAAAAAGATCCAGGTGGCATTTAATGATGCGCTAAGATTTTGCTTAAGGTCCCAAGGTGGACAAGTGCAAGCCAAATGTTTGTATCTAACAATGTACCCACTTTGAATGCTGTCTTACAGAAGTATATGTACAATTTCATATGTCGGTTGAGTGATTAAAAAAATAGTATCATAGTGGTCTTAAATAATATTACATTAAGTGATACAAAGTATTTTTCCTGTTTTTGGAAGCAGTGGAATGAAAGCTTGTACATTTTTTTTTAAATATGTCTGTTGTTTGTATGTATTTTTCTTTTTTGATATGGACCCATGGGTCTGAAATAAATAATAATAATAATAATATATTACCTAAAATATCATAACATTCCTTAAAAGTGTCTGACTCAAATCTCATATAAAAATTATCCAGTTAATTTACCTTATCAGTTTCATTACCGGCGAACAATGGCTTCCTTGTCGAGGTCATGTTTGTCATTCCTCGGATTGAATTCCACAGTTCTTTTGTATCGCATTTTTCCAACTGTTGTTTAGCCCGTTCCTTATATTGTTTCTGTGCTATCCTCAATTGCTGATTAAGGCCCATTTGTGCTGCCTTTAGTCCCCTTGTGTCCCCCAACCTGTAGGCCATTTATTTCCTTTTAATGCAATCTTTAATGCCCCTGTTACATATGGCTTGTTATTCGGATACCTCTTACTAACTCTTTGAGGGGTAACTAGATCCACAGGATATATATGCAGTGATTGTTTCAGTGACCATATCTATGTTTTGATTCCTGATAAAAATGTCCCAGTCTGTGCAGAGGAAGCATCCTTTCAATTCCTCTCTACTATCACTTGACCACACCTTAACAACCTTAGTAACTGGTTAACTAAAAACTGACCGATAGGTGGGGAGCAAATGAATAACATTATGGTCAGAATTACAGAGGTAGGGTCTGGCTTTAGCTACATAAGCATCAATAATATTGCCGTAACACTTGTCAAGGGTATTATTTTTCCTCGTTCCACACTTCACATATTGAAAAAACCCTGGTAAGGATCTCTCCAATCCACAATGATTAAAATCACCAAGAATCAATAAAAGTGTATCTGGCTTAATTTGTAAATGCTTATGAACACAATCTGCTATTTGACTTGCTGCTCTATAAACATTCCCACTAGGTGTGATATACACTACACAGAAAAATATATTGATTATTTCCCTTGCCAAGTAATATGGCTGAAGAGTAATGCACAGTAGTTCAAGATAAGGATTACAAATGCTTTCTCTAATAGAAAAATTACGACAAAAATGTATTTTCTTTCCAGAGTTCTCATCTCTGTCGACGTCCACCAGTCTCATCCTAATACTTCTGTGATAAATGGAGTTTAACTCTGCATGATATCTTGTAAAGCATCTATGTATCGTCGGGAAATTGTAGCTGTTAAAAATCTACACATTCGGCTTTTTAATGTTCTATTAAAACGTTCCACGACGCTAGCTTTCAAATGAGTTTCAGTAGCGAAAATGTTTGTTAAAAAATTCCTTTCCCTGGTCCGTCTGCAAATTCTGTGGAACACGACCCTCTGAGACTAAAGACTCAAATGCCTTAGTAACTTCGATACCGCTCTTATTCTTCAGCATGCGAACCCAAGCGTACTTGCTAAATACGTTGATGCACGTCAGCAAATATTTATTATTATCATTTTCCTCCCCAGCCAACCAATCTGAAACCTCTTTATCGCTTAGTCGAATCGTTACCACCATACACATCAGTTAGGAAAGTCAGGTTGCGATATCCAAGCTCAGTGCAGAATTTATCCAGCCATCCTTTCTGAGTATCGGACGGGTCGGGTTCGTCTGTCAGAATATTATCAGTAGCATTGTCATCAAGAGAGTCAAGACCATAGATGAAAGAGACACCGCAGCTACACACATGTTCTGAAACTGTCTTGAGACATGGCTTATAAAGAGAAACTGTGAGGAGGGATCAGACTTACTTGTTGTATCTGTCGTGCATGTCACACACATTTTGTTTATCGACGGAAAAAGGAGACTCAGCAGACACATGATCATGATGTTCATTATGTAGAACTGACCCTGAACGCTCACAAAGTTTTGACTTATCTTTGCAGCTGAATATGTAAGCGCATTCATCCTCTTTCTTTTTAGAGTGATCCCCAACCACACGGTACCGAACATTCGGGGCAACCCCGTCCCACTCTACGATGTACAAAGGTTTGCTTCCACAATCATTCAGATCTTTCCAGACTCGGCTGTAAAATAAAGTCCAGACTTTATCAGGAAACACCAGACAGGGGTCTTCTCCCAGTATAAATACACCGGTGCTGTCAGCCGTGTAGAGCGTAACGACTCGAAACTGTTTATGAAATATGTAACCGAATACGCGGTTACTATTCATCAAAAATTCCCCTCTTACACTGTTTGTATTTTCGTGGAGAAACTTTGTCAAAACTGATATGACCATGAGGTTTTCTCTGTGACATCGTCAGACTTTCCACGATCTCTTCATCCAGTTCACGCTCTGGGGTTTTAGGTGAGTTTAAACAAGCCATATCGATGTGTTTCACCATACGTGTCTGTTTCGCAGAAATACGAGGGTCTATTTATATAAACCTGAGATCAGGCAGACATCGGTATATTACAAATATCCCCTGAAAAACATTCCCCTCCTGATCACACAACAGATGGGGGTCATAAACACACACACACACACACACACACACTCCAGAAATGGACGGTCACAAGGGTCATAAAGGTCATAAAACCCATAAATCATAGGGTCATAAATACTTTTTGGCATGTTAACCCCTATATAGACCACTAATGGACAAATTAAATTAATTTAGTGCTTCAAACCAACCTTTATTGGACATTAATGGCACTCATATATTTAGTGTTCCTCAAAACGTTTACACATACATTAAGCACACACACACACACACACACACACTAATCTGACCCCTAAACCTACCCATCACATAAAACATTCTGCATTTTTGCATAAATTGCATAAATATATTTACTGTTCTGTTTAGTTTGTGTAGAGTTGTACACCAACACATTAAAATGTAATGTACAAAGAAAGTACATTCTAATGTTTGTTAATAAAGTAAATTCCCTTTTACATTTAAAGTCAGCAAAATCACTAAAATACAAATATTATATGAAACCTTTTATATAAACATTAAAGTGAATAGTACAGTATAATATGTTCTACATAAAATAGTATATATAGCATAACCTCAAAATGCCTGACTGTTCAAGTAATCTAAATTACAGTAATGTACGAAGTCTCCCACAACTGCGACAATGCTTCCCGTCACCACAACTGTATTATTATTTTAAATTTTTTCAGTGTCCTTGAGCTTTTAATTATTTGCTCTGTGTTATTCTCCATGTTCCTGGATTAACATCTTCTTCCTACCCATAACTTCTATACCTACCCATATCCCTAATATCAGAGGGAAGTGAATGGTGAATCACAATGATGTAGAAGCCCAAAACTCTTGTTGTAAACCTAAACTTGACATTAACTGTAAACCTATCCCTCAATTATGATTGGTTGATTGGAATGTTTTTCCAGGAACTTGCTCTACTTGGTGAAATCACGTTCACCTTAGCTTTTTCTGGGCTTATTTATACATCTGAAAAGCATAGTGCCTTCCTCCATTAAAACGGACCATTTTGCGTATCATTTCCAGCAGCTCTGTGACCTGATCTCGATTATTTCTGTGCTCATTGTTGAATATGTGATATCTGCCCCAACTGGACTTGATCAACTGCTTCAGCTCATTGCTTTTACTGATATATGTCTCTACAGGCATGTCCTTCAGCACATCAGCATGAGTAAACAGAATGATGGTGTAGTTCATGGCATCTTCTCCAAAGTTCTGCTGAATCCATTTCACAACATTCTTCTCCGCCTCTGTGAATTTCACACCCAGTTTCATCACCAGCAAAAATGCATGAGGCCCAGGATGAGACATGGTCATACACTGCCCTGTTACAGCCTGCAGAATCTCTTTATCTCGAGTGTCCAACAGACCTGGACAGTCGACAACTGATTTTGTGCATCCACCCTCAGTTGTTTCTTGTTTTATACAGTTCTCTGTGACTGATTCTGGAGAGTGTTTTATAACAAATAGGTCTTCGTTCAGGATGGTATTTCCTGATGCACTTTTTCCTGATCCAGTGTTGCCCAACAGCACAATCCTCAGATCTGTTACAACAAGAAGACAATGTTATTGTATGTTATAGTATTGTGATTTTTTTAGCGCTGGGCAACGATTATTCGCGATTAATCACATCTAAAACATAGTAAATATATAGTTATATAAAAAAAAAATAATAATAAAGTTTGTGTGTACTGTGTATAATTCTTTTGTTTATAGAAATACACACATATGCATGTATACATTTAAGAAAAATGTGTTATATATAAAATGTTTATATATATAATATAAATTCTGTATAAATATATATACAGTATATACATGCAATTTTTTCTTAAATATATACATGCATATGTGTGTATTTATATTTACAAAATAATTATGCACATTACACACACATATATTATGTAAACACAAACTTGTATTTTGGATGCGATTAATCACGATTAATCGTTGCCCAACACTACATTTTTTTCTTTCATTAATATTAGAACGTGCCACCAACTGATTGTTATATCCAAAAGTACAAAGTGTTTTTATACATGGAAGGCTGCATTAATAGACACACAATTTTTATGGAATTACTCATTCCTGGTCTGTTAAATGCAATATGTCATGTTCATTAAAACACAATCAATATATTGTTATATTCATTATTCACCAATTATGTTAATTACAAAATAGCTTCTATCCTCTTAATGATTAGAAAATCATAAATTCTTAAACCAAACACAACTTATCATTAATTCCATTACAAACAGGTAATTTCTATTTATTATAGTTACTCTATGATCGAAATAACTGATTTGTAATATAATTTAATAGTTTAATAAAACAGAAGGAAATAATCACAGATGTACAACAAACATAAAATTAGACATAGCAAATAATACACACAATCCATACATTATGATTTTAGCAATCCCTAGACACTTTACTCAAGTCAATATAAAAATATATTGTCATGGTGCTGCAATGTAAATAACCCACAGAGATAGCGGTATGACACTGTCACAGGATGAGGATGAAGAAGACTGATGAAGACTGGTGACTGAGGATTGTGACAATACTCCCTCCCCCCCCCCCCCCCCAGGGGGCATGACCTCACGGCTTGAAGAAGTGAAGGCAGAGGCTTAGGAGGAGGTGTGGAAATGGTAAGAGGAGAAGGTGAAGGGATGGTGATAGCAGGTGGCAGAGGAATGGTGACAGATAGACGACGAGACCGTGGCATGATGATGGTATCCGTCCGAAGGCCCAGATCCAGAGCCCAGAGATGACAGCCCATGCTGAAGACGAGGGAGGGAGGAGCCATGGTGGAGTGAAGGCCGACGTCAACTGGGGGACAACCTACGGAGGTGGAGCCGATGTGATCCAAGGGCACAGATGGAGAGCTGATGGAGAAGAGCTAGATCGCTTGCACAGGAGGATAAGCAATGCCGCGGCGACGATCATCTTAGGAGGAGCCAGACAACCTGAGGACTGAGGCGATGCCGTTGTGATGGAGGACCGAGGCATACCCGAGGGGAAGGAGAAGACAGCTGCAGCCGTAGGGGTGGAGGAATTGAGCGTAGCGGAAGATCGGCAAGTCCATGGCAGAGGTGGTGTGACAACTGATCGAGGAGGAACCGGTGGGTCGAGGGAACCCGTGGAGTCGAAAGACCGAGGGTATCTGGTGGAGCCAAAGGTGGAGCCGACAGGTTGATGGGCCGAGACGGAGTGAGACGATCTGAGGCCAGAGGCAGAGCCACTGGATGTCAGATCTGCTTCTGTGACGTTTCTCACATTCAGCAGTGTTTTATGTAATTTCTGTAAAATGACACTGGAATAGTGTCAGAAAAAAGCTCAGACAACATATATTTAAATGTTTATCACTTTTAGCACTGTTTTATGAAACTTCAAAGGGTTTCCTGTAAAATGACACCAAAATTGTCTATTTTGAAAAAGGTATGTGGGTATGGGATGCTTTTCAGTTTGAGGCAGAAATCCCCAAAAATGGTCACCGATCTTAACAGGTTAAAATCTCCCTGCATTTGGATCCCTCATCTCTGCCTGCTGTCATTGATTCCCCCGTTCCCTGACACTGGATCTAACTGCTCAGGCACTTGTGTTAATTTCGTTAATGAAATCTATGATGAAAGATGTTCACTGACAACCCTTTTTTCCATGACTAAGATGAGATTATGACGCAACGACACCAACGTCATTAAACGATAACTATGACTATCAACATGCAATATCGTTGACGAAAAAAGACGATACTAAAATATAGTTAATGGGGACATATTATGAAAATCTTAGTTTAAGTGTTATAATCGGGTCTACCAACCCAGAAAACGTGAAAAGTGACAACCCAGTAACTTTGTTTTGGTAAGCCTTTCTCTGCAAGCATGTAAAAAAGTAAGCCGATCAGATTCTTCTGACATAGGAATTTGGACTGGTTACACTGTTGTCGCTTGCAAAGTTTCCACCCACGCCCAGCCATTTGGTTTTGCAAGCGACAACAGTGTAACCAGCTCTTACATAATGGCAAAACATTTCACAGCTGTTTTATAAAGACCTCAGGGAACTGTCAACTTGTGTAAAGGTTAAACATGACGGTACAAGCCAGTCGAGGAGATGAATCAATGCAACTCCACTACAACTAACTAAATGTATCCGATAACATTCAGAAACGTCCAGGTGCGTCTAAAAGTTGCAACCTCTTTCTGAGTCACTGTTTTTTTCTAAAATTTTGGATGAGTGAGATTGGTGTGTATTGTTATTGCCGGAGTATCCAAAGCTCATGTTAAGGATCGGCCTTCTTCTGAATGGGGGGGCGGGAAGTAGCAGCTCATTTGCATTTAAAGGGACACACACAAAAACGGTGTATCAAGATTGCAATGCTGGATTAAGTTGTGTGTGTGTGGCGCCTCACAGCAATGAACCAAACTGCCGCACAGCAGCATACTTTCGTTTTATTAGTGTTAATTATTTAAACAGACGTATTTCTCGTGTTTCTTTTGTATAGGCCTATAGACTATGATTTTATGAAAACACTTTTTTTTTTTTTGTGAGTCCATTTCCTGGTGACCCATTTTTGACCCAGGGTTTGAAAACCACTGCACTAGAGGGCAGTATAGCCCTACTTTATGTATGACTTGATCTTTTTTTATTTTTTTTATTGACCCAAATAACACTATTCTGCCTGTTTCTAACTTATACATACAAAAAAAG
Organism: Meda fulgida; assembly: GCA_030578275.1. NCBI lineage: Eukaryota > Metazoa > Chordata > Actinopteri > Cypriniformes > Leuciscidae > Meda > Meda fulgida. The sequence goes on along the minus strand of CM060632.1, from coordinate 1,168,168 downwards.
AAAGAAATGGGTTTAGTTCTAATATTTTATATAGAAATTATTTGTGTATAATTACATTTTTAGAACATACGAGACGTTTCCTGTTTCCTTTTTTGACATAAAGGAAAACCGTTTGAGATTTTCGATATCCGTTCACAATTTAGCATCTTTAATGTATTTTCATCATGTTGAAAAAGTTTGGTTTTTCGGAAGGTTGGAGCAGACCTCGGCAGGAAGCGAAATTGGAATAGAGATCTGACTGTAGCAGAGGATTATTTTGAACTGATTTACTGGATTAATCATTGGATACTGGACTGAGGACTTTTTTGGATTTGGTAACGGTAGGTCGTTAGTGGAGAGGAGTGTGGGAGTACCGGCCGACGGTAGTGGTGCTCCTCCTTTACTTCCCAACGACTGAGTACAAACTTTTTAGGATGACAGAAAGGGAATCAGGATATGAAAACCACAACATGGTGTAACGACTGAGACCAATCTGACACAATTATTTGTTATGGTATCTTTAAAGCTCACTCTGGGACCTGTGGCCCCATCCCCCAACAGTGCAAGAAGGGTTTTTGGGTTACCAAGACTACGATCAGATAAGTTGGTTTTTATTGCTGTCAAAAATGTGGTCAAGACAGAGAAGGCAGAAACAGACTTTAAAATAGACGTTCCTGCATTCAGTTATCGATGAACTGATTAACATGAAATTAACATGCATTCCAGAACATTTTGTGAATGATTTACTGTCTTATGTTGTGTCCTTTAATACTATTATCTGTTGATACTATTATCCCTTCGATACTATGTATTTTATTATAGAACCAACGGTCAATGTAACCTCACTTATACCACGTTTGGTCTTTATAAACTGGTACTTTGAAGATTGAAATGAAAGATATAAGGTATATGATATGTTGATAGCTGCGCAACATATTACTATTACAAGAATCTTTCATAGTTTCTTTATCAGAAACCAATCCAGCTGCACATGCAAATGAGCACGCTTGAAACAAAGATCCATAAATCAAATCCTCCCGCTTGGAAATTTTACCCTTCTCATTGGTCAAGTCAACTCTTAGGGGTTGGACCTTTCTCAGACTTTAAATGACATTCACACAAGCCCTTCCCTCTCTTTGGCCTTCTCAAGAGTTGTTCCGGGTGCTGTGCTGTCCTGCATGGCCTCAGCAGGCCTTAACTCACAACCAGTCATGGACTCATTCAGGAGAGAGAGAAGACTCTTTCAACCAGAACAGAACCAAGGACAATCTCAAGAGTTTGACACAACGACTCCAACCATCAACTCTTCCGACTACCTTCCTTCTCCTGGGTGCTCTGCGTGGCCTCTCTGGCACAGGGCCGGCAAGGCCTCGGCTCACAACCAGCCATGCGCTCCTTTGAGAGAGAGAACTTTCAACCAACTTCCACATTTGACACTCACGGAACCATCAACGACTTCAATTTTCAACAACTTCAAGAATTGCTCCCACTACAAAAATGAAGGTATCAATTTAAATGAAATGCTCTAAAATAGATAAGCTGATGATTCTTTTCATAGTTTGAATGGATCTTCTCCATAGTTCTATTTCGGGTTTCCAGTTTCACTCTATCACTCACCCGGTTACCTATATATGCATGTATGTATGTTTGTTTAGTTTAGTTATGTTTGTTTAGTTAATAAAACTTGTGCACAATATATATTTAGTTCTGATTCACTGCTTGCAAACAAAGTCTCTTTTACGATCTTGTTACATGCTCAAAGCGCTGTACATGCTAAGACATAATTATTTTTCTGTGGCCATGGAAGATAACCTTTTCTTAGAATAAATGAATAATAAAAAGAGTTTGTTGGACAAACTGATTAATTTATTGTAATACTAATTCAGCCACATCAAATTGATCCAATTAACTGATCCAAATATTCATAATTAATCATAACAAGTTATTATTGATTATTAATATTCATTATATAAGCTATACGAGCTAATTTGTTACAATGGAATTTAGAGATCAAGAAGGGGGAAGTGAATGGGGGGAGGTGATCTACAACCAATAAATTGGCTAGACATAAAAGAAATAAAAATGATTCAGAAAGTTTGGGTGGAACGGAAAGTGAGGGAATAGAAGTTGAGGGAAATTATTTGAGGTCAGATTTGTTCAATGTGGTAGTACGTTTGGAGGGAGAAGGGGGAGTAAAGAAAATTGACCCGTTAAAACTTACTAAAGTCATTAAAGCACAAATAAAAGTAAAATATGCAAAAGTATTATATAGCAAGTACTGGGAGATGGAAACTTGCTTATTGGATGTAGCTCTGAAAAACAGATAGAGAAGGCAAAGAGAATGAGCAGTATGGGGAAAATAAAAGTAGCAAAAGTGGTAAGAGTTGGAGGGGAAAAAGACGAGAGTTGTAAAGGAATAATGGCAGGAGTTCCTCTTATGGTGGGTATGAAGGAGATCGTAGAGAATTTGAGGATGAGAAATAGATCCGTTAAATCTGCTAAAAGAATGACAAGAGGTCTTGACAAAAAGGAAACGGAATCTGTTCTGATTGAATTTGATTGTAAGGACCTCCCTAAAAATGTAAACTTTGGTTATATGAAATATAACATAAGAGAATTCATAACTAATGAGATGTTAAAACTGCCAGGAATTTGGTCATGTGGCAAGGGGATGTAAAAAGCAAAGAAGGTGTGCTAGATGTGGAGGAGATCACGATTATGGGAAATGTGGAGAAGGTGTTTAACCAAAGTGCAATCATAGTGTTGCCTTCTGGGGATATGAAGTAATGAAACGGGAGGTGGAAGTACAACAAATTAAGGTGAAGGAAAAAATGTCTTATGCTGATGCTATCAAGAGAAGTGAGGGGGAAAAGCAGGATAAGGATGCTGAGTGTGACAAAAGAAAAAATGGAGGTGAACAGAAAGAATGGAGGAGTATTTGGGAAGAAAATAAGTTAGTTACCTTTATAGCAGGGTAATAAATGCAAAATCTGAGATCAAATCTAAAACTGAAAGGATTCAAATCATAGTTTAAGTGGCAGTACATCATTTGGAACTAGTAGGATTAAAATGGGAAGAAGTAAGAGATGAGCTTAATGTGCAGTCAAGATCCAACATGGATGGGTTGATAATATTAATTATGTTAATCCTTCAATGGAAGGCCAGAAGTCTAATTGCAAATTGGCAAGATTTTAAACAATTTATAGGCAGTAGAGAGGAAAAACCAGAAGTGGTATGGGTTCAAGAAACTTGGCTAAAGCCTAATTTGGATTTTGTTTTAAATGAGTTATAAGATTGGAAAGTGAGCAAGAATATGTGGGAATAGAGATTTGGGGAGGAAAATCAAAATGTTCAATCATAAATTACTATAATCCATGTAAAAAGCTTGAAATGAACAAACTTATAGAAATAGGGCGACAGGGTGAGAAAAGTATTGTATGGTGTGGGGATTTTAATGCACACATTGTGGGATAATAATGATAATATTGGTTTAGTATTAGAAGAGTTATTGGAAGAAAGCATTAGTGTGTCTAAATGACGGAAATAAGACACGGATTGATATTAGGACAGGAAAGGAATCAGTACTTGATCTTACTTTGGGATCAAATAATTTGCCATCAATTTGTGATTGGAGAGTACATTAAGATCGGACAACAGTGAGTGATCATTATCTGGTTATATGTCAATATCTCTGTAGTGGAACAAATAGATGGAAGAAGAGGAAATTGGGTGTTTGAAAAAGCTGATTGAGAAAATTTTCAAGCAGAACGTGATATATATTTAAGTCAAGTTGATAATTATATAGATATAGTTATTAAATAATGAAGTAAAACAAGGAATATTATTACTAGCTATAGAAACTATACCTAAAAGTAAAGGTATAAAAAGGAGGAAACCAGTACCATGGTGGAACGATAATTGTAAAACAGAAAAACAGAAATAAAGCCTTCAAGTTATTGAAAAGAACTCATAATTTCCAGCACATGATACAGTATTAACATGCGCAGCCTGTTGTGAGAAGAACAATTAGGCAAACAATGCAGATATATTGGAGGGAGTTTTGTTGTTTAATTGGAAGTACTACTCCGATAAGAGAAGTTTGGGGTGATTTAAAAGATGAGTGGGGATGTAAGGGAGTGGAATTATCCTGTGTTAAATGGAGACAAAGATGCAGTTACTAACAAAGAAAAAGCAGAGATGTTGGTATATGCATTTGTTAGTATACACAGCTAAAACACTTTGTCAGTGGAGGGAAGGAAAGGTAGAGAGAGCATTTAAAAAAATAAATAAAAAAAAGTTTGATAACGTAATTTTAAAGTGGGTTTAGGAGAGGAAGGGGCACAATGGATGCAGTGTTGTGTTTAGAGGACGATGTAAGAAAAGTGTCACCGTTCGAAAAAGACCCAAAAGCGAAAGCTGGTTAACAGGTTTATTGGAAATTAGAATTAAAGGCAACACCGGCTGTCTGCCGATCACCGGCCGTCTTGGCGGACGCAGAACAGAATAACGAAACCCAGGGACCAGGCTGTAACCAGGCAGGATGAAAAGGCACAGGTAGTAGCGGTCAGGAAGTGCACGCTGGTAATGAAGAGCGCAGACTCCACTAGGCAGTAACCGCAGCACAGACTATCAGACTTGACTCAGGGTGACATCTCTCGTCTGACATATACACACACAGGACAAGAATAAGCAGCGGTAATTCTCAAAGATGATGAGTCTGTAACAGGCATGAACAAACAAACAATAAACTGACAAAGAAGGGAAAAGAACCCAAGATCTAAATAGCCAGAAAATCAGGGCAAAGGAGAAACAGGTGTGAGAGAGCAGGAGCGTGAACGCTGATTGAGAGTGAGTTCAGCTGAGCGCATGTGAAGAAGAAGAGAACAAGCAGAGGAATACAACTAGACTCCTGACAAAAGCTCAAATAAATAATTAATCTGTAGTAGCAGTATTTTTTGACAGTGAGAGGGCATATGATATGTTATGGAGAGAGGGATTAATGATTAAACAAAAAGGGAGTAAGAGGTAAAGTTTTTAATTGGATCTTAGATTTTCTACAGACAGATATTTCAAATAAGCATAAAGTAGAAAATGGAACACCACAAGGGAGTGTTATAAGTCCTACACTTTTTTCCATTATGATAAATGATGTATTTAAGAATGTACCTAATGGCATGAATAGATTATTGTTTGCAGATGATGGGGCGCTTTGGAAACGTGGGAAAAAGGTGGAATATGTAGATAAGAAAATACAGGAAGGAATACATCAGGTTGAAATATGGGGAATGAAATGGGGTTGTAAGTTTTCTGCTGAAAAATCAAAAGTGATGGTTTTCTCTGGAAAGAAAAATAAAGATATCAAAATTAGATAGGAATAATGTTGAAAGAGTTTACCGTTTTCGTTTTTTGGGGGTGTGGTTTGATTCACAATTAACATGGAGATCACACATTAAACAAGTAGAGGATAAAATCCCACGAATGTAAGGATGGCCTTGATAAACTCCAGATCGATCGTAAATAAAACTTTTATTTTAAATGATCTGTTCTCTGTGCAGAGACTGGACTTTCTATTTCTTACTGAGACCTGGCTCTGTCCAGGAGATCTGAGCCCTTTTCCGAACTTCTGCCAAACAAATGTCGCTATTTTAACTCCCCACGGACAACTGGCCAGGGTGGTGGACTAGTGTCTATATATAAAGAACATTTTACCTGTCGCTCGGTGGCGAGTAACAGTTACAGCAGTTTTTAACTTCTTATAGTGGGTGATTTTAATTTGCATGTATGCTGCATGAATGATTGCTTGGCTAAGGAATTTATGCATCTACTTTGATTTTATTATGGGGATCCATACCCTTGACTTAGTGCTCCAGCATGGAGTTTCTATCACTGATTTGGAAATCTGTGAAAACGGGTTCTCTGATCATAAGACTGTTATGTTCACTGTACCCTGCCATGCGAAGATATCTACAATCCTATCTTGTGAGGCTCCATATCGTTACATTAATAATCATACAAAATCATCTTTCCTAACCATCTTTGACGAAGTGATGCCATCGCTCGTTGAATTTGCTTGTGAGATCAGCGCGGAAGTACTTCTCTCCAGATTGAATTCCACCTGCTCTGATGTCTTGAACGCCGTGGCACCTTTAAGATCACCGCGACAAAAATTCCATTATGAACCTTGGATTGATGATTCCATTCGTTGCCTCAGACGCTGTTGCAGAAGAACGGAACGAAATTGGAAAAAGGACAGGCTTCAGGTGTCATTTGAGATTTTAAAGGATGCTCTGCGCAGCTACCAGAAGGAAGTAAAGAAAGCCAAATGTCGACATCTATCAATTATTATTAACAAGAACTGCTCCAGACCAAAGACAAGACACTTTTTAATATTATAAATGTTACTTTAAATCCATCGACCGTTTTTCCTAATTTATAAAAATATTTCTTCAATTATTGCAGTATTTCAGATTAATATAGAGACCTGGGGTCTCATTTATAAAACTGTGCATAGAATCCTTACTAAAAGTGTACGTGCGCCCGAAAGCCAAAAATGGCGTGCGCAAAAAAATATTCAGACTTATAAAAGCGTGCGTACGCCAGAACCTGCGCAGAATTCACTTTATAAATCCCAGTCAGCGGAAGATTGTGCGCACGTGCGTCTCCACCCCGAAATAACCATATATGGAGCTCACAACACCTAGTTTTACTATGCATATCCTCATCTGCATATCATTTGCATTTGATTATTCATCCACGTGATAACGTTTAACGGTAAGACACATTACATTAATACAAATCATGTAGTTGCCTATCCTTGCCTTGTTTTTAAATACATAAATCAAATAGTGTCAAATACATTTCAGAGAATGTTTTTCTCAATCTTTTCCACTGACCGAATTGTATTTTTAATTGATTTATATTTTTAATGGAAACAGATAGGCCTTGGGCATTATTTGCACGAAACTATTTTCTCAGACAATCTGGTATTATCATAAGCAATTATCTCTGTGGTTAAAGCATTAAAACACAGCACGCCACAGGAAAAGTGTTCAAAAACATCGCATCCACAACAAAAATATTGATTGAATATAAAAAATGTTGTTACTTCTCAGTAATGATTTCATGTTTAAATGTTTAACTCCATTCATTTGAATGGCATATTTAATCTAAATGTTTATATCAGAAGTAAAACATAGTTTAAATAATTATTTTATTTATTTAAACTGTTGTTTGCATCAGTTTCACTAAACGGCCCAACGCGCTCGCTGGCGCGGACATTCAAGAAGGGATGGATATTTGCTTCAAGTGACAGGCTTGGTGAGTGAAATTACATTTGTATTATCTTTCTGTATATGTTTAATTTACTTTCGATTTTGTGTCTGAAAGTGACCAAAAAGACATTTAGCTCCAGCTCACCATCGGTGAAAAATAGTATTTGCACCTGGTTAAGAATGCTGATAATGATAATTCAGGTTGATGCAATTTGATTTATTGGGTGATGTAATAGGATAATTTAGAAGTTTTTCATTTTAAATAGTTATTGCTATTTGGGCCAGTTGGTGTCGCCAAAACACATACTCTTCTAAAAGAGTGCGTACGCACGGTCAAGAGCATCCTTACGTGCGCACTTATTTACGCCAAGTTTATTTTTTATAAATCCCGATATGTGCGTGGAAAAATGCGTACGCATATTTCTATGCCCATTTTGTGCGTACGCAACGTTTATACATGAGGCCACTGGCCTTTTAAATCCAGTTTTTGAAGTCAGATTAGCGCCATCTGTTGAGAGAAATTAAAATAAAACATGTCGTTTCATAGTGTAACCACTAGATGCCTGTATAGCTCTCTATGGAGAGGCTTCTGAATTCTCTAATAGTTTTTGGACAAAATTACTTACTTTTAAGATGTGGATTTGAATGTGTGTTTTTTTTAAATTCTCAAATAATATTTTTTGCCATGGTTTATAATTTTTTTGTTAAATAAATTTGATGTGAAGTGTACACGTTTTTGCATTATTACTACAGTCAAACCTGAATACAGAGAAAGCATTTTGTTACAGGTAACATTACAATTCAATAAAAAAAATACAAAAATAAACAGTAATGCTTTTTCACAGATTATTATTATTTATATTTTTATTATTATTATTATTTAAAAACATATTCATTTATTATTTTTAAATATTATATTAATTGTTATTTTAATAATTTTAATAATTATATATATATATATATATATATATATATATATATATATATATATATTAATTATAATTATTAATTAAGTTATGTTTTTCACTATTGATGTTTTTTTTCTGCATTGTGGCCGATTTGTAGAGAATTTGTGTTTGTCAATTTCCCATTCAGGTCGGTCAATTCATTGGTCTGTATGTGTATAAAAAGTGTGTGTGTGTGTGTGTGTGTGGGTGAGTGTGTCTGTTTTGCACTCTTGGTGTTTTAGAGTGTCACCCCTTCATTGTTGAGCACTTTTTTTCTGCATCGTGGCCAATTTGTAGATTGTACACACAAAAATTCTTAAAGTTTTTGTGTTTTTGTCAATTTCCCATTCATTTCCTATGGTCGGTCATGTTTGACAGAAGAGCAAAAGTGTGACTCATTTTTTTATGACCACTTAAACTGCTCGAATCATGACCTCAATTTTTTTGTGTGTTCACATACCTATACGATTTGGGTTTTGTTTTAGACGACAATCTAAAATTTTATCGTCAAATAAACTCTGTGGTAAAATCGTGTTTTTATCAGCTACGTCTGCTCGTTAAAGCAAAACCGTTTCTCTCATTCAAAGATCTTGAGAAATTAATTCATGTATTTATTTCGACGAGATTGGACTATTGTAACTCATTATATCTGGGAATTAAACACTGGAAGCACTGTCTCGTTTACAATTTGTCCAAAATGCTACGGCCTGTTTTCTGTGCGGAAAAAAAAGAGAGCATATTACACCAATTCTAAGATCATTGCACTGGTTACCGGTGTGCTACAGAGTAGAATTTAAAGTATTACTTCAAATCTGACCTTACTGTCTACCCCAAAATCGCGGCTAAAGCACAGAGGAGTTCGAGCGTTTTGCATCGCTGCGCCTAGACTTTGGAATACTCTCCCAATTAGCTTAAGACAGGCTCCATCTCTTACTATTTTTAAATCCAAACTTAAAACATATTTATTTTCAAAAGCATTTGATTAAAGACTGTATTTTTATATGTGCTTACATGTTACTTAAATATAAAGTTCCTTATTGATTTGTGAGTCTATATGGAAAGCACATTGGTCAACAGCTGTTGTTTTTAATAGTGCTATACAAATAAATTGTCATTGTCATTGACAAATGTAAAAAAGTTATACAAATTATGAGGTGTCTTACAGGAGTGGAGTGGGGAGCAGATTTTAAGTTATTAAAATATTGTCACCTTCCTAAAATAATTGCCTAAGTCATTTGAAAATGAAGGTGACGATATATATATATATATATATATATATATATATATATATATATATATATATATATATATACTGTATATTTCACTAGTAAAATCTAGTGAAAAGATCAGCAGCTAAATCAGTATTAGCGAGGGTGGACAATCTTCAGGAACAGGCATTGAGATTATGTCTCGGAGCCATGAGAACATCACCAATGTGTTCATTGCAGGTAGAGGCAGGAGAAAGGCCTTTGAGCCTAAGACGGAAGCAGCTGCTTGTAAATTACTGGATTAATTTGAGGGGACAAGTAGATAGTCACCCAACCAAAAGAGTGTTTCAAGACAATTAGGAAAAGGAAAATTGAAAAAAAAAAATGTAGTGTTGGTTGGACAGGAGATGATGCAGCACGTGACTTCGGAGTATATGGAAAGGAGTTTTGTAAAACTGTGTTATGGCCCAGTATCCCTGTGGAAGTTTGACACTCCAATAGTGGATTTGGAGGCATTACAGACCAAAATAGTAAACAAGCAAGGTAATGTGGTGAGTGAATAGACATGTGAATAAAAATACGTTAATTTTAAGCAAGTTTTTACAGATGTTACAGGAGTTACAGGTGCTGCAATTGTAGTTCCCAGTCAGAAGAGTGAGCTGAGCAGGAGAACATTAGATCACTTAAGTGTATATGCTGTTGAGCTGTTTGCCATTTTGATGGCATTAGAATGGATAGAATGCACTAAGTTAAGCAAAACTTTAATTTGCAGCAACTCTGTCTCTTTACTGCAGAGTCTCAAGACCGGTATGGTTAAGAATCATCAGGAGGTTTTTTTTATCTATCTATTAAAAAATAAATAAATAAAGGTGATGATGTTATATTTATGTGGGTCCCCGCACATATGGGTATTATAGGCAATGAAAAGGTAGACAAAATAGCTAAGAAAGCACTGCAAAAAGAGAGTATAGAAGCAGTCATCAGCCTTACAAGATCAGAAGGAAAGAGTATAGTGTGGGGAGAAATTACCACAAAATGGCAACAAAGGTGGGACCAAGAATTAAAAGGAAGGCATTTATACTCAATTTAAAAAAGAAAAGATCAAGTCATTGCTGAAAGATTTCATGAAGAATCAGATGTTTTGAGTTATTCCATGCACCCTCTAAAGTTGTTTGAAGCCTTTTTTCAAGTTTGGGTTGACATTGAGGAAAAGAAACCCTGATAACTTGACACTGGCTGAGAACTTTGATGTGTTACAGTTAAGCAACATCACACATGAGTGATGTTTTCCTGAATACCATCACAATTCAAAATGTGACAATGATTTCATACAACAGTTCAATAAACAGTTCAAATTAATTCACTTACATTTTACATGCAATATTGACTGTTTTTGTTCTGTTTCAGCAACGAAAATAGTAGAGCTGGACCCGAATATTCAAATATTTGTTCGGTGGGTTGTTATTCGATTTGATAATTTGACATTCCGCTATTGTTTTTTTTTTCTTTGTTTTTTTTTTTTTTGCACACCTGGCATCTCCCTAGAAACGGTTCTCATTCGCGTGACTCAACACATAATAATTGAAAAGTGTGATGCTGTTATTGAACGTATGTGTCAACTTGTTCTGTTTAGCCTATTAGGGTACAGTTTGTTTCCTATATAGGCTAAGGGAATTCATTTATTTTATTTAAACTGTTCGTTAATTGAAATGTGTGATGCTGTTATTGAACGTATGCTAGGTCCGTGCACTTTTGCGTCCATTCCTTTTTCCTTTTTTTTTACCCGTAATTGAAAAACGAAATGTGAACGGTTGTTGTATTTTTAAAACACGAAGTTGAACACCAACATTTGAATTTGAACCGTACACACAAAATGCTGCTTACTTTTTGCCCCTTTATTAAACATTTAATATATCCACACCACAAATTAATATGGTAAAAAATTTGATTTTACTGGTTTTCTAAGGCCAAACCTGGAAATTATATATTTTTTCCCAAAGTGCTGAATGAGAAGAGCCATATGTCTCTGGAACCATAAAGAGAGGTGATAGGCTATAAGGTGATTTATAGGCTAATAATAATAATAAATGTGTCTGAAAAAATAACGAGGCATTTTAATTGTTAATTAATAAACTAGTGTTTGAAATCAGTGTCAGCTGCAAAAATATCTCCATCTACGCTATAAAGTGGATGCGCCTTTAGAGAGAAATCACCTTTTATACTGATTACATTTATTTGCTTTCGATTCGAATTTGTTCGTTTAAAAGTGGACTTTTCAAGCTTTATATAGGTAAGCTATATTTTGTTTCAGTTCATTTATGAGATGCGCTCCAGTTAACGGAATCACGAAAGCGCGCATGATTGTTTTCTTTTATTTTTCAAAAGCACAACGTTTTCTTGTTATTCTGAGTTTACACAAATAAAAGTAGTTGCGTATGATGTATTATTTTTTAAGAGTATGAAGTCTTCTTTTACTTATTCTATTATACTGAGCTTGTATATCCGTGAGTACAGTTTTCAAACGTGGGAACGGATTGCGAAAGCGTGGGCACGGTTTATGAATTTGTGGTAAAAGATTGCAAAAACTGAAGGCAAGGTTTACAGATCTGAGAGCGCGGGTTGGGAACTCGTACGGTTTATTAATTCGTGGGCTCGATTTATTAAACCGAGGGAACAGTTTAAGAATTTGTGAGTAGCCTACGGTTTATAAACTGAGGGGATGGATTGCAAAACCGTCACCATGGGTTGTTCCCTTTCGAGGGAACTCGAACTGCGTCGTCAGAAACGACTCTTTGGGTACGCTCCCTTAGCGTGCGCCTCTGAAGTATGAATGAAACTAATCCAATCCTGATTGGTGTTGCGTCATGACGTAACATGTGACGGCACATAAAATTGACGCCGGCACACACACACGTTAGCTTTCGCTCTTCACAGGGCTGCCTGTGAACAAGCACTTCCTAATAGAGTGCTGTGCTCCCGCTCGGCTATAGTATTTTCTGATGATGGCCAGGCTCACGATCCCCGTGATTCGGCTCCCGCGTCCGTTGAGGTGGCGCGGCGGCTTGGATCGCGGGGATCGCAGAAGGATCTCGCGGATGAGAAACGAGACTGCTGAGGCACTTTTTCGTTCATCATCTGCTGATTCTATAACACTCGTTCATGACGCAGAAGCCCGCGATGCGGTTTCTTCTGCCCGTGACGAGTGCCTGTTGCTCGAGCTATCTGTTTCTGAGGAAGTAGATTATGCTCAGCATCGGGAACGAGCAACATGAGTCACACTCGCTGGCTCATGTTTTTTCTCCAAATCTTCATAAAGAGATAGAAACTCTCCTGGGAAAAACCCCACTCTTTTTCATATCTCATCACATTCATTAAATGATTATTTGAATGTGGTGGGTGTGAGAGAGGCGGGTTATGGCAAGAAGCTGTAAATGGAGGAAGCTTTAGTGAGCTATCTTTCTCATGATGTGGCATCATCGCTTAAAGTCCCGGCGCTGCCCAACAATCGTGCAGGGACACCTCTGCACTTGTTGGCTGGGCTTATATGGCGGTTGGTCAGGCTGGTACGTTCCTGTACTCTAAGACGATTTTGCAGGCGTACCATGGCACTAAACGTACCATAGCTTATTGTAGCAGTTATGATGGCTTTGAAGAGACATCAGTGGCTAAATTTGTCTGGTATAAAAAAAGGTAAAGACAAATATTTTCTGCTGAACGCTCCGCTATCACCTTCTGACCTGTTCTCCGACGCTGTAACTTCAATCGTCGACAGGTTTATAAATAAATAAATAAATAAATAAAAAAATATATATATATATATAAAAAAAAAAAAAAAAAAAAAAAAAAAAATATATATATATATATATATATAAAAAAAATAAAAAAAAATATATAAAAAAAAAAATATATATATATATATATATATATATATATATATATATATATACAGGAAAAAGTCTAGAAAACGGCGGGACAACATATATATTTTTATATATATATATATATATATATATATATATAAAAATATATGTTGTCCCGCCGTTTTGAACGTTTCGGGCTACATCGATTTCCAGCGAACGCACACCGTGGCGTTCACCCCAAGAGCTTGCAACCGGGCACCGACTATGGTCACAAAATTTTTCTAGACTTTTTCCTGCCGGTCATCTGCTTCAGGAAACACCCGAGGCCGGTCTCAAGGGGCTGGTTCCCTTAGTAGATTTTGTAGAATGGCAACGCCTTCCAATTATCTATATGGGTCCTGAATATTTTTAAATATGGGTACAGACTGCAGTTCGGTTACCGACTTCCCAAGTTTGTTGGGGGCGTACCGACCGCAGTGGTTCCAGAACAGGCTCGGGTTATGGAACAAGAGGTACAGACTCTACTGGAGTTAAGGGGCCATAGAGAGTGTTCCCCTACCAGACAGGAAGTCCAGGTTTTACAGCCGGTACTTTTTAGTTCCAAAGGAGGATGGTGGACTGAGGCCAATTTTAGATCTAAGGCTATTGACTTGTTCTTTGAGGAGATCCAGGTTCAAAATGCTTACAATTTCCATTATCGGAAACCAAATCAGATCCGAGGACTGGTTTGGCATGGTAGATCTAAAAGTTGGGGCTGTCCACTCAGTTGCAGGCCAACCGATGTTGTTCTTGCAGCGGGGCCCGGAAACGATGTGTATTGCCCGCCGTCTATGACGCTTCGGGCCGCATCATTTTCCAGCAAACGCACTCTGCGTCGTTTTTCCTCGAAAAATAAAAAACGAGCATCAGTTATGGTCACGAAAACCGTATCGACTACAGCCTGCCGGTCTTCCGCTTCAGGCAGTTGGGAAGGGTGCTCGAAAACCACCAGAGGCCAGTCTCGAGAGGCTGGTTCTCTTAGATCGGGTTCTTCCGTTCGGCCTAGCACTCTCTCCCCGCATGTTCATGTGTAGGTATATGTAAAAGTAAAGTACAGTAAAACTTTATTTATATAGCACTTTTCACAGACATGAAGGGTCACAAAGTGCTTCACAGTAAAAACAAAATAATAAAACATATAATAACCATAACAACAAAACCATATGGCTAGTTAAACGCTTAGATGTGTCTTAAGGTGTTTACTAAAAGTTTCTACAGAGTCCAGGGCTCTCAAGGCTAATGGAAGAGAGTTCCAGAGCCTTGGAGCCACCAAACAGGAAGCACGATCACCTCTTGTTTTAAGACGTGTCCTAGGAACGGTAAAAAGGTCTTGGCTTGAAGACCTCAAAGAGCGACCAGGAGTGTGTATGTGCAATAGGTCCTGGATGTAAGAGGGAGCTTGACCATGAAAGGCTCTGTAAGTAATGGTTAAAATTTTAAACTGCACTCTAAAACTAATTGGGAGCCAATGAAGAGCCTTAAGCACAGGTGTGATATGTGATCTCCTGTTGGTCCTTGACAGAAGTCTTGCAGCAGCATTCTGTACAACTTGCAGTTTGTCCATGGAGGATTTGTTTAAGCAAGTGTACAGTACATTGCAATAATCCAGGCGAGAGGAAATAAAAGCATGAACAAGCATCTCCAGCTCTGCTTAAGAAACCACCGATCTAATCCTAGCGATATGGATGCGACTCTGGCTCCACTGAGGCTTCAGGGCATCCGTATACTGAATTACTTCGACGACTGGCTCTTATTGGCCCAGTCTCGAGGAATGGCAGTTTGGCATTGAGATGTCGTCCTTAGCCAAAATTTGAATCGGGGGTTGAGACTCAACACTAAGAAAAATGTGTTGGACCCAGCTCAGAAGACTGCTCTTCTGGGCATGAAATGGAATTCGGTTACAATGCAGGCACGTATGTCTCCCGCTCGTATCGAATCCATCCTGGCCATGGTGTCCGGGATAAAGCTAGGCCAGGCCATCACTGTAAAGCAGTTTCAAAGACTGCTGGGCCTCATGATAGCGGCATCCAACATTATACATTTGGGCCTTCTACACATGAGGCCCCCTTCAGTGGTGGCTGAGAGCCAAGGGTTTTTTTCCCTCAAGGGGAATCTGTTCCGTATAATCAGAGTTACGCGCAGATGTCTTCGTTCTCTGGCAATTTGGAAGAAACCTTGTTTCCTATCCCAAGGGCCAGTGCTGGGAGCGTCATGTCGCCGGAAAACCGTTTCGACAGTCGCCTCCCTCACTGGTTGTGGCGTGGTCATGGGCGGCCGCTTTGCCAGGGGTCTGTGGCAGGACCATCATCATTCTTGGCACATAAACTGTATAGAGATGATGGCTGTGTTCAGGGCTTTGAGGAGCTTCCTCCCAGACATCAAAGGTTACCATGTCTTAGTACGATCAGACAATATGTCAGTGGTAGCCTATCTGAACCGACAAGGGGGACTCAGATTGCGCCCTCTGTGCAGACTGGTGCATCAGATTATTCTTTGGTCCTAGGGGAAAATACTGTCTATCAGAGCAATGTATATTCCGGGGGTTCAGAAATCAGGGAGCAGACATCCTGTCGAGGCAGGGGCTGAGGTCCGGGGAATGGAGACTTCATCCAGATGTGGTGAAGTTGATATGGGAGAGGTTTTGGACCAATGGAAGTGGATCTATTTGCGTCTTGAGAGACGTCCCACTGTCCACTTTGGTTCTACCTCTCACATCCAGCCCCACTGGGGTTGGATGCCATGGTACAGGCCTGGCCGAGGCTTCGCCTGTATGCATTTCCCCCGATCGCTCTGCTCCCGGGATACCTGGAGAGGGTCCGTCAAGAGGGCATCAGTCTACTTCTGGATGCCCCAATGTATGGTTTTCGCTCCTGATAGCTCCGCCATGGCAGATTCCTCTGAGGAGGGATCTGATGTCTCAGGCGGAGGGCACTATATTCCATCCTCTTCCGGAGCTGTGGAAATTGTGGGTCTGAACTCTGAGGGGGCTCAGTACCTAGATGCTGGTCTATCATCTGGGGTGGTCGAAACCATATTTATCTCTAGGGCTCCGTCTACTAGGAGATTATATGGCCTCAAGTAGAATGTTTTTCCATTTGGTGTAGAGAACTTGAGTTAGGCCCAGTTAACTGCCCAATGGCTTCAGTTCTGGAGTTTCTTCAAGATCGTTTCTCTGCGAATCTCTCCCCATCCACACGTAGGGTGTACATGGCTGCCATTGCGGCGTTCCATGCACCACTATATGTTGGGCCTTTGGGGAGGCACCAACTGGTCATACTATTTCTCCATGGTATTTGGAGGGTGGGACCGACAGTCAGGTCCAGGGTTCCTTCCTGGGACCTGGCGGTGGTTCTCGAAGGGCTATCCCTGGCTCCCTTCGAATAGCTCCAGTCGGCTTCGCCTAGGACCTCACGTTCAAGATAGCCTTTCTCTTAGCTATTTATTTAAAGAGACTGGGAGATCTCCAAGCCCTGGCATTATCGCCAGCTTGCTTGGGTTGTTCCCCCGGCGGAGTTAAGGCCATCCTGCGTCCGAGACCCAGCTATGTGCCTTAAGTGCAATTTAACATGGCTAGGTCCATGGTCCTGCAAGTATTTCATCCTCCACCTCATGTGTCGACAGAAAAGGAGAGGTTCCTTGCTCTGCCAGTCAGAGTTCCGAGAATTTACCTTGAGAGGTCCTCTTCTTGGAGGAGGTCGGATCTACTGTAGTGTGTTTTGGGTCACCTATTAGGGGTTCCCGGCTATACAAACCATAAGTAGGCCTACAAGGTGCGCTAATTGCCTTTACCTTTGGCCGCAAGGGCTCATTCTACTAGAGGCATGGCGTCCTCTAGGGCCCTCCTCTCGGGAGTGCCCCTCCAGGAGATCTGTGAGGCAGCCGGTTGGGCTACCCCGCACACTTTTATCAGGTTTTTAGTCTGCACCTCCCTAGTACGCCTGGCGCACATGTGCTCTCGTCCTACCTAGTGCCTGAGATCAGTTTCACTCTAGGGCAGGCCTTCTTCGGTGCGTGGCCTAGTGGGCATTCGTTCCCCAAAGAGTCGTCCTGCCACGCCCCTCGAGGCCTGTGAGCGTCTTGCTTCATCGCTAGGCTAATGTGTGTGTGTGCCGGCGTCACTTTTATGTGCCGTCACATGTTACGTCATGATGCAACACCAATCAGGATTGGATTAGTTTCATTCATACTTCAGCGGCGCACGCTAAGGGAGCGTCCCCAAAGAGTCGTTTCTGACGACGCAGTTCGAGTTCCCTTCTCAGGGAACAAGAGTTATAGTCATAACCTGAGACGTTTTTGTTGTTGTTGTTGTTGTTTTTTCACAGGTGACTTCCAGGGCTCTTTCAATTAAATAAGCATTGTATGTAAATAAGTGTGTACATGTGTGTAAACGTATAAAACCAATACAGAAGAAAGCAGGTTTTTCATTTTCTTTATTAAAATTTAGTTTTTCTTTATTTAAATTTAGTTTTTCTTTATTTAAATCTACCCTTTACTGTGTCAGTAATTTGTTAGTCAGAAAAATATTAGACTAGCTTATTAGTTAACAGACCTGTGTGTGTTTTATATCACTAGTGCAGTGTCTGTTCTCTGAGCATATAAGCCCTGTCCACGTGAGGCTCGCCGCTTCTCGCTCGCGCTGTTCTGTAGTTTATTAAAAGTGTATTAATTCTGAATGTGTATCGCGTGTCTGTCTATATTGCACCAAATGCGACACTGCACTCCCTTGTGAAGTCGACTGGATGAACGGTTCTCAAAATAATCAAAATGCAAACAGACAGACAGACACATAGAGATTCCTGCCTTTTTTAGAGAGAAGAATATGTTCAGCCCCCTCTCTCTGAAGCTTCGAATATTCGATGTCCATTACTAGCCTACCGAAGCTTCGAAGCTAAAAAAATTTAATTCGGACCAGCCCTAGAAAATAGTTCCAAACAAAGATCACAGCAGAACCATCGCGCATCTCACAGCAACACTAAGCGTCTCGGGTTACGACTGTAACCCTTGTTCCCCGAGAAGGAAACGAGACACTGCGTCGTCGTCGTGACGACACTAAGGGGAATGCCCGTAGCGTATCTGAAGCATGAATGAAATCTGTCCAATCCTGATTGGTGCTGCGTCATGACGTAGTAGATGACGGCATAACCGGAAGATACAAAGGGACACCGGCACACAAACGCATTAGTCTTTTGCGATGAAGCAAGCGCTCTGACCGTGATAGGTGTGGTGACGAGACGCAGTGTCTCATTCCCTTCTCGGGGAACAAGGGTTACAGTCGTAACGCGAGACGTTCCCCTTCGAGGGAACTCGCACTGCGTCGTCGTCGTGAAGACACCAAGGGGAACGAAATGCCCACTATGCCACACCGTAATCATGCCCGCCCTAGTGTGAGGCTGGAAGACCAGGCACACTTAGGACACGAGCACTCTGGCGCCAGGCGTCACGGGGAGTTGCAGACTGTAGAAACGTATGAAGGTGTGCGGGGTGGCCCACACGGCCGCCTCGCAGACTTCCTGAAGCGAGACGCCAGAAAGGAGGGCCACCGAGGAGGCCATGCTCCTGGTGGAATGTGCCCTCACGGCCATCGGTGAAGGCAAATTGTGCACCTGATAAGCCGTGGCTATAGCCTGGACAATCCAATTGCTGATTGTCTGTTAAGATGCAGGCAGCCCTTTCTTGGGTGAACCAAAGCACACCAACAACTGGTCTGACTTCCTCCACTGAGAAGACTTCTCCAAGTAAACCCTTAGGGTTCTAACTGGGCAGAGCAGGCGAAGTCTCCCCTCTTCCGCCGTCCCATGAGGTGGAGGATGGAAGGCCAGAAGAACCACTGACCGTGCCGCACTAGATGGCACCTTGGGCACATAGCCCGGTCTAGGATGTAAGATGGCCTTAACTCCGCCAGGGGCAAACTCCAGGCAAGTTGGCGATATAGCCAAGGCCTGGAGATCCCCCATTCTCCTCAGAGAAGTGATAGCAAGGAGAAAGGCCACCTTGAAGGTCAGGTTCTTTGCCTCAGCCGACTCCAGTGGCTCGAACGGGGCCTCAGCCAACCCCTCAAGAACTACCGCCAGGTCCCAAGTTGGGACTCTGGAATGAGCCGCAGGCCTTATCCTCCGAGCCCCACGGAGGAAACGTACAACCAGATGGTGCTTTCCCAAAGGCCCATCACCTAAAGGCGAGTGGAGAGCCACAATGGCAGCCACATACACCTTAAGTGTGGACGGGGTAAGACCGGCGGAGAAACGATCTTGGAGGAACTCCAGCACTGAAGCTACTGGGCAGTTAACGCTCTCTACACCAAGTGGAAAACACATTCCACTTTAGGCTGTACAGTCTCCTGGTGGAAGGAGCCCTGGAGCTGAGTAGGGCCTCGACAACACCTGCTGACAGGCCAGCCTCTAAGTACCGAGCCCCCTCAGAGGTTCCATAGCTCTGGCCGGGGGTGAAATATTGTACCCCCTGCCTGAGACAGCAGATCCCTCCTCAGAGGGACCTGCTACGGGAGACCATCTAGCAGTGCTACAATGTTCGAGAACCATATCCGGGTCGGCCAGCGGGGTGCTACTAAAAGTAGGCTGATCCCTTCCCTGCGGACCCGCTCCAAGACTCCCGGGAGCAGAGCGATCGGGGGAAATGCGTACAGACGCAGCCTCGGCCACGTCCGCGTCATAGCGTCCAGCCCCAACGGAGCTGGATTCCTGAGAGAGAACCACAGTGGACAGTGGGACGTCTCTTGAGACGCGAACAGATCCACTTCCACTGGGCCGAATCTCACGCACATGGCCTCCACCACCTCGGGGTGGAGTCGCCACTCCCCGGGCCTCAGCCCCTGCCTCGACACGACGTCTGCTCCCTGATTTTGATCCCCGGGGACATGTATCGCTCTGAGAGACGACAATTTCCCCTGGGACCACAGAAGGATCTGGTGTGCCAATCTGCATAGAGGGCGCGACCTCAGACCCCCCTGGTGATTCAGATACACGACCACGGACATGTTGTCCGAGCGTATCAGGACATGGTGGCCGCGGAGGTCCGGGAAAAAACTCCTCAGAGCTTTTTAGACCGCCAGCATTTCCAGGCAATTGATGTGCCAGGAAGAGTTCCAGGTCTCCCACAGACCTCTCGCAAAGTGGCCGTCCATGACTGCGCCCCAGCCAGTGAGGGAGGCATCTGTTGAAACGGTTTTCCGGCAACATGATGCTCCCACCACCGGTCCCTGGGACAGGAACCAAGGTTTCCTCCATATGATGAGAGAACGAAGGCATCTGCGCATTACCCTGATCATACGGAACGGATTTCCCCTCGGGGAAAACCCCTTGGCTCTCAACCACCACTGTAGGGGCCAAAAGGTATGATACTGGACGCTGCTGCCATGAGCCCCAGCAGTCTCTGAAACTGCTTCACAGTGAGGTTGTGGCCTAGCTTCGCTCTGGAGACCATCGCCCATATCGACTCCACGCGTGCGGGAGACATTTGTGCCCACATCGTCGTGGAGTCCCATATAACCCCCAGGAACGTAGTCCTCTGGGAGGGCGTCAACATACTCTTCTTTGTGTTGAGTCTCAGCCCCAGGCACCTGATGTGGGCCAGAACGACATCTCGATGCCGAACTGCCATCTCGCACGACCTGGCCAATATTAGCCAGTCGTCGATGTTATTGAGTACACGGATGCCCTGGAGTCTCAGTGGAGCCAGCGCTGCATCCATGCACTTGGTGAAGGTGCGAGGCGAGAGAGCTAGGCCGAAGGGAAGAACCCGATATTGGTACGCTTCGCCCCCGAAAAGCGAACCTCAGGAACCTCCTGTGACATGGAAGGATGGAAATATGGAAGTATGCGTCCTTCAGATCTATCGTGATGAACCAGTCCTCGAACTGGATCTGACTCACGATGGCTGGGATTGTGAGCATTTTGAACCTGAATCTCCTCAGAGACCGATTCAAGTGCCTGAGATCTATTATTGGACGCAACCCCCCATCCTTCTTGGGAACTATGAAGTACCGGCTGTAGAACCCGGACTCCCTGTCAGGCAGAGGAACACGTTCTATGGCCTCCTTGACCAACAGGGATTGAACTTCCTGTTCCATAACCCGAACCTGCTCTGGGCCGACCACAGTCCAGACCATCCCGTTGAACCTCGGGGGAGGGGAACTGAACTGCAGCCTGTAACCCAGCTCTACAGTACGCAGGGCCCACGCAGAAATATTCGGAAGGCATAACCATGCACCGAGATAATCTACTAAAGGAACCAGCCTCTCGAGGCTGCTCTCGGGTGTTATCCGAGACTCGTTCCCGACCCCCTGAAGCGGCTGGCCGGCAGGGAGCGGTCGACAACGGTTTTCGGTGGGCGGACGCGTTCGCTGCCCAGCCGCAGGTCTTATTAGAGGTGGCTGGAGCAGCGTGCGTGTGCGGGAAATCCGAGAGCTCCGGGATGGAGGCGACCTCGATCGCTCCACCCCGGTGGGGGGACAGCTCTCAGCGGTCCGGCAACTAGGGCCGCTTGGAGGAAGCCTTCTTTGCCTGAAGGACGGTCCTCAGATCGACCTTAGGCTCAGAAGGCTTACCTCGAGAGCGCCGCTGCCGTTGCCAGGCTCCCTCAGGAGGGGCGCGGGAGGCGACACTCTGTCTTTGCACCTGACGGTGCGAGGAGCTGGCAGGCGGCTGAGGCTGCCCTGTTGAGGCAGCCTTCCCCGAGGAGGCAGAGCGGCGAGGACGATATTGATGGAAAGCCGCCGACTGCTTTTTCACCTCCTGAAACCTTTCGACTACTGAACCAACAGCACCGCCGAAGAGGCCAGAAGGTGCAATCGGGGAGTCGAGAAGAAAATGTTGGCACGAGCCGTCTCCTTGGTGATGCGGAGAGACAGGTCGGTGGCTTTCCTTAGCTCCAAGATATCACTAGGAGAGGGACCCTCACCCTCATCCAGCTCATTAAGGAGGTCAGCCTGATAGGCTTGCAAGATCACCATAGTGTGCAAGCAATTACCAGCCCTCCCAGCCGCCATATAAGCTCTGCCCACCAGCGAGGAAGTATCTTGGCATGGCTTAGTAGGCAGTACCGGGGCCTTAAGGGAAGATGTGGCCTCGGGGGAAAGATAGCTCGCGAGAGCCTCCTTCACCCGAGGTATTTTCCCATAGCCACGATCAGCCGCCCCCAGCACATTAGAGAAATTGAGCACTGGGGGGTTGGAGAGCCTGGCTGAAAATGTTTTTTCCCACGACTTGCACAACTCATTGTGCAAGTCAGGGAAAAACCGAAGGCCCCGGCGTGGAGGTTGAGACCGGCGCCTATAAAACCGTTCATCCAGCTTACTAGGCGGCTGAATTTCTGGTTCTTCTTGTGGCCAGCCTAATTTTAATTTGGCCACAGCGCGGGTCAAAACCTCCACCAGCTCCTCTTGAGCGGGTGCGTGAAGCGGTGAACTAAGCTCCACATCACCTCCCCCGATGCTTAACTCATCTGATTCCTCAGAACAAGATAAATGAAGTATCTGTTCATCCACCACGCGGGAAGAAACGGTACCGCGGGCTTCCACACGGGGCGGGAGAACATCTGAATCTTCAAACGAGGATCGGGAAGATCCCGAAGCAGTCCCGTGTCCCGCTGAGAGATCCATCTGTGAGCCCCACGATCTGCGGCATCGCGCTGCCTCGGCAACCGCGGGCCCAGAACCGTGAGGTAATGAGGTATTAATGACAGACAACAGTAAATAGGACAAACAGTTCACACAGAGCACTTTAGCTGAAGAGCAAAAAAGCGAATGTGTGCCAGCGTCCCTTTGTATCTTCCGGTTATGCCGTCATCTACTACGTCATGACGCAGCACCAATCAGGATTGGACAGATTTCATTCATGCTTCAGATACGCTACGCTGGGGGCATTCCCCTTAGTGTCGTCACGACGACGACGCAGCCGTGCTTTCTCATTACTGAATGATTCAGCATTTTGAACGAATCAGCTGAGTCAAAGATTCAATGATCCATTCATAAACATCTGTCTCATTGATGAATGAATCAGTCGTTTGAACGAATCATTTGAACGAATAAATCAATGACTCGCTCATTGAGATGGTCGCCTCCGGCCATCTACTGGCGGTTTAGTGTTCCGTTTAAAAGTATCATTCTTTCCAACAATTATTAATTAACTTATATTTAAAACAATCTCATAACATTATTTAATGCAATTTGTATTTTTCAGTCTAAAAGATTTAATTTGATCAGCCCTACCTAGGGTAACAGCCCTATAGTGTCTTATTATTCTAAATAATTGAATTTATTGATTAAATTTAGAATTTAAATAGATTTAAATATCACCGCCCCCCACATCGATTTGATTTGTGTGTGTGTGTGTAATAAAAGCATTTTGTTCATTTAGAGAACAGACACTACAATTAAAACGTGAACATGTCAGCTTAATAAATCGTGAGCTGAACGAGAGTCGCATCAAAGATCTGCAGCAAGAGTCAGATTTCACGCGCTGACTGAAAAGATGATGACGGCATATTTGTGTAAAAACGCCTATTTAAGCGAATTTGTCATTGTACTTTTTGTGTGTGTTTTCCATTAAGAATAATAGGCTATTGAACTCACAATACAAGCAACTCAAACATGACCAGCGTCGGCCAATAGACCCCTTTTCAGTTAGTCAACATGCTGACGTTTTTTGTGTGCGGAGCTTAGGTGGAGGCAGAACGATCCCTCTGGCCGCTTTTTTAACAGTAGTTTGTACGTTTTGTTAGCTTGTTTTTTAACAATGACTGGAGAAAATCCAATTTAATCTTAATATGAACGGTCACTCACTGCCCAGGGCCGCGATTGTTAATGCGGGACCAGATTGGCTGACCCGTACACACTTACTCAATGGATGGACGATCTGACAGGATTAACGTTAACGCTACCTCCGGGTGAGTGGCCTGACTTCTACACCTATCCGATAGAGAACCCGAGCGTAAAGAGAAACTGAGGGCATATAAATCTTTAGATGCCTATAGCTATGTAATGAATGGTCATGTACAAGACTTGTGTGGTACGATCCGCAGTTCTGCCTAGCCAGCGCCAAAAAGACGACGATGTAAAGAGTGACATTACGGTGCAATTTTAATGATGTGAATATTTTCTAGAAATAAAAATTCCATATACAGTATATTCATTTTTCATTGATTCTTGCACCCAACAACACAACAAGATGACATTAATAATAATCATAATAATTTAAGCTCCTTATGTAGCTGGATCTGTGCTGGTTTGTATTTGCCTCCAGCTAGCGCCATGACGTAACTGTGACGTCGGCTCGAAATTGGTCTATACATAGTTCCCACAGGCCAATTAATGTCACGTGACCTCCCCGGAGACGCCATCTTTGATGGCATAAGCTGCTGTGTTTACAAAGTTTTACAAGCAAATTTTGAAAATTTCTTTCCGTTTATAATGTTTCGAAAATCATGAAGAGACAAAGTGACAGATTAAGAGACTCTATTAACACAAGACAGAGAGAGGTACAATGCGAAAATTTCAGTCATAAATGGTGTGGATCCGTATGCGCTAACGTAGGAAGCACTGAGCACTGATTATGCAGCTTTGCCTCAGATACAGTATTATCATGTGTACCATTATCTGGTATTCGCTAGGAGTTTTTACACATGTGAGCAATTCCAAGCCTGGAAATCACTGGAGGCGTACAATCAGTTTGTCGCTGTTGATATTTCCGCGATTTTGACCGGATGTTTTGGTAAATGGTGGGCAAACAGCTGATTTTTCCAGGCGTAAAGAGCCGTTTATTTAAGTCACAGATCTTTTACAGTGCAGATCTTTTTACAGAAGCAATGCTCTGTTTGTAAACATTGTTTTGGCCCACCATAGAACTATTATTATCTATTTAATACATTTGCGTTGCCCACGAGAGCCTCGGACGTGACGACACCGATCCCCCTCGTAATAAAGTAATCCAAATAATGAAACTCAGAAGTTACCAGCTACCAGCATACACAAGATAGTACTGAGTAAATTTCGTCTGTCAACACATTATAAGATACGCACCTGACACAAAGTGCTCTGTGCAAATTCTTGCGTGTTTTGAGGGAGTTTCTTTCCTGTTTATCCTCGCCAGCCATAACCTCCGTCGTTGTCCTGACAAAAGCTTAGTCTTCTCACATTCATGAAGTCTAATGACGGGTATACTGTAAAATCCAAATTTAATTGAACCTCCGGCACGATTTGAACATCCATTGACCCAGCAGGAGATGACCATTTTCACTTTTTTTATCACGAAATTAACTCGTTTCAGCTTCTTCTTCTAATGTTCTGCCCACAGAAATGGCGCTGGGTCGGCAAATGCCCGTATGTTGTGACGTCATGTAGGAACGATGTATAGTGAGCCTACATTCTGACGTAGAACCCAGAAGCACTGCACTGTTTACACTACGTCAACAGCATAGGAGAATGACATGGAAGAGAAGAGACTGTTGAATAAAGTCATTATTTTTGTTTGTTTTTGCCCCCCAAAAAATAATTATTGTCGCTTGATAAGCGTAAGGTTGAGCCACTGTAGTCACTTGGACTATTTTAACGATGTCTTTACTAACTTTCTAGGCCGGCAGATTAAATTACATAGAGGTCTATGAAGGACTGAGACAGCTCTCAGTTTTCATCAAAAATATCTTAATTTGTGTTCCGAAGATGAACGACAGAATTTTCATTTTTGGGTGAACCAAGCCTTTGATATGTAGCAACAACGGAAAGAACGCTATTTGTAAATTGATTTCCTGAAAACTTCTTCTTTCTATTATGCAAAAATCACATGGTGTATGGACATAAATGTGTGTTGGCAGTGTGTGTACACAACCAGCCTATAATGATAAAATCCACCTACTGTTTTTTTTTTTAAATCCCGATTAATCACAAGCAGTGTCTCAGAACAAGGCGTTCACAGATTCTGGGCAAAGTGACATAATTTTGTACAGGCCCCGCCCATGGCTGTTGACGGACTCTGCCGTATTAGAACAGACCCCGCACTGAGTAAGCAGTACATTGTCTGCCATTTTCTCCAGGCCGGGGAGAATTGTTTTTGGATGAAAGAGTGAACATAACAGTCTTCATGTAGTCCCAACACGAGAGCCGCTGAAGACGCAGTGGATTAGTTTTATTTTTGAAGGGAATGAGCCCCCATTTACGTAAATTGTTTTGTGCAAATCATTTTACACCAGACTGCTTTGTGAACTAAGGGTCAATACAAAGGGACAATACAAAAAACAGGTTTTGCTAAAAAGTTATTACTCAAGGATGGATCAGTACCAACAGTTTGTGATCCAGCTTATAGTTTCCAGTGTGATACTGGTCACGGCAGTAATGAAAGGGACAGCACACACTTAATTATATCAGAGTTGTTTTACGGATATAAAGTTTACCTGTTTATTAAGGTTTACCGGAAGGTTTATTAAGTACCCCCAAAAAGGGGTCTGTATATATTTGTTAACTGTTAGTTGTATCAAGTGTTTTTTTGTGTAATTTGCTGTGTATGTTGATGATAATGAAAGGGAGAGAGAGACCTTAAAAGGAGAGTTCACCCAAAAAATGTAATTATCCCATGATTTTCTCACCCTGAGGCCATCCTAGGTGTATACGACAATCTTCTTTCAGACAAATACAATCAGAGTTATTTTAAAATATGTAAAGCTTCCAAGCTTTATAATGGCAGTGAATGGCCGTTTCTGTTTTGAAGTCCTTAAAAAAGCATCTATTCATCATAAAAGTGCATCTATCCTAGGATGACATGAGGGTGAGTAAATGATGGGGTAATTTTCATTTTTGGGTGAACTATCCCTTTAATGTGCACTTGTACTGTGTTTTGTTCAGCTCTTACTGTGATTTACGTTTTTTACTGATAAAAACGGACGCTTCATCTTTTGTGTGATGTACAATAAACTTCATAAAACTCATCAGTAAAGTTTTGGCCATCATTCAGACGGGGTCCGTAACAGCAGGCTTGTACTAATAGTGGATAATGCAAGATGACAACATAAGTTATACTAAAATTTAAAACTAAACTATAACTGTTCTATTTCCATGCAGCATATATTCTCTGGCTCTGTAGGCACCATTGTCTGACTCCAGTTCGAACTGAACGCAGCTACTGACAGTTTCTGAATTTTTCAGTGCGTGAGATTGTCCTGGTTTGTTTTTGTGGCATGAGCTCTTGAAGCTATGCCCTCTTTTTGAAAGGGGCCCAGGAGCTTGTTTGCATTTAAAGGGACAGACACAAAAACAGTGCGCTTTTGCTCACCTCCCAAAAGTGACAATTTTAACATGCTATAAAAAATGTGTTATTTTGAGCTAAAACTTCACACACACACACATGCTATAAAAAATGTGTTATTTTGAGCTAAAACTTCTCACACACACACACACACACACACACACACACACACACACACACACACACACACACACACACACACACTATGGGGATATCAGAGACTTATTTTACATCTTGTAAAAAGGGGCATAACAGGTCCCCTTTAAAACAAACCAATGGAGTGACTTGGGGATGATGTCAAGATTAGCCACGCACTCCTTCAAAAGCCATGTTTTGTGGCGGTTGTCGTCCCTCAACCCCCCTCTAACCTGTCGTCAGCGCTCCCCCTAGTGGGGGTCGCGCTATGGTGTATATGGCCCACATACACCACCGTTGGAGCCCTATTTTACATCTTGTAAAAAGGGGCATAACAGGTCCCCTTTAAAACAAACCAATGGAGTGACTTGGGGATGGTGTCAAGATTAGCCACGCACTCCCTGGGTGATTATGGACATTTCCCATCATGCATCTCCCTGGACTGATTACACCACACACCTGCACTTCGCTGATTACACACACACCTGCACCTCATGTTCAAACACTCATTTAAGACACACTCACACAACACACTGGGCTAAGTCATGGTTTGCTGCTGCGAACATTTCCAAGCGTTTGTGTTTACCTGCCTGTTGTGACCTTGTCTGTTCCTGATCTTCTGCCTGGTTCCTGTATCCTGTTTGTTTGCTGCCTGTCCTGATATCCTGCCTGTTTATTGACCACGATTTTGCCTGATATTCTCTGCTGTGTTTTCTGATGTTTGACCCTTGCCTGGTGACTACTCTGTTTAATAAAGACAAGCTGCACTTGGATCTGAATTACTCTTATGCTTTGTAACAGAAGACTTAGTCCCACCTAGATCCAGCAGCGATGCCAACCATGGAGACAGCAGTTCAAATCCTGCGTCTCCGTCAGGAAAATTGGCCGATTGAGAAGTATGTCGAAGAATTTTTTGAACTGGCACATCTCACCTCATTGAACACAGAATGCCTTATGATCTTTTTTCGAGGAGGACTATCTGAACCGCTCAGTTCATTCATGCCCTTGCATGATCCTCATTGGACTTTAGAGCACTATATTGACCTGGCCCTTTTGTTGAGCGGCTCATCGTTTACTGTGGGCTTGGTAGAGGAGGAGCTCCTTGAACCCACAGTATCCCCTCAGCCTGAGCTTCACGTCAGTCCTGCCCAACCAGAGACTGCTCACGTCATGCCTGTTCCGCCTGTGTCTCCAGACAAGATGGCCGACTCTCCGCCTGTGTCTCCAGACAAGATGTTCGACTCTCCGCCTGTGTCTCAAGACAAGATGGCCGACTCTCCGCCTGTGTCTCTAGACAAGATGTTCGACTCTCCGCCTGCGTCTCCAGACAAGATGGCCGACTCTCCGCCTGTGTCTCTAGACAAGATGGTCGACTCACCGCCTGTGTCTCCAGACAAGATGGTCGACTCTCCGCCTGTGTCTCCAGACAAGATGGCCGACTCTCCGCCTGTGTCTTCAGACAAGATGGCCGACTCTCCGCCTGTGTCTCCAGACAAGATGTCCAACTCTCCGCCTGTGTCTTCAGACAAGATGGCCAACTCTCCGCCTGTGTCTCCAGACAAGATGTCATACTCTCCGCCTGTGTCTCCAGACAAGATGGCCGACTCCCCGTCTGTGTCTCCAGACAAGATGGCCGACTCCCCGTTTGTGTCTCCAGACAAGATGGCTGACTCTACGCCTGTGTCTCCAGACCTTCAAAAGCCATGTTTTGTGGCGGTTGTTGTCCCTCAACCCCCCTCTAACCTGTCGTCAGCGCTGCCCCTAGTGGGGGTCACGCTATGGTGTATATGGCCCACATACACCACCGTTGGAGCCCTGGTGGTGGCGTCCGCTGTGCCCTGTCAATCCCTCTGCTCATCCACAGCTACCCGTCTGTAACACTGTGTATCCACCTCAGGGTGTCCAGTCCTCAGCATCGCCCTGGCCTGAGGATCCACCAGCTCCGCCAGGCTCGCTCGTCCTACCGCCTCCGCTTTGGTCAGAAGTCACCCTGGCTCCACCACAGGACTCCATTCTGCCGGTTACACCTCTGCCCTCCATTCCTTCAGCTCCACCGGGCTCTGTCTTCACTCCAGCTCCACCGTTGTCCTCGATTACACTGGCTTCACTGCGGTCTTCCAGAGCCCCTTCTCCGCCTCGGCCCCATGAGCCATCAGCTCCGCCTTGGCCCTCCGGACCTGTGGTGTCACCCTGTCTCCGTTCGGCTTTGTTGGGGCCCCCTGAACTGTCGGATCCGCCCTGTCCCCCTAAATTGTCAGATCCGCCCTGTCCCCCTGAACTGTCTGGTCCGCCCTGGCCCCCTGAACTGTCGGATCCTCACTGGCTCTCTGAACTGTCTGGTCCACCCTGGCCCCCTGAACTGTCTGGTCCGCCCTGGCCCCCTGAACTGTCGGATCCGCCCTGGCCCCCTGAACTGTCGGATCCGCCCTGGCCCCCTGAACTGTCTGTTCCGCCCTGGCCCCCTGAACTGTTGGATCCACCGTGGCCCCCTTTAACTGTCGGATCCGCCCTGGCCCCCTGAACTGTCTGGGCTGCCCTGGCCCCCTGTAACTTTCGGATCCGCCCTGGCCCCATGAACTGTCTGGGCTGCCCTGGCCCCCTTTAACTGTCGGGGCTGCCCTGGCCCCCTTTAACTGTCGGGGCTGCCCTGGCCCCCTTTAACTGTCGGATCCGCCCTGGCCCCCTGAACTGTCGGATCCGCCCTGGACCCCTGAACTGCCTGGGCTGCCCTGGCCCCCTTAACTGTCGGATCCGCCCTGGCCCCCTGAACTGTCTGGGCTGCCCTGGGCCCCTTTAACTGTCGGATCCACCCTGGCTCCCTGAACTGTCGGATCCGCCCTGGGCCCCTTTAACTGTCGGATCCGCCCTGGGCCCCTTTAACTGTCGGATCAGCCCTGGCCCTCTGAACTGTCGGATCCGCCCTGTCCCCCTAAATTGTCAGATCCGCCCTGTCCCCCTGAACTGTCTGGTCCGCCCTGGCCCCCTGAACTGTCGGATCCTCACTGGCTCTCTGAACTGTCTGGTCCACCCTGGCCCCCTGAACTGTCTGGTCCGCCCTTGCCCCCTGAACTGTCGGATCCGCCCTGGCCCCCTGAACTGTCGGATCCGCCCTGGCCCCCTGAACTGTCTGTTCCGCCCTGGCCCCCTGAACTGTTGGATCCACCGTGGCCCCCTTTAACTGTCGGATCCGCCCTGGCCCCCTGAACTGTCTGGGCTGCCCTGGCCCCCTGTAACTTTCGGATCCGCCCTGGCCCCATGAACTGTCGGGGCTGCCCTGGCCCCCTTTAACTGTCGGGGCTGCCCTGGCCCCCTTTAACTGTCGGATCCGCCCTGGCCCCCTGAACTGTCGGATCCGCCCTGGACCCCTGAACTGCCTGGGCTGCCCTGGCCCCCTTAACTGTCGGATCCGCCCTGGCCCCCTGAACTGTCTGGGCTGCCCTGGGCCCCTTTAACTGTCGGATCCACCCTGGCTCCCTGAACTGTCGGATCCGCCCTGGGCCCCTTTAACTGTCGGATCAGCCCTGGCCCTCTGAACTGTCGGATCCGCCCTGGCCCCCTGAACTGTCGGATCAGCCCTGGCCCCCTGAACTGTCGGATCCGCCCTGACCCCCTGAACTGTCTGGGCTGCCCTGGCCCCCTTTAACTGTCGGGGCTGCCCTGGCCCCCTTTAACTGTCGGATCCGCCCTGGCCCCCTGAACTGTCGGATCTGCTCTGGACCCCTGAACTGTAGGATCCGCCCTGGCCCCCTGAACTGTCTGGGCTGCCCTGGCTCCCTTTAACTGTTGGATCTGCCCTGGCCCCCTGAACTGTCTGGTCCACCCTGGCCCCCTGAACTGTCTGGGCTGCCCCGGCCCCCTTTAACTGTCAGATCCGCCCTGGCCCCCTGAACTGTCTGGCCCGCCCTTGGTCCGCCTCCCACCTGGACTTGTGGGTGTTTTTGAGCTTCTGGAAGCCGCTCTTAAAGGGGGTGGGGGGGTTAGGGTGATTACTCCCTGGGTGATTACAGACTCCATTTCTTATCATGCATCTCCCTGGACTGATTGCACCACACGCCTGCACTGCGCGGACCTGCTGTTAGTTTCATCAAAGGAAAACGGGTGAATTCTGAAAGTTGAATACTTTCAGCTTAATGTGAATAAGGACTTTTCAGGACTTTTCAGAAATTTTTATTAGCAGTTGTAACTGTGCTGAAAAATTATATTAGTAGTTACAATGTTTAGTGATTGTAATTCTTCGTTCAGCTTTAAATCAGATAAAGACAACTTTGCATTACACAAACCCATGTCATTTCATTTGCTATTTTGTATAATGGAGCTGAATATTTAAAATCAAGTCAAAAGAAACTAAAAACTGAATAAATACCCGTTGCATTACATCAGGGAATTTCAATAAATTACATGTCAGGCTCTTAAGAGATTTCAAGAATATTCATCTCATATACAATGCTAAAACATTTGATATACAGAAATAATTGAGCTCACCAGAAAGTTTATCTGCCATTTTTCAGTCTGTCCTTTTTTTCAAGTCTCCACCTGCAGAATACCTGAATGAAATGAGTGGCATGAATGGTTTGTGAATGCTCTGCTGTCATTTCAGCTCTGACGTAATGTCAAATGTTTGACAGGTCTGTTGTGGAAGAGTAAACACTTACACAATCAATATAAATACATTTTAATCATATATATATATATAATTACAGGTGTACACCTAGTAGTCATACAGCAGAGAATCACAAAGAATGAAAGAAAGTGTTAGACATGTTTCCAGCTTCCCCCGCCAGTTAAGTGCTGGTGAATATGCATTGAACTGAGCTACAGAGCTGGGATACTTTCCTAAAAATGTTAATTTCTACTCTGTTGGGGGAAAAAAGACATCTAGGATGGCCTGTATATTGTCAGATATTTTTTAATAATCCTTGGCATGTGACCAGCCCTCAAACAGGAATCTTACTACAGCTTTGTGATATCTATTTATTGATGGCATCACAAGCAGAAATAACAGACACACAAAATGATAAACTGCTTTAGGTGAATTAATTTAATCCTATATCTCTCAAATGAAAAGGTTTTGCATTTTTTTTAAGTAATTGCTATTTAGTAAAAGTAAGTCCTAAGCATATTTGTGTGGTTTGAGCCGTTTTGTCATGACAAAAGAACTTCTTTGAATAGTCAAATTATGATCACATGATAAACATTTCAAAGTCAACTTTGAGAATTGAAATTTAAATTGAACATTTAAATACATCAATCATAACAATGTTTGTCCTACATAAGGATATTTTGTTAATTCTTTGAAATTAAACTTAAGCAAAAATGCAAGTGGAATTGTTTAAGTTACTTCTGCCCTATATTACTCACTTTCAACGTCACTCATGTTGTGAATAGAGCTAGGTTTGAGTTTTAACCTATTCTTTAGGTTGTTTGCTCATCTGCAAGATGTCTATAATCAATTCTCCCTTTTTACAGAAACCATGATCAAACTCATAGCAGCTTCACGTCTGAACCTAAATATAATCTGCGTGTAATAACAACAATAATGTTATTTTATATCTCTCAAATGATTTTTTTTAAATGAATTGCTATTTAATAAAAGTAAGTCCTAAGCATATTTTACAGTATTAAAACTATCAAGGGGAACCCATGTAACCTGCTCCACAAAATGTGTAGTTTGAGCCGTTTTGTCATGACAAAAGAACTTCTTTAAATAGTCAAATTTTGATCACATGACATTTTGACAACATTTTGAAGTCAAATTGTAGAATTTGTTTGCACATTTAAATACCTTAATCATAGCCATTTTAACCTAGACAGGGATATTTTCTTTGTTCCCTGCAAATAAACTTAAGCAAAAATACATATGGAACTGTTTAAATTACTCCTTCCCTATATCACTTGTGCTTTAAATAAGTCACTGCTGTTGTAAACATTCATGCATGTAACACCGATTAGTTTAATAAACTGATAGATGAAAAAAAGGGCTTTGTAGGAATAAAAACATCTTAACTGTTATGAACTTCTAAGGTCTTCTGCTGTAAAGCTAGTGTCCTGTACACCTGACATTTACAGCAACATAAGATAATAAATCTTCTGGACGTTTCAACAATGGGAAATATATTGACGTAAATCATACTAATCTCTCTCATTTTTACAACAAAGTGTCTGGAACTAAAACGTGAATTTTTCCAGTTAAACTGGTTTGAAGAATAACAATAAAAGTCATATTTTTATCCCCCACCCAAACGGTTAAAGGACAACATGCATTTGAACATATTTTTAGTTCAGAGAACAATAATGAAATCTCAGTAATGTTAATACTCAACCCTAAAGCTTTTTACAGTAACAGGGAGTGTTAAAGAATGTGCAATAAACAAATCCTTCCTTCAAATCAATCAATCTTTCAATTAGACTCTTTGTTCCACTAACAACTGGGAGCTCAATGTGGTCAGGGGTCATAACAGACTAAAATAACAAGTAGAACAAGTTCGTCTGTAAAGAAAGAAAACTAGATATACACAACCATCATTGGAAGGGCATGGAGTAAAAGATGACAGAAATAACTGAAAATCAGTTTGATAAAACTCAATCATCATTACTATGCCCCCTTCGGTGGATGGTTTGAATGTAATCTCTTGATTACAACTGTTAGTAAGAGTTAGAATATGCCTCCTGCTATTTAGTGGGCAAGAAACAAGTTAAGAGGGACCTACATGCCTCTTGGAACCCGGACAGGCAATTGTCATGTGAATCTATTTGCAAAAACATGGATGAACCAGAATGTGGAGAAGCCTCCATTGTTTTTCATGATTGAGAAAAAGATTTCCTTATGCTTGTCATGTCTAATTTTGGTTTCGGTTCAGTTTATTTTTTTATGTCTCATGTCTATAGTAGATATCGGTGGTCTTTCGTGGCGTAGTCTTACAGTGGTTCCGTTCTTATCTGACCAACAGATGGTTTAGTGTTCGTATTGGTCATCAGTTCTTCTCTAGTAAACCTCTCACCTGTGGAGTCCCACAGTTATCAATCCTCGGGTTGGTATTGTCAACGTGATCTCATGAGAATACGTGTGTATTTTTACGTGAAGTGCCATTCTATCACACGTACATTTATTTACGTTTTATACACGCAGAAACGTTTTATACTGACGTATTTACAGCACTAAAACGTAAAACATTTACGTATTGACAGCACAAAAACGTAATTTATTTACGTATGAACAAATCTACCGACGTAGAAATTTGTACGTATTACTATTTATGCATAATAAAATTGTTGCATTAATGTTTTGACTCTATTGCATTCAAATGTCTTATCAATTAAGTTTTCAGTCGCATTTATTAATATAATAGGCCTACTCATAAATATTAACATTTCGCTCTGTTCGTGCCTTCTGATGTAAACTCGTTTCGGAGGATTAGCCTGCATGGTGTTAAACAAGAATACACTTTAAAACCTTAAAAATACCTTGTTTAATCGTTTAACCATTTTATAGTATTTAGTTTATTTACCTGAGACACAAAAAGCGTTTTCTCCTGTAAAACAAAAAAACTAATTCAGCCCTTTATCCAGTGATCTTCATCTCCATTTCTCAGCAGCGGCCGCAAACGTCAAATCAATCGGAGCATCAGGTGGTTCGGCATCGAGATGTCGTTCGGTGTCGTTCGGCATCGAGATGTCGCTGGTGATGAATTCAAATTCAAAAACCGATGTGTTGTCTTACCGGACAAGAACATGATGGCCTCTCAGGTCTGGGAGGAAGTGTTTCAGAGCCTGGAACACTGCCAACATTTCTAGACAATTTATGTGCCACGAGAGATGATGGTCCTGCCACAGACCCTGAGCTGGACGACCACTCATGATCGCCCCCCCAGCCCGTGAGAGAGGCATCCGTTGTTAGCGTTCATGACGACAAGGAGCTCCCAGCACGGGCACATGGGGTAGGAACCAAGGTTCTTTCCACATGGCCAGGGCGCGAAGACAACGTTGCGTGACCCTGATCATGCGGAGCGGGTTTCCACTCGGGGAGAACACCTTGGCCCTGAGCTACCACTGCAACGGTCTCATGTACAACAGGCCGCAAGGAATAACATTGGATGCTGCTGCCATCAGACCTAACAGTCTCTGAAACTGTTTCACAGTGAGTAACTGGCCTAGCTTTGCTTGTTTGATGGTCGTGAGAATCAAAGCGATACGAGCAGGAGACAGGTGTGCCTGCATCGTCATCGAATCCCAAATTACACTCAGAACAGTGGCCCTCTGTAGTGGAGATAGCACACTTTTCTTGGCATTGAGCCTCAACCCCAGTTTCTTGATGTGGGCGAGAACGACATCTCGATGCCGAACCACCTGATGCTCCGATTGAGCTAGAATCAACCAATCGTCGATATAATTCAAAATGCGGATGCCCTGGAGTCGCAACGGCGCCAGAGCTGCATCCATACATTTCGTGAATGTTCAGGGAGAGAGAGCTAGGCCGAAAGGAAGTACCCGATATTGGTACGCTTCGCCTCCGAAAGCGAACCTCAGGAACTTCCTGTGTTGTGGAAGGATAGACACATGGAAGTTAGATCTATCGTGACAAACCAGTCCTCGGATCTGATTTGTGACACGATCTGTTTGAGAGTGAGCATCTTCAATTTGAGCTTCACTACAGTACGATTTAACAGGCGCAGATCTAAAATTGGACGCAACCCCCATCCTTCTTCGGAACGATGAAGTACCGGCTGTAATAACCTGACTCCCTGCTGGAAGGAAGAACTTGCTATATAGCCTCCTTCAGCAAAAGAGTTTTTACCTCCTGTTCCATTACCAGAGTCTGCTCGGGGCCCACCACTGTGGGTAGGACTTCTCTGAATCGAGGTGGACGAGACCTGAACTGAATAGTGTAACCTTTTTTGATCGTCTGCAGGACCCACTGAGATACATTTGGAAGGCTTTTCCACTCTGCCAAAAAATCTACTAAGGAATCCTCTGGAATAATTGGAGCAGCAGACACAGCGCCCTGTAACGGCGCACCGGCAGGGAACAACTGGTCTGACTGCACTGGACCCCTCCTCGGAAAAAGCGTCCCTTGGGAAAACGCTCGCTGGGACCGTCTACGCCCCGACATAAAGGCAGCGTTGGTAGAACGGACCCCTGAGGGCACCGAGAGAGAATGGGCACCATGTAATGTGGTGAACTCCTTTCTCTCGCGGTGGGACAGGACTTCTTCTTTGACGAATCCTCCTTGGCGATAATGACTGTCCTCAGATCAGTCTTGAAGACTTCGCCTGAGAGCGCCGCGTCTCGTTCCAGTTTTGCTGAGGAGGAGCACGAGACGCGACACTCTGTTTCTGTTGCGCCCGGTGTGAGGAGCTAGTCGACGGCCGCGACTGCTCCCGCCCAGCAGCCCCGGAGACGTGAACCCGAAGGGGAAGACATTTTTGGAGCGCCGCCGCCTGATTTTTTTCTTCCTGAAACCTCTCGATAACGGAATTCACTGAGTCACCGAAGAGGCCAGCAGTTGAAAGCGGGGCCGCCAACAGGAAGGTTTTCTCCTTTTCTTTCATATTAGAGAGATTTAACCACAGGTGTCTCTCCGTGGCCACCAGGGCTGCCATAGAACGGCCCACTGACTTGGCCGTCTCCTTGGTGGCACGGAGAGACAAATCTGCAAGCAGATCAGCCTGATAAGCCTGAAGTATGGATATAGTATGCAGGCATGCTGCTGCTTGACCTGCCGCCGAATAAGCTTTGCCCACCAGCGCCGAAGTATTTCTTAAAGGCTTGGTGGGCAATGCCGGTGTCTTAAAGGACGATGTCGACTCAGGAGAGAGATGGCTCACGAGCGTCTCTTCAGCCTTATGCATCGCCCCATACCCAAAAAATCTAGCCCCAGCTATATTAGAATATGTAGATGTCTGCTGAATCAAATATACGGGAAGATACCGGTCTTTTCCAGGACCTCGACACCTCAGTGTGGAGGTCTGGGAAGAAAGGCAGACACCGGCGTGGAGGCATAGCACGGGAAGGCAAAAATCTAAAAATGTATTTTTTTTTTATATGTGAAAACTCCTGTCTAGCAATCACTAAAGACAGACAAAAAACACTGGACAATGATTCACACACAGAACGCTTGCTGAAGTAACAGAAGCTGACGCGCTTTTGTTTTTGGGGTGCTTTATAGTTTCCTGGTCGATGACGTCACCCGCCTATGACATTCGGTCTCGACATTGGACTGATTTCATACGTGCTTCATGACGCACTAACGCAGGGCGTCCCCACAGCGTTTCACGAAGCTCGAGTTCCCTGATAGGGAGCTATACCTCTCGTTGCTTTCATACGGATTACTTAAACAGAGAATATTTGTTTTTGATATGAATTACATAATTAAAAAACAAAGACTCCAAGCTTTGACTCCAAGACATATCTCTCATGTGTGTGTAGCAAATATTCACTGAGTTACAGTTCAATTTTCTGTCGCGTTTCAGAATGAACTTCACATTGAGAGAGACGGCAGAGCGCGCATCATGTTTATTTTCTTTATTTTACGAATAACACAACTTTTTGTTTTTATTATGAGTGTACACAAATAAAAGAAGACATTTAACAGTTTTGAATGATGTGTAACACTTATATGTAAGATCAAAATCAACAGAGTATTTTGAGTTTGTTTTGCAATGATAAGAAAAAAAGCGAGCAGATCACGTTGGCGTCAGATCACGCCAAACCCAAGTTCAAGATCCTTGAATGTGTCCACTAAGTATTGCTACCCTGGTTGCTGAAGGAAGTCAGAAGCACTCGACATCCCCCATCAGTGAGTTATCCAAAGAGCAACTGAGGGAAGCCCAGGAAGAAGATTTGATGCTGGGAAAGGTTCGAGAGTATGTGATAAAGGGGCAGTGACCAAATCTAAAGGGACAGCAGGTGCACAAAGACATCGGGATCATGGGATTCCAGGGAGAAGAACAAGTTGTGTGTAGGGGAGGACGGTGTCCTATACAGGAAGACAAAGACCCGGCACCAACTAGTGTTACCAAAAAAAATTTGTCAGCTGGTCTATAAAGAGTTACATGAAGAGATGGGGCACCTAGATGTTGAGCGAACAATGGCTCTCATTCGCGACAGATTCTTTTGGGCTCGAATGCAGGGAGATGTTGAACACTATGTTACAAAAGCGTGCAGTTGCCTAAAGAAGAAGAGGCCAAATAAACCAACCAGAGCTCCACTGAACAGTGTGGTAACAACATACCCGTTTGAGATGGTATCTATCGACTTCTTACACCTGGAGAGTTGTAAAGGGGGGTACGAGTATATTCTTGTGGTGGTGAATATACTCGTATTTTCCATTTTACCATTTTATGCGGTTCGCCCAAGCATATGCATGTACTAACAAGGCTGCCAAAACCGTGGCTGAGACGATCTTTGGGGACTATGTTCTGAAGTTTGGTTTCCCTACTAAGCTGCACCGTGACCAGGGTAAAGAATTTGAGAACAAATTGTTCGCACAACTGGAAGGATACTGCGGGATACAGGGTTCACGCACGACCCCATATCATCCTCAAGGGAACGGCCAGGTTGACTGCTTTAATAGAACGCTCTTAGCCATGTTGAGAAACTTGACAGAGCTAAGAGTGACTGAAAAAACTTCCTGGCAAAAGTACTCCATGCGTACAACTGTACACGTAACGAGGCAACTGGCTTTGCACCATATTACTTGCTGTTTGGCAGGAATCCAAGGCTTCCTATTGACATCATATTTGGCCTGCCACCGGGAGATCAAGACCCTTCCCCCAGTGAGTATGCAAAGAAATGGAGGCTCCATATGGATGATGCTTACAGAATCGCATCCCAAGCAGCACAAGATGAGAGAAGGAGAGCAAAAGGCAACTATGGCAGGAAAGTGTATGGAGGGGAATTAGAACCAGGACAGAGAGTGTTGGTGAAAAACTCCACAGAAAGAGGTGGACCGGGAAAGTTAAGGTCTTATCGGGAGGATCAAGTCCATGTAGTAACAGGGAGAAAAGCATTCAGGGAGTCCAGTTTATGATGGTGTTATGGCATCCTCCTGCGATGGCGCCGGAACTATCCTGCAGTGATTAGCATGGACCCACGTGGCCCTCTCCGCGACCTTCACCGCCGTGTGAGTCGTCAGCAGCACTTGGAAAGGTCCTAGCCACCTTTTCGCCTTCCAGCTCTTTCTCCTCAGGTCACGAATCACCACGAAATCGCCAGGCCTGACTTTGTGCAGGAAACTATCAGCAACCTTCCCCTGAGCAGCTTTCACCTGAACACAAACATTGGACAACAGAGAAGACATTTCTTTGCAGTAATTCAACATGTCATTCTCACACAGTTCTGTTGATGGCAGCCTTTGTCTCCCCCCTTCCATCCCCATGAATGGTGGCCTACCAAAGAGTATTTCAAATGGGCTTAAATTTGTTTTCACCCTCTTTCTCATTCTCATGTACATCAACACAATAGGGAGTGCCTTGACCCATGTGAGTCCAGTTTCCTCACAGCACTTAGCCAATTTGTTCTTGATTGTTTGATTCTGTCTCTCTACCGCTCCCCCTGACGCGGCGTGGTAACTGCAGTGTGTTCTCATGTCAATTCCTAAAAACTCACCCACTTGCTTTATTGCCTCATTGACAAAGTGTCTGCCATTGTCCGAGCTGATTTTTCTTGGAATTCCACATCTCGGAACAACCTCGGTCAACAGAGCTTTCGCCACTGCTCCCGAGTCTTGTTTCGAGGTTGGGAAGGCCTCAACCCATTTGGACCACATATCAACCATCACCAGGCAGTGCTTCTGTTTCCCACATTGGCTCAACTCAATGAAATCCATCATCAGATATTCAAACGGCCCCCCTGGTGGTGGTTGAGATACTATTGGTGTTTTTATACCTCTTGCCACATTGTGTGTGTTACAAATGACACATCTTTTGCAAAAAATTTCGGCATAAATTGTGAAACCCTTGGTAAACCACAATTCTTTCATCTGTTCAATCATCCCTCCTTTTGATACATGGTCTTTCCCATGTATCAATTTTCCATAATGAGGAAAGAAGTGCTTAGGTAGACAAGGCATGCCATCACAGCTTCTCCACACATTGTCCTGCAAAGAGCAGCCTGCCGCTTTCCACGTGTTTTTCTCCTCGCCTGTGGAAAAAGACTGCATGCTCTGTAAAGAAGGAGAAATGTCTAGGCTATCGTTAGATACCAAAGCACACGTGGGTGCTTCTGGCCCCTGCGCTGCCGCAGCCTTCGCTGCCGCGTCTGCTCGTGTGTTTCCTGTTGAGACTGAAGTGTTATCGTTAGTATGCGCTGCGCATTTGCAAATCGCGACCTTGTCTGGTAAAAGAATGGCCTCCAAAAGTCAAAATTGGCTGACCATCGGATTTTAAGAATTTTCTGTGCTTCCACAAGGCACCAAAATCGTGTGTTACTCCAAAAGCATAACGCAAGTCTCTGTAAATTGTCAGGCATTTGCCTGTCATAAGTTTGCATGCTTCCGTTAAAGCAACCAGTTCAGCTGCTTGAGCTGAATAATTTGATGGCAATTTGCCAGATGCCACAACCTCAAATTCAGTGGTGATTGCGAAACCAACTTTATTCCGTCCTGTTTGTGGATCTTTGGAAGCCGACCCATCCACAAAGAGGACATGATCACAATTTTCAAGTGGCGTGTCTAATAAATCTGGACGTGGTGTGCACACCTGTTCAAGTGCTGACAAACCACAGTGATGTTCCTCGCCATCCTCCTCTGTGGGGAGAAGGGTGGCAGGATTCAAAGTTGTGCATCTCTTGACTGTAATGTTTGGCATTTCCAATAAAATTGTGTGATACCTTAGCCACCTGGCTGTAGATAAGGACTGGTTCGCTGTTCCTGCAGTATCATGGAGACGACGTGTGGAACCATCAACGTTAAATCAGAGTACCCCACAAATTCCCTGGATGCTAGCACAGCCAATTCAGCAGCTGCCACGGCCCTCAGACAATGTGGCAGCCCTGCTGCTACTGCATCAAGTTTGGTAGAAAAATACCCCACAGGTCGCAATCGGTCTCCATGAGTCTGCAAAAGAACAGAAGTCATAAACCCATTCTTCTCATCCACCATCTGCACAAACGGTTTCTGTACAGCCGGCAGGCCCAAAGCAGGAGCCAGAGCCAGCTGCACTTTCATGTTATCAAATGTTTCCTCCGCCTCGCTTGTCCAAACAAGCTTGTCACATGATCTCAACCCTTTCCCTGTCATCAGGGCTCTCAAAGGCTGCTCAAGAATGGCATAATTCTGAATAAATGTACGACAATAAGCACACATTCCCAAAAATGACAGTAATTGCTTTTTCGTGATTGGTCTTGGCACATCTTGAATGGCCTTCACTCGTTTGGTGCAGATGGATTTACTGTTTGGTTTTATGACGTGACCCAGAAACTTCACTTCCTGTTTTACAAACTGCATTTTTGTCAGACTGACTTTGTGTCCCTCTCGCTCAAGATGCTTCAAAAGGGAGATAGAGTCAGCCACACACGTAGCCTTGTCACATGCACAAATCAATAAATCGTCCACATATTGCAACAAAGCCGTCCCAGGTGTCAATGTCAAGGGCTCGAGGCTTCGTCTAAGCGTTTCATTATAGATTGTGGGCGATTCTACGTACCCCTGGCACGGCCTCGTAAACGTATACCCCTCCCCATTAAAATCAAACGCAAACCAAAACTGACTGTCTTTATCCACCGGGACGCTAAAGAAAGCATTAGCCAAATCCACGACAGTAAAGTATTTTGCATTTTGCGGAATTTGTGACAAGATTAAATACGGGTTCGGAACTCGCGCTGCCCTTGAAATCACAGCTGAATTCACGGCTTGCAAATCTTGCACAAAGCGATATTCTGCAGGCAAGTTGGAATCTCGTATTTTCTTTACTGGGAAGATTGGAGTGCGCACTGGAGAATCATGACACGGAATGATTATGCCCTCTTTCAGTAAAGAGTCGAAAACTGGCATAATCCCTTCCAATACTTCCCGTTTTAGGGGATATTGCGCTTGACATGGTCTGTAATCAGATTTTGGGGTGACTACAACCGGCTCACAACCTTTGATTGAACCCACATCATATTTGTGCTTAGCCCACAATGTGGGAGGTATTTCTGCCAGAACAGGGTGAATGTCTGTGACAGGAATATCCCTCACCTCACGCCTCTCCCCCACACTCCCTACAACAGCCGTAACAGTTCTCTGCACTTCGACCTCAAAATCACATGTTGACATAAATGCTCCCATTTCTTTGCTGTGTTTCTCATTTACATTTATTTCAACCCAATCTGTTGCTGTCATGCATTTTCCTACAAACAGACCCAATCTGCCCACAGCTGCTTTTTGGCCTTGGCCAGTGATAAGTGAGGCACAGCTCCCCCCGCTATCAAATAACACTGCATTTGTTTTTCAGTCAGGCTAGCAGAGAGCGCACACACATTTTCTGTCCAGAAAATCTTATCAAACTTCACAGTCTCTTTCTCTTACCCATTAAACCAACTCTCTTCATATTGTGGTTCACGTTCTACACCCATATGTGACGTACAATGCAACTGAGCAGGTGACATAATATCTGTGGCAAATGATATTGTTTGCTCCTTTGCCAGTTTTACAATCATTTTTGCCCAATCATCATTTTCCACACGCCACACATGCCCATCGTGGCTCAAATTTAGCACAACATAGTTGCGGTTCTTCATTAATGCCTATTCCACCTGAACTGCTCGTCAGGGTCAAACTTAGTTCACACATTAAATCTCTACCCATCAGAGGCAGCGGGCAGGATGGAGAACACAAAAACGCATGTCTAAATGTTTTCCCCCCTCCCGTCTCACATTTCAATGGCACTGTGAATTTGTCAGAGATCATATGTCCTGACGCTGAAGTGCTTCTTACCACTTCACCTGTCAATTCTGGCATACATGGCAAGTCACATGGTCGGATAGTAGAACGACCGGCCCCCGAGTCTACCAAAAAGTCTATTATTGTCCCATTTACTAGCATTTTGTATCTGGGCATTTGCAAAAATCCCACACTGCGGTACATTCTCAAACATTCATCCTCAGCATTATCACATACAGTTTCATCAGTCACACTCAAAGATTGGCAAGCATTTACTTCATTGCGGAGAGCATTATGTAAGTCAGTGTATGTGTGAGTGTTGTGCGTGTGTGTGATAAGAAAATGTTCACTTCCCTGACTCGTGGTCGGCCATCTATCCCCCTCAGCCCGATCCTCTCCTCGCTGTTCTCCGCACGCCCGCTTTCAATCCGCCCTCCGTTCCGGACAGCTGTTAGCCCAATGTCCATCTTTCT
The DNA here is from genome assembly GCA_030578275.1 of Meda fulgida. Classification (NCBI taxonomy): domain Eukaryota; kingdom Metazoa; phylum Chordata; class Actinopteri; order Cypriniformes; family Leuciscidae; genus Meda; species Meda fulgida. The sequence continues at coordinate 1,124,151 of CM060632.1, read as the reverse complement.
TGCACACAAGGCACTTTGTGCAACTCCCAAAGCTATGATCGTCAGTTTCACACAAGCGACAGCGCCAACGTCCTCTTCGTCTCTCTTCTTTCCTCTTTCCTTCAGACCACCGCTCACGTGGTGCTCTGTTGTTGGTCGAAGCGATAACTGCCAGCTGAAGCTCTCTCTCTCCTCTTGCCTTGGCCTTTTCTTTCTGTGTCGACAGCTGTTCCTCCGCGTGCACAGCGTGCGCCAGCGTGGAGGCCAGCCGCCCGCTCTTCCATTCAATGAAACTTGCTTTCACCGCTTGCGCGATTTCAGGTCTCAGGCCTTTCAGGAAACAGCCCTGCAAATGACACTCCCAGGTGCCGGGAACAGTGCCTCTGTCAGCTGGCTCATCCAAGCCGCTGTGTTTGCGAAATGTCTCGAACAGACTCGGCTCTCAACTGAGCGCAGCTGTTGATCGCTTCCATGTCCACACGTGCTGGGAATGCCGTTCTTATGGCTGCTGTGAGAGCTGCGATAGTTGTTACATACTGGGCGTTGCTCGGATCTGTCCAATTCCTGTGGTTTCGCCGATGTTCCCCGTCCCCCATGCCCCTGCTCACTTTGTGCCAGTGGGTGGCCCCCAGTTTCACAGCCATCAGTCTCTTTAGTTCTTGCGTGGTGGGGCTGAATTCTTGACAAAAGGTGGTAACTGAATCTGCAAACTTGTCACCTGCGTCGTCATGATTTGGCAGATGGGCCATGGCCTCCTTCATGTCTGTCACTGTCCAGGGTCTGAAAACCATCATCGGCCCGTCAGCTCCCGCCAACTCTACCATCAACTCAATCGATTAACTCCCAGTAAACTGCTACGTGAGGATCCCTCGATTTGCAAAATCGCTACCGCGTGACGTGTTTTGCAAATACGCACCTCACGCAGTTAGCCCTACTGTATTAACCCTTGACCCGCCCGTAAGTCTCAACCGACCCCCAATAAACTGCTGTACGAAGATTCCTTGATTTGCAAAATCGCTACCCCGTGACGTGTTTTGCAAATACGCACTTCGCACAGTTAGCCCTATTGTATCGGTGCTCTTGACCTACACCACAGAAACGAACAGACTCAGCCACTATGGTTTTACCCACAATTGAATAATATTTTAACCCAAAATAAAATATTTTAGCCGACTCTTACCAGAGATATTTTGGTTTGCCTCGGGTTCGTTTCTGATTCCAGTGGAGTTTTCTCCTGGTCCTGGTGGCGGGTCGGCCCCTCTCTCTCAAGGCTATACGAGGTAGAGCTGGAAATGTTTCCCAGGATGATCAATCACCGGTCCGCCCTCAGGTCCAGAAGGCCGTCCAAGGAATCCCACTTATTCTGACACCAAGTTTGCTATGGCAAAATTCAATTCCAGTTAAAATCACCTGAGTAAGAGTCAGTCAGAGTCAAATTCAATAAAATAAGTATTTTATTTCTGCAGGAATAGGTTCAGTCCCAAACACACAAAGTACAATCTCTGCGAGGAGTGACACACCACTCGGGAGGCAGATGGGGGTTTTATGCCATTTTCAAGGACCTTTCCTTCTAAGTTTACTGATACGATATGGCTGTTTTGTCTTTTAAGGGCACAGCAGGCGCCTCTCTTCTCTCTAGGCCACGGCCTAATACAGAAATACACTGGCCAAAAAGCTGACCAGTGCCTAAGGTCAAAGGTCTCCTCCCATCTGCTCATGAGCGTCACGTCATGCACGTACACCCGTTTTAGTTCATGTCATCAGAATCATCAGGAGCCACATGGCTCAAAACCCATCTAGTCACATTAACTACTGATTACTGTATGATTTAAAATTTTCCTCTACAATGGGAAGCCAGAGAAAGGGGCGGGGAGAACAAGAGTGCTCCATAGAAATATGTTGCTGCCCTGTGATTTCCTTCCAATGGAGGAGCTTGAAACCAAGAGAAACAAAAAGAAAGGAGAAAGCACAGAGCGGGATGGCCAGAAAAAGCAGAGCCAGATATCAGCCAAACTCAGAGAACAGCTGTGCAGATTGGAGTGTTTTACTTACTCAAACATGTTCTGAGGGCAGAAAGCAAAATGATTGGTTTACAGCTTCAACCAATGAAACTGAAGCAAAGGCGGGGTCAAGACGTTTGAACGCACGGAGGGATTAGTCGGAATACAAGACAAACAGATGTTAGTGGGAGAAAGCTTTTATTGCAAGGTAAGTAATTTTACTATATATTTTGTTAAAATTCATCATCTTTGAACGTTTATTAAGATAATCAGCGAACATTAAAATGTACAGAACTAATAATCATCGTCTAAATATCGTATTGTATGCATTTTGATTCGACTGTTTAATCAGTTGATCGCAACAAAGCTGCTTAAAGGGTGTAAGTTAACTGGTGTAAAACATGCTTTTCCAATGCTACCTCGCTGTGTGTGAAAATTATATGTGACAACAGAACTTGTTCAAATCTCCGCGACATTTCAACGGTCAAACTGATACATCTCCAGCCCTAGTGCTGGTCTCAGGGCAGGAGCACTCAATAGATTCAAATCGCTTTTATTTTAGTGTATTACGCGCTGCTCTCAGAGCAGGAGCACTCAATAGATTCAAATCGCTGTTATTTTAGTGTATTACGCGCTGTTCTTAGGGCAGGAGTACTCAATACATTTAAATCGCTGTTATTTTAGTGCATTACGCGCTGCTCTCAGGGCAGGAGAACTCAATAGATTCAAATCGCTGTTATTTTAGTGTATTACGTGCTGGTCTGAGGGCAGGCGCACTCAATAGATTCAAATCGCTTTTATTTTAGTGTATTACGCGCTGCTCTCAGAGCAGGAACACTCAATAGATTCAAATCGCTGTTATTTTAGAGTATTACGCGCTGCTCTCAGGGCAGGAGCACTCAATACATTCAAATCGCTGTTATTTTAGTGCATTACGGGCTGCTCTCAGGGCAGGAGAACTCAATAGATTCAAATCGCTGTTATTTTAGTGTATTACGCGCTGCTCTCAGGGCAGGAGCACTCAATAGATTCAAATCGCTGTTATTTTAGGGTATTACGCGCTGCTCTCAGGGCAGGAGCACTCAATACATTCAAATCGCTGTTATTTTAGTGTATTATGCGCTGCTCTCAGGGCAGGAGAACTCAATAGATTCAAATCGCTTTTATTTTAGTGTATTACGTGCTGCTCTCAGGGCAGGAGCACTCAATAGATTCAAATCGTTGTTATTTTAGTGTATTACGTGCTGCTCTCAGGGCAGGAGCACTCAATAGATTCAAATCGTTGTTATTTTAGTGTATTACGCGCTGCTCTCAGGGCAGGAGCACTCAATAGATTCAAATCGTTGTTATTTTAGTGTATTACACGCTGCTCTCAGGGCAGGAGCACTCAATAGATTCAAATCGTTGTTATTTTAGTGTATTACGCGCTGCTCTCAGGGCAGGAGCACTCAATAGATTCAAATCACTGTTATTTTAGAGTATTACGCGCTGCTCTCAGGGCAGGAGAACTCAATAGATTCAAATCGCTGTTATTTTAGTGTATTACGCGCTGCTCTCAGGGCAGGGGCACTCAATAGATTCAAATCACAGTTATTTTAGAGTATTATGCGCTGCCTTGGGGCAGGAGTACTCAATTTAAGCTCAAATCACTTTTATTTTTAGAGCACTATTAACTAGGGTATTCCTGCAATACTGGAGGCTGCCGTTTCAGAGGACCCTAGTTTTGTATTTTGTATTTGTATGTATTAGCAGTTCATAATATTTTATAGCACGAACTATTCAATTCTGTATTTATTTTATTATTTGTCAAGGACAATCTAGTTGTTTAATTGTAAAATTGAATTGATATATTGTCATAACCAACCCCTTACCCTAAACATACACATTGGTAACCCTCTTGAAATATTTAACTTAGTTTGTTTTAATATATGAGCAACTATATTCTAGTTTTAAATTATACCTAATTTAAATCATACCTAAACCCTAATAAAATCATAATTTCCATGGGTCTAGTCTACTCCTAACATCTGTTTGTTTTAAGTTTAAATCAGGTCTTCTCCGTTGGAGTAGAATTTGCCAGTGTCACCAAAAACTAAGTTCCTAGAAATGAGGTCCTTCAATATTCAGTTATTGCAGGAATTTTGTATTGGTACTATGTGCTGCTATGATATGGATAAACTAAGCTAAGCTCTAGAATAATTACATATTCTCTATACTAATCATTGTTAATTATTTTAAAAAACACACTCATAAAAACATTCAGTTAACATAGCTGTCAGCTCCCAGGGAATTCTTCAGGGCATCACTGTTGTAAAACTAAAGCAAAGTTGTAATACAATCCCATAATATACAGTGTACAAAATATTTCCCCCCTCATTTGTTCTATAGGTATCACTTTATTTTCCTGTTCCCTATGTTATGTACATATTATAGTAACTGGGTAATAACAAGGTAGTCACCCTGAGCCTACCCCCAAACCTAACCTTAACCCATGTAACTGGGGTAAGGTTAGGTTTGGGGGTAGGCTCAGGGTGACTACCTTGTTATTACCCTGTTACTATGTCTCACCTTATATTACCTAGTACTTTCTTAGGTAAGTACACTGTAAAAAAGAAAAGAAAAGTGTAACCGTTCTATATAGTATTGATATTTTGGTATATATATTTTTTCCAGTTTATTTTTTGCTGGTTTTATAGTCTAGTAAATCTATAAACAATTTTAAGGGGATTTGATTATTTTTAATCGTTTCATTGTTACATCAGTAGACCATTTATTTTCGGTCTATTATTTACTTGTTCTTGTATCTCATTCTTCAGTTACCTGACTGAGCTGGCAGAAACTGGATGAATCAAAGGAGCTAACACTGAAGAGGCCTCTGATGAGCCCAGTCTATGATTACAAAAGGCCTGGATGCAAAATGGAGAACGTTTGGTTCCACCTGATACAAGCGAACAATCTCACAGAATTGAGTTCCCTTTCGAGGGAACGGGACACTGCGTCGTTGAAAACGAATCTTTGGGGACGCTCCCTTGGCGTGCGTCTCTGAAGTATGAATGAAACTATTCCAATCCTGATTGGTGTTGCATCATGACGTAACATGTGACGGCATAACCAGAAGTATAAAAGCGACGCCAGAACACACACACATTAGGTTTCGCTCTTCAGCAAGCGCTCTCTGTGAAACCGTCTGTCTTATTTGGTGTTGTTTGTCTGTGACAAAGCTCTACATATGGCGAGTGAACATTACACTAGTGTGTGTACCCCTGCCCTGTATATCTCACGGGCGGGGACACGCTCCTTGGGGACTGCGCTCCCGCTCGGCTATAGTATTTTCTGATGATGGCCAGGCTCGCGATCCCCGCGATTCGGCTCCCGCGTCCGTTGAGGTGGCGCGGCGGCTTGGATCGCGGGGATCGCAGAAGGATCTCGCGGATGAGAAACGAGACTGCTGAGGCACTTTTTCGTTCATCATCTGCTGATTCTATAACACTCGTTCATGACGCTGAAGCCAGCGATGCGGTTTCTTCTGCCCGGGACGAGTGCCTGTTGCTCGAGCTATCTGTTTCTGAGGAAGTAGATTATGCTCAGGATCGGGAACGAGCAACATGAGTCACACTCGCTGGCTCATGTTTCTGCTTATGTAGAGCTTGTGGAGGTTGTGATGCGTGGAGTCCAGTCTTAAATAATTAAATAAATATATGTATGTATATATATATATGCTAGCCACAAAATAAGCAGGATGATCCTTGTCAAATCAAAAAGAGCTAGACGAGAGATTCCTGTAGCACTATTCACAACCTCAGCGTGGGGCTAACTGTGTTTTTCCCCAAATCTTCATAAAGAGATAGAAACTCTCCTGGGAAAAAACCCACTCTTTTTCATATCTCATCACATTCATTAAATGATTATTTGAATGTGGTGGGTGTGAGAGAGGCGGGTTATGGCAAGAAGCTGTAAATGGAGGAAGCTTTAGTGAGCTATCTTTCTCCTGATGTGGCATCTTCGCTTAAAGTCCCGGCGCTGCCCAACAATCGTGCAGGGACACCTCTGCACTGGTTGGCTGGGCTTATATGGCGGTTGGTCAGGCTGCTACGTTCCTGTACTCTAAGACGATTTTGCAGGCGTACTATGGCACTAAACGTACCATAGCTTATTGTAGCAGTTATGATGGCTTTGAAGAGACATCAGTGGCTAAATTTGTCTGGTATAAAAAAAGGGAAAGACAAATATTTTCTGCTGAACGCTCCGCTATCACCTTCTGGCCTGTTCTCCGACGCTGTAGCTTCAATCGTCGACAGGTTTATAAATAAATAAATAAACTAAAAAAAAAAAAAAAATATATATATATATATATATATATATATATATAAAAATATATATGTTGTCCCGCCGTTTTGAACGTTTCGGGCTACATCGATTTCCAGCAAACGCACACCGTGGCGTTCACCCCAAGAGCTTGCAACCGGGCACAGACTATGGTCACAAAATTTTTCTAGACTTTTTCCTGCCGGTCATCTGCTTCAGGAAGTCGAGAATAGTGCTTGAGAAACACCCGAGGCCGGTCTCAAGGGGCTTGTTCCCTTAGTAGATTTTGTAGAATGGCAACGCCTTCCAATTATCTATATGGGTCCTGAATATTTTTAAATATGGGTACAGACTGCAGTTCGGTTACCGACCTCCCAAGTTTGTTGGGGTCGTACCGACCGCAGTGGTTCCAGAACATGCTTGGGTTATGGAACAAGAGGTACAGACTCTACTGGAGTTAAGGGGCCATAGAGAGTGTTCCCCTACCAGACAGGAAGTCCAGGTTTTACAGCCGGTACTTTTTAGTTCCAAAGGAGGATGGTGGACTGATGCCAATTTTAGATCTAAGGCTATTGACTTGTTCTTTGAGGAGATCCAGGTTCAAAATGCTTACAATTTCCATTATCGGAAACCAAATCAGATCCGAGGACTGGTTTGGCATGGTAGATCTAAAAGTTGGGGCTGTCCACTCAGTTGCAGGGCAACCGATGTTGTTCTTGCAGCGGGGCCCGGAAACGATGTGTATTGCCCGCCTTCTATGACGCTTCAGGCCGCAACATTTTCCAGCGAACGCACTCTGCGTCGTTTTTCCTCGAAAAATAAAAAACGAGCATCAGTTATGGTCACGAAAACCGTATCGACTACAGCCTGCCGGGCTTCCGCTTCGGGCAGTCGAGAAGGGTGCTCGAAACCACCAGAGGCCAGTCTCGAGAGGCTGGTTCTCTTAGATCGGGTTCTTCCGTTCTGCCTAGCACTCTCTCCCCGCATGTTCATGTGTAGGTATATCGATGCGACTCTGGCTCCACTGAGGCTTCAGGGCATCCATATACTGAATTACTTCGACGACTGGCTCTTATTGGCCCAGTCTCGAGGAATGGCAGTTCGGCATTGAGATGTCGTCTTTGGCCAAAATTAGAATCGGGGGTTGAGACTCAACACTAAGAAAAATGTGTTGGACCCAGCTCAGAAGACTGCTCTTCTGGGCATGAAATGGAATTCGGTTACAATGCAGGCACGTATGTCTCCCGCTCGTATTGAATCCATCCTGGCCATGGTGTCCGGGATAAAGCTAGGCCAGGCCATCACTGTAAAGCAGTTTCAAAGACTGCTGGGCCTCATGATAGCGGCATCCAACATTATACATTTGGGCCTTCTACACATGAGGCCCCCTTCAGTGGTGGCTGAGAGCCAAGGGTTGTTTTCCCTCAAGGGGAATTTGTTCCATATAATCAGAGTTACGCGCAGATGCCTTCGTTCTCTGGTAATTTGGAAGAAACCTTGGTTCCTATCCCAAGGGCCAGTGCTGGGATCGTCATGTCGCCGGAAAACCGTTTCGACAGTCGCCTCCCTCACTGGTTAGGGCGCGGTCATGGACGGCCGCTTTGCCAGGGGTCTGTGGCAGGACCATCATCATTCTTGGCACATAAACTGTATAGAGATGATGGCTGTGTTCAGGGCTTCGAGGAGTGATGGGCCTCTGGGGAGGCACCAGCGGGTCATTCGTTTTCTCTGTGGTACATGGAGGATGAGACCGACGACCAGGTCCAGGGTTCCTGCCTGGGACCTGGCGGTGGTTCTCGAAGGGTTATCCCTGGCCCCCTTCGAACCCCTTCAATCGGCCTCGCCCAAAGACCTGACGTTCAAGGTGGCTTTTCTCTTAGCCATTACCTCTCTAAAGAGAGTGGGAGATCTTCAAGCCCTGGCAGTAACACCAGCCTGCTTGGAGTTTGCCCCTGGCGGAGTTAAGGCCATTCTGCACCCGAGACCTGGCTATGTGCCTAAGGTGCCTTCTAACACGGCACGGTCTACGGTCCTGCAGGCATTTCATCCTCCACCTCATGTGGCGGCAGAAGAAGAGAGGCTCCATTTACTCTGCCCTGTCAGAGCTTTGAGCGTTTACCTCGAGAGGTCCTCTTCTTGGAGGAGGTCGGACCAACTGCTAGTGTGTTTTGGGTCACCTAAGAAGGGGCTCCCGGCATCCAAACAAACCATTAGTAATTGGATTGTGCAGGCTATTGCCTTGGCCTATAAGGTGCGCAGTTTGCCTTCACCTTTGGCCATAAGGGCTCATTCTACCAGAGGCATGGCGTCCTCTAGGGCCCTCCTTTCGGGAGTGCCCCTCCAGGAGATCTGTGAGGCAGCCGGTTGGGCTACCCCACACACTTTTGTCAGGTTTTATAGTCTGCACCTCCCTAGTACGCCTGGCACACATGTGCTCTCGTCCTAGCTGAGTGCCTGAGGTCAGTTTCACTCTAGGGCAGGCCTTTTTCTCGGTACGTGGCCTAGTGGGCATTCGTTCCCCAAAGAGTCGTTTTCAACGATGCAGTGCGAGTTCCCTCGAAAGGGAACGTCTCGGGTTATGTCTATAACCCTTGTTCCCTGAGAAGGGAACGAGACACTGCGTCGTCCTGCCACGCCCCTCGAGGCCTGAGAGCGTCTTGCTTCATCGCTAGGCTAATGTGTGTGTGTGCTGGCGTCGCTTTTATACATGCGGTTATGCCGTCACATGTTACGTCATGACGCAACACCAATCAGGATTGGAATAGTTTCATTCATACTTCAGAGACACACGCTAAGGGAGCGCCCCCAAAGAGTCGTTTTCAACGGCGCAGTGTCTCGTTCCCTTCTCAGGGAACAAGGGTAATAGACATAACCCAAGACATTTTTGATGCATAAATCCTAATGTGGATCTATATGCAAACACTTAATTTTAAAGTGTTGCAGAGAAACAAGTACTAGTAATTAAAGAGTGCAAAAGGCCTGTAGGCCGAAATGTGTGTACATCGGGTGGTCTTTGAATCGTCACACCTAGTACAATGGGGGAAATTGTAATTAACTGATTGATCAGTTTGAACGTCTCACATTTGGGTTGCTCTGGCCCTTTCATTCTCTGGCTCTCTCTCTCTTTGTCTCTTACTCTTCACTCTCTATCTTTCAGGTAACATTTTACATTCACTCACCTAAAGGATTATTAGGAACACTATACTAATACTGTGTTTGACCCCCTTTCGCCTTCAGAACTGCCTTAATTCTACGTGGCATTGATTCAACAAGGTGCTGAAAGCATTCTTTAGAAATGTTGGCCCATATTGATAGGATAGCATCTTGCAGTTGATGGAGATTTGTGGGATGCACATCCAGGGCACGAAGCTCCCGTTTCACCACATCCCAGAGATGTTCTATTGGGTAGAGATCTTGTGACTGTGGGGGCCATTTTAGTACAGTGAACTCATTGTCATGTTCAAGAAACCAATTTGAAATGATTCGAGCTTTGTGACATGGTGCATTATCCTGCTGGAAGTAGCCATCAGAGGATGGGTACATGGTGGCCATAAAGGGATGGACATGGTCAGAAACAATGCTCAGGTAGGCCGTGGCATTTAAACGATGCCCAATTGGCACTAAGGGGCCTAAAGTGTGCCAAGAAAACATCCCCCACACCATTACACCACCACCACCAGCCTGCACAGTGGTAACAAGGCATGATGGATCCATGTTCTCATTCTGTTTACGTTGAATTCTGACTCTACCATCTGAATGTCTCAACAGAAATCGAGACTCATCAGACCAGGCAACATTTTTCCAGTCTTCAACTGTCCAATTTTGGTGAGCTTTTGCAAATTGTAGCCTCTTTTTCCTATTTGAAGTGGAGATGAGTGGTACCCGGTGGGGTCTTCTGCTGTTGTAGCCCATCCGCCTCAAGGTTGTGTGTGTTGTGGCTTCACAAATGCTTTGCTGGAGACCTCGGTTGTAACGAGTGGTTATTTCAGTCAAAGTTGCTCTTCTATCAGCTTGAATCAGTCAGCCCATTCTCCTCTGACCTCTAGCATCAACAAGGCATTTTCGCCCACAGGACTGCCGCATACTGGATGTTTTTCCCTTTTCACACCATTCTTTGTAAACCCTAGAAATGGTTGTGCATGAAAATCCCAGTAACTGAGCAGATTGTGAAATACTCAGACCGGCCCATCTGGCACCAACAACCATGCCACGCTCAAAATTGCTTAAATCACCTTCCTTTCCCATTTTGACATTCAGTTTGGAGTTCATGAGATTGTCTTGACCAGGACCACACCCCTAAATGCATTGAAGCAACTGCCATGTGATTGGTTGACTAGATAATTGAAGGAGAAAAGAGGCGGAGGATTCAAGTGCAAGTAAAAGTAGTTTCTTTAATGAACACAGAAGGATGATGGAAGTCTCCAGTTGAAGGCACAAGGTAGCACAGGGACGCTGTGGGTAAACATGCCACAAATGGCAGATAGTAGACGTGAAGATCGGTCCGTAATCCAGATGACAGGAAGATCAAAGGAATTGCTGAGACAAACAGGGTGCCAAGATGAGCGAACAACCAACAGGACTGGAGACGGCCGGGAACACGGAGAACAGGAGACAAGCAGGACCACAGATACATCCAACAACGAACTGACAAAGACAAGGTGAAAACAGGGATTAAATAGGGCGCGCTGATCGACTGCAGCTGGCGTGCTGATGAGCCGCAGCTGGTGAAGATCAGAGGTGGTGATCAGCGCTGCCGCCCACACGCACAACACACACACAACATACACAGGAGACAAGAAGGAAACAGCGACTTCACCAACCGTGACAATAATTGCATTAATGAGAAATTGAACAGGTGTTCCTAATTATCCTTTAGGTGAGTGTATATGCTGGGCACAATTAATGGTAAAAGTTATCATCTCATCTATTTTGTAACTATTTTAAGTGTAACCATAACCAAATATTGTCATTAAACCCTTTCAATTACAAAAAATGTGCTAAAGAGTTTTGATGGAAAATGCGTAGGAACCCTGTTTTACCTTGCTTTTACTGTCTTTTCATTCAATGACTGTTGTGGAGATTCTTTGTATAAGAACAAAATGAAAGAACAAACGTTGATTGTAAATAATAATTTCACTAATTATATTTTTAATTGAATGGTCTTTTAATATTAGTCCAAAATTACAATAAAATAATTCACATATAATTATGACTTCCCTTTTTTATACTATTACAAAACAGCAACATATCACAAAAAATGGAGAGCAAAGATATATCATTAAAGTCCCTGTAAAGTCAAAATTAAGTATGTGTTCTGAGTTTGTCACACCACAGAAAAATGTGTTATTAGCCACCCAGCCAAATTTGAATGATAAAAAAAGCCGGCAAATACATAAAATAAGCTATCAAAATCTTGAAAAAATGAGCAGTAGTCTCTGCTCTCAAACGCTGGGGCATGTCCGCTGGCTGTGCTGAAACCACACCCACCCGCGGGAAAGCTGCCGTCGCCATACCAAGGAAAGGGCTAGTTGAGTTTGTGAACTTGCTAGGAAAAGTCACATGGAATACATTTTTTGTGTACTTTAAAGGGATAAAGAGATGTGAAAAGATGGCGCCGATTGAAATGGCTTGCCGTCAGCTCCTCTGTCAAATTCGTTTGTTTGTCGGCCTGTTTGTGATTTTTCATCTTGCTTCTTTGATGGGTCAAAACGAGGCCACATCGCTGTTTTACGATCGGCAAATGCTGCTCAATATTAGATTGTCTATTGCGCTCTATCCCTCGAAATATTTGATAATAACGTGCAGCTCACCTGCTCCACCCCTCTTATCGAACATACCATCATGGTTGAGCCGGGTGCCGAGGGCGTCTTCCTGGAGAAAGAGGCGTAGGAGGAGAGGAAAACGTGGAGGCATCGCTGTTAGGCTGAGAGCTTGCCTGGCCTCTCCGCAATCGGCTCACCACCATCATCATCTGTACGTAAGGCGACCGGAGTTGGATTGCGGCCTCTACATAAGACGTTCTCTGGAAATTCCTTACCAATGGATCGTGCATCTGTCTGAGGATATGCCAGCCCCACTGCTTCATCGTCGCGCACCTCGCTTTCGGCGTGGTGGTGTGGAACATCAACATCTCCGTCCAATTTGTCGGGCACCGCACATCGGCTTGCAACAGGTCTATGACTCATCTTCGATTAAAATGAAAATGGCGTTAATGAACGCTAGGTCGCTGGGAAACAAGACGTATATTCTTAATAACTTTATAAACTCTGGCAACTTGGATTTCTTATTTGTGACTGAGACTTGGCTGTCCGTGGGTGATAGTCATTTTTCTGAACTTTCCCCTCCTAATTTTAATTTTCTTAATTCACCCCGTCTATCAGGCCGGGGTGGAGGATTGGCATCTGTTTTTAGAGACAGTTTCTGTTGCCGAATCTTAGAAGCTAACATCTTTACAAGTTTTAAAGTTCAAACTTTTTCATTGGACTCGATAAATTCATTGGTGGTGGCAGTGGTGTATCGCCCACCTAAAACAAACAAAAACTTTATTTTGGAGTTCTCAGAATTTCTAGGGGATATCACCCCTAGATTTGAGAGAATTCTAATTATTGGCGATTTTAATATCCATGTCTCTTCCGACTCCTCACCATTAGCGACAGAGTTACTTGGTCTCATTAATGCTTGTGATTATGTCCAATGGGTGAAAGATCCAACACATGTGCATGGTCATATTTTAGATTTGGTGCTGACGCATGGTTTTTCTATTTCAAATGTGCATGTAGGTGATTTGAGCTTTTCTGATCACAGGCCTATAATGTTTACCGCTGAGATCTCTTGTTTTACTTCTGAAATTATTCGGACTGGCAAATGGTCACGTGTTGGCCTTTTTCCCCCAACTTCGGTGTATAATTTCTCAATAGCATTCAATGAGGCTTGTGATTTGCTGCCTTCAGATTTTCTTGCAAATCCATCAACTGTGGACGAGCTCTTAAATATGTTTAATCATGTTTGCACTAGTGTCTTAGATTTCATTGCCCCCATGAAATTTAAAAAACATTAAAAAAAAGTTGAACCATGGCTAAATAGTAATACCCGTAGTTTAAGGAAAGCCTGTAGAAGAGCAGAACACAGATGGAAAAAAGACAAACTTCAAGTATCCTACGAGATTTTACGGGAATCACTAATTTCATATCAAAAAGCAGTTAAAATGGCGAAGTCCCACTATTTCTCAGAAAAAATCTGCCAAAGCTCAAAAAATCCTAGGGTTTTATTTAATATCTTAAACTCTGTTTTTAACCCAAACAGTAAACTTTGCTTACCGGAGTCCTCAACTCTATGTGAGAATTTTAGGTTAAAATTGATATTAGACAATCCATCACTCCTGGTTCTGAGGATCCGGCTGATCTCTTAATTCCTATCAACTTTTGTAACTCATTCGAGCCACTCACATTGCCGGGTCTAATGGATTCTGTTGCTAAGCTGAAGCCTACCACCTCTGCCTGTGATATTGTTCCGACCAAATTCTTTAAACTGATTGTTGATAGTGTTGGAGATTGGATTTTAGCAATTATAAACAAGAGCATTCGATCTGGAATTGTTCCTTCTTTTTGCAAACATGCAATAGTGAAACCTATTTTGAAAAAGTCAGGTCTGGACACATCTGTCTTAGCACATTTTAGACCACTTTCTAATCTACCTTTTATTGCCAAAATCTTAGAAAATGCTGTATCTGTGCAACTGCAGAGATTTTTGGAAACTAACAGTATCTTAGAAAAATTCCAATCGGGGTTTAGGAAACATCATAGTACAGAGTCAGCACTCGTAAGAGTTTTAATTGATATTTTATTATTTGTTGACTCTGGGAACTCAGCAATTTTGGTGCTATTGGACTTGAGCGCGGCTTTTGACACGGTTGATCACGACATTCTGCTATCGCGTCTAGAAAAGTGTGTGGGGCTTCGAGGTACTGCTCTTAGCTGGTTCCGATCGTATCTTAAAGATAGAACTTTCTCAGTGGGTATCGGAGATGCTGTATCATCTGTAGCACGAGTCAATTGTGGTGTCCCCCAGGGGTCTATTTTGGCCCCCATATTGTTTTCATTGTACATGTTGCCTTTGGGCTCAATTTTTAAGAAATATGGAGTGTCCTTTCACTTTTATGCAGACTGTTGTGGAAATAATTCTATTCGAAAAGTTAGGAGGAAGGACACAAGTGGAAACCTCTGAAAAGTCAAAGTATCAAGTTTTTATTTCTTGCAAGGAATAAAATTGTCAGTTCTCATACAGACAGCATCTACATGAGAAGGGCAAAGGGCGGATCCCTTTCACCCCGTTATATACCCTAACACATCCTGTGTAGAAGCTGCATCTGTTCAAATAATGCCCTTAAAAGGAAAACCAGGTTTTGCAAACCCCTTGGTCTCACAGAAATTTGTTCAAGCTCTTAGTCTCACATAAATTCGCCTAGACAGCACTATGACATCTTCGTCCAGATTTCCTGTTTTTGAAATACTGCTCAATTCCTAATTTTTTTAGCTATTACTCAACTTCATATTTCTGGTTTGATTGAAAGAAAAACTGCACACACACATATACATTTTTCACTTGAATCAGATCATAGGTCACTTGAAGTACACGTTGTTCCTTTTTTGTTACTTGGTCCTCTGTGACCCAGAACATCTTGTTCCAGAAAGCTTATTCTAACTTATGCATTTCTAACAGCTTGGTTATATTTTTAATAATGTCCCTCAGCTTATAAGAACATCTTCCTTTAAATGCTTATTAGTACATAAATCCTCAATGTTAATAAAAGTTGCATATATCTAAAAGATAAAAGAACATGTCTAAGAGTAGAAAACACATCTAAATGTAAAATTTCCATTACATTCCACCCCATGTTCATTCAAAGAACATACACAAAATTTTGACATTTACTCATCCATGATCATAGTAATTTACAACTGGTAAATTTTCCCATGGTTACTTTATTTCTTAGTCAAACTCATGTTCTTGTGAAAATGATACAAGTCCTGTTTCCCTATATATGGTTGGTCTCAGGGCAGGACTAGTAGATATTATTATACAGTGAACTGCAATGCCCACCCCGTCAAAACACCACAAAGTTCTTGACCTAGTACGGACTACTCCTAAAATTGCAGAATCGTCCCGTACTATAGATTCGTCCTCTCTCCAATGACAATGGTCTTCCAGTGAGTAACCTACAGGCAGACAAGCAACTCTGTTTAGTCTGACACCTGTTTGGTACTCGTTAGCTGTGATGGGGATTCTTCTTCCGTTGCAGCTACCGCGTGAGCTGGCACCTCTGGATTGGGATCTTCTTCCGTTGCAGCTACCGCATGAGCTGGCACTTTTCGATAGTGCGTCCCATGGATCCACGGAGCCCTCTCCGCGACTTTCACCGCAGTGTGAGTTGTCAGCAAAACCTGAAATGGCCCCTGCCACCTCTTCGCTCTCCAGTGTTTCCGCCTCAGATCCTTGATCAGCACGAAATCACCTGGCCTGATATTGTGCAGGGCCGTCTCCGCTGGCTCTGGAGCTGCTGCTTTGACCTGTTTTGAAATATCAGCAAACACCTTATCCAGTTCAACACAATATTGCAACATGTCATGTTCACAAAGAGTGGTGTCAGGCAGTGGTCTAGGGTTATGTGGTTCCCAGCCCATGTGAGGTGGACGAGCAAACAGAATCTCAAATGGAGAGAGCTGTGCGCGTCCCCTCTTTTTCATTCTCATATAAGTCAATGCAATGGGCAGGGCCTTTGGCCATGAAAGCCCTGTTTCATCACAAATTTTTACCAGTTTATTCTTAATGGTTTCGTTCTCGCGTTCAACAGCACCCCCTGCTTGTGGCCAATAGGAGCAGTGGTACTTCCAGGAGGTACCCAGAAATGTTTCAACTGCAGAGATTGCGCTGTTTACAAAATGTGAGCCATTGTCACTTGATAATTTTTCAGGAATACCCCATCGTGGGACAATTTCCTGTAGGAGTAGTTTTGCCACCCCTTTTGCATCTGCCTTTGCTGTTGGCATTGCTTCTACCCATTTTGAAAACATGTCTACTGCAACTATACAGTATTTCTTTTTGTCAGATTGTGTCAATTCAATATAATCAAGCATTACGTGTGAGAATGGTCTTTGCGGGATGGGATGCCCCACCTGTCTCATTGCCTGACCCCTACTGGAATGAACCATTCCTTGCCTGCTGTCACCTGTGAATGGAGACCTTAACTATTTTGTTAGTGATGCTTGCCTAGCCGCTCGTCCCTTTTGGTGTGACCTGTGGAATCAACAGCCTGAAACATATTATCACCGGATAATTTCTTGCTCATTTAATAGCACTCTGGGTCCTTTTCCCCTGAAAAACACTCAACCCACTTTGCTCATGTCCACAACACAATATTTATATATTTGGAACAGAATCAGTTCTGTTTGCTGCAATCCATCCTGACATTCTGCAAAAGGAAAATCTTAAGTTATGCGCTGCGCAGGTGTGGAACCTTTCTCCTACAATAATAACCCAGGCCAGGATGGTTAGCCAAATTCATCCATAGCCATCATTTTATTGGGCACATTCTGCCCTGTATCAAAAGTCTGCATGATCTGTGGAGAAAAACAAATGTCGAGGTTATTTTCAGATAGTAAAGTACACGTAGTTTCTTTTATCTGCTGTGCTGCCGCAGCCTTCGCTTGCACTCACTGCATTTCAGGCCTGTTGTTTGGTCTCTCAAGTTAGTCATCTACAAACATTTCCAAAGTCATCAATTGTTTCTATCAGGTCAGGTCGTGCTGTACAGACTTGGTCAATGTCAGTCAATCATTTTTTCCCCCTTTTCATCACAATACTCATAAATGTGAGGGGCTCTCTTGCTAATTTCATATTGACTTAGCCAATATGTCACTGTGTTGTTGCCATCAAATCTGTAACGTTTTCATTTATCTCAGCCCATGGCAGATGGTAATCTACAACTCCGCAATTCCAATTTACATCAAATTCTTAAACTGATCCAGAACATAATTCAAATCAACATCATAAAGACAAAAGTAATTAATACCAGACAGAACTTGATGACCAATCAGTTTAAAGCTCGTCCTATGTTCTGTATCATCTTTTCACCTAACAGAATTAGCAGCTTCCTTTAAAATTTGTCATTTGCCAAAAGCCATCCTAGTGGGTAATGACACAATATACACCCCATTCAGACTTAGTATTAGTACCCCAAACTAACACATAGTCAAATACAAGACAAAGTGCTGTCACCATCACACACACTCATATTAGACACGCTGCTCCTTTTCAATATATCGTCTCTAAAAAGATTTAAATTTTAAGTAAGATTTTAAACTTCACATTTTCCTCTAGGTTTACCTAATTTTACATGGTATCTTGACCAGTTTCAAATCATGTCTGTTCATTATTCATTTGATTTTTAGAAAAGGCAGCTGGGTTGTTTTGGTTCCTTTTCATTATTTTTCTTCAGCTTGCTCTAGCAGGCCGATACAAGAAAGAAAGAAAGAAAGAAAGAAAGACACAGTTACCATCCCTTCCTCCAACTCAGGCAGTCTCTCTCACTACTAACAAATAGTATTTTCCACAGCCTTCTAAGACTGTAACTTAGACAAAATTTAAATTCATTACAATAACCTTTGACCATCCATCTTTGTTATGCAGACCTTTCTTAAATCTACGAAAGCTGTCTTCATCTTTTAGTCACCACCATATCTACTGACCTTCAGGAGTTAAGACTATGTTATAGACATATTAGTTTAAAAATCAACACTTCTATACATTTTCTTGCCTATAAGGCAACCAATACATACAAGTTTGCTCCTGTCTCCACATCAAATAATGGCAATCCCCTCCTGGTTTCAGCTGGCTCTTGAAAGCCCATTCGCTCTTTATCTATAATTTTCTTCTCCTCAGGGTGTTGTCCCCCTGGTATGGTTGCAGACACTTGTCACAATGAAAAACAAGCCATACAACCAATGCGGTTTCTTCCGGCGAGTGGTATAGAGGAAACTCACATTTTCTGGGTCAGACTGCCGTAACTCCTCACAGCGCATCTCACCTCTCAATGCTCTGCTGACCCCAGTGGCCTCCAGTAATCAGCCCTCAACTCTCATACCTTTCTCACGTATAACACCTCCATCCAGAGGTGCCCAGTGTTCGTGACCCCCTGCGTTGGGCTGTCCCCTGGCCAGGAAGATCATCCCGTCATTGAGTAGCCACTCGTACACACTGGTGACCGCCCTTTCCCATCACACAATCAGTTTTCTTCAACAGAACTCAGCTGTTTTCTGGAGCTTAGGAAAGGCACGTTCAAGAGTCACCAGAGCCATTCCGATTGCCTAATAGTGTTCACACAGGGAGACAGGTTAATAACAGCAGTATTTAATCACTTAAATCCATTAACCATCTTAATCATCAACCTAGCTACTTAGATTATACTCAGTGAATTTAGATCACAGCCATACATTCAGTGTACTGTTACTGTACATCTGTAGCCGTAGCCTTCGGCCCTGTTTCATGGTGGAAACTTAAAGAAGTTACTGGTCCTCTATCGTTTAAGATCTGCATCATTATTTTAAAGACTTCTTTAAAGTCATTCAGTTTTACATTTAAAACATTCTCAAATACAAATTGCCCACTTAATGGCAATGATTCATTTTAACATCTCTGTGTCTGATTTTCAACCGAAACACTGTGCTTTTACTATAAATAGCTTATTACTTATGACACAGGCTCAAATAACAGCTTTTAGCTGACATGATTGAGAGAGACTCTGAGACTTTCAGGACTGGCACACTGTACTCTCATAAACTTCTAACATCAAACTCTATCTACCATCTTTTAACTTTAGCTTTAACTTTAGCATATTTGCCAGAAATTACATGTGTTTCCAAATAAACATTTTATAGTTGTCTTTTGCCCATATCTCATGGAATTTAGACATTAGAAATTCCCACTCAGATTGAGTCTCTATCATACTGGCGGATTTCAGCCACAGCAGACATCAGATTCAGATAAGCGAGCTGTTTCATTACAGCCAATAACAAACTTATCTTTTGAAAGCAAAACATCAGCTTCTAGTTCTTTCATGGTCAAAACACTAACAGAACACATTTTACATTTAACAACTGTTAATCCAGTAGCCTATTACTTCTACTTATTTGATCTTAAATACAAATAATTATCCTAGTTCTCAATTACCATAGCTTAATATCTGACTTCAACGTTTTTTTAGGAGTTTATCACTCTCCAATCGGGATTCACACTAACTTTGACAAGGCTACTCTGCATCTTTTGCAGTTATTATAAATCATCCGTGAGATTTGTCTCTCTATATAACCTGAACCCTTCTTAAAATGTTGAATTAAAACACAATTATCCTTTTAGTTACTTTTATATATTTTGCAACTTTCATCAAACTGTTTCACTGTTTCAAAAAATTACTATTATAGATCTTTTCTTCAAAAGGATTCACTTTAAGACTTCAATCTTTGACCTTGTTTTTATCTCTTATTCTTTCTCAGACGAAAATGTTAATGTCGTCATTTAAACACTGATCTACTTTCAAACCCACATTATTACCAGAAATGTGTCACTATCACATTTTCAAACACCTTCTCGGTGGGCATTTACAGTTACGTGTTAAATGGTCCTGCTGACCACAATTAAAGCACTCTCTGTCGGCTCCAACTTACTGCACATCACTTAAGCAGTGTGTCCCATTCAGGAATGCAAACAGAGCTGATAAGCAGTTCTCTGTATTCTTTTACAGTCCACCAGTGGCGGATTCAATCCCAATAGCCGAATCATAATCTTTATCATTATTATTGGCCGCACATCAATTTTCTTAAGCTGCATAAATTATTTGCACAAAGTTTTCATTTAACTTCCCTCTTCCATCAAGTTTCTCACTTACAGTTCCACTCTATTTCTATCACTTTCAGACAGACAGCCTTATTGCTGCTTGCTACTTCAATCCTTATCATATAAATTTAAGTTCTATAGACATTGTTACGTCCCTGTGGTCTCGTGCATATGTGTTCCCTTTCGAGGGAACTCAACACTGCGTCGAGATCGACACTTTGGGGATGCTCCCTAAGCGTGCGCCTCTGAAGTATGAATAAAACTAATCCAATCCTGATTGGTGTTGCGTCGTGACGTAACATGTGACGGCATACCCGGAAGTATAAAAGTGACGCTGTCACAACACACACTAGCTTTCGCTCTTCAGCAAGCGCTCTGTGTTGAAAAACTGTCTGTCTTATTTGGCATTAGAGTGCTGCGCTCCCGGCTGGCGTGCTTTGATGAGGTCAGGCTCGCGCTCCCCGCGGTTCTGGTCCCGCGTCTGTTGAGGCGGCGCGGCGATTGAGATCGTGGGGCTCGCAGCGGGATCTTTTAGATGAGAATGAGGCTGCTGAGGCACCTTCTCATTCTTCGTCTGAGGATCCCGTAGCCCCTGAGAGTGGTCCAGGAGCCCGCATCGCGGCTTCTCCTGCCCACGATCAGGTCCCAATGCTTCAGCTCTCTGCTTCTGAGGAAGTAGATGTGCTGAGTATTGATGCGGATGACCGTGATTTTGGCGCGCCAGTTCATGGCCAAGCTTATGAGGAGCTGGTTGAGGTTGTGACTCGTGCAGTGGCCAGACTCAATTTTAGCTGGCCACATCATGAGCAGGGAACGCAGGCGAAAAGCAAGCTTGATGAGCGTTTCCTGCAGCAGAGAGCACAACCTCAGCGCCGGGGTTTGCCGTTTTTCCCCGATCTCCATTCTGAAATCTCGAGATCGTGGGATAAACCGCACTCGTCTCGTGTCTCCAGTCCCAGTATGGTTGATTATAGCAATATTATGGGGGCACGGGACAAGGGTTATGGGAAGATGCCGAAAGTAGAGGAAGCTTTAGCGGGTTATCTTTCCCCTGAATCGGCGTCTTCCCTAAAAACCCCGGCGCTGCCTAGTAAGCCCTGCAGAGATACATCAGCTTTAATAGGCAGGGCTTACATGGCGGCAGGTCGGGCTGGTTCATGTCTGCACACTATGGCTGTCTTGCAGGCATACCAGGCCGACCTCCTGAAAGATTTGGATGAGGGGGAGGGGCCAACTCCTGAGGATATTGCGGAGTTGAGGAAGGCCACAGATTTGTCTCTCCGGGCCACAAAAGAGACGGCCCGTGCCATTGGCCGCTCTATGGCAGCTATGGTGGCTACGGAGAGGCATCTGTGGCTGAACCTATCTGGAATAAAAGATAAAGATAGGTCTTTTCTGCTGGATGCGCCGCTCTCGCCTTCTGGCCTGTTTGGCGACGCCGTTACTTCGGTCGTCGACAGGTTTCAGGAGGCGAAGAAACAATCTGCGGCGTTCCAGCAGTACCTCCCCCGTAAGGCTAAGTCCAAATCGAGTAGGGTGGGGCCGAGCGATCAGCCCCAGCCAGCAGCCAGCTACTCTCACCGGGCAGAGCAGAAAGAGAGCGTTTCCTCTAGAGCCCCTCCTCCTGGAGCTTGGCAACAGAGGAAGCGCTCTCAGAAATCGAAGTCCTCCAGCCAGAGGGGTGACCTAAGGGAAGTCATTCAGGCTAGGAGGACTTCGGGGAAGAGGTCCTGACCGGAATGGTAGGACCTCTGAGGGCGGTCCCCTCCACTGCAGGGCAACCGAGGTTGTTCTCGCAGCGGAGCCCTCTAGGAAACGATGTAGGTTGCCCGCCGTCAACGACGCTTCGGGCCGCATCTCTTTCCAGCGAAAATTTTCTAGTAAAGCATCAGTTATGGTTAAAAGAACCGTATCGACTACAGCCTGCCGGTATTCCGCTTCAGGCAGTCGAGAAAGATGCTCGAAGAACACCAGAGGCCAGTCTCGAGAGGCTGGTACCCCTAGTAGATTTTGTAGAGGCATGGTATCATCTTCCCAACATATCTGCATGGGTCCTGCATATAATAAAATCAGGATACAGACTGCAGTTTGCGTGCCGCCCCCCCAAGTTTTCTGGGGTGGTGCAAACTGCAGTACTTCCAGAGCAGGCTCAGGTGATGGAACAGGAAGTGCAGACTTTGCTGCTAAAGGAAGCCATAGAACGTGTTCATCCTTTAGACAGGGAGTCCGGGTTTTACAGCCGGTACTTTATAGTTCCAAAGAAGGATGGGGGGTTAAGGCCAATTCTAGATCTCAGGGTTTTGAACCGATCTCTGAGGAGGTTCAGGTTCAAGATGTTAACCATTCCTGCAATCGTGAGTCAAATCAGATCCGAGGACTGGTTTGTCACGATAGATCTAAAAGACGCCTATTTTCACATCTCCATCCTTCCATGTCACAGGAGATACCTGAGGTTCGCTTTCGGGGGCGAAGCTTACCAATATCGGGTTCTTCCGTTCGGCCTAGCACTCTCTCCCCGCACATTCACCAAGTGTATGGATGTAGCCCTTGCTCCACTGAGACTTCAAGGCATCCGTATATTGAATTATCTCGACGACTGGCTCATTCTGGCCCAGTCTCGAGAAATGGCAGTTCGGCATCGAGATGTCGTCCTTGGCCACATTCAGAAATTAGGGTTGAGACTCAATGTAAAAAAGAGTGTGCTAGAACCATCCCAGTCCACGATATTTTTGGGAATCGTGTGGAGCTCGATTACGATGCAGGCACGAATGTCTCCCGCACGTGTCGAGTCAATTCTGGCGATGGTATCTGGGTTAAGGCTGGGCCAGGCCATCACTGTAAAGCAATTTCAAAGAATGCTGGGTCTCATGGCAGCGGCATCCAACGTTATTCCTTTGGGCCTTCTGCACATGAGGCCCCTTCAGTGGTGGTTGAAAACCAAGGGGTTTTCTCCCAAGGGGAATCCGTTTCGTTTAATCAGAGTAACGCGCAGATGCCTTCGTTCTCTGCAAATATGGAAGAAACCTGGGTTCCTATCCCAAGGGCCGGTGTTGGGAGTGTCATGTCGCCGGAAATCCGTTTCGACAGACGCTTCCCTCACGGGCTGGGGCGCGGTCATGGACGGCCGCTTTGCCAGGGGTCTGTGGCAGGACCATCATCGTTCTTGGCATATAAACTGCCTAGAGATGATGGCTGTGTTCAGGGCTTTGAGGAGCTTCCTCCCAGACATCAAGGGTTACCATGTCTTAGTACGATCCGACAATACGTCAGTGGTAGCCTATCTGAACCGACAAGGGGGACTCAGATCGCGCCCTCTGTGCAGACTGGCGCATCAGATTATTCTTTGGTCCCAGGGGAAAATACTGTCTATCAAGGCAATGTATATTCCGGGAGTTCAGAATCAGGGAGCAGACATCCTGTCGAGGCAGGGGCTGAGGCCCGGGGAATGGAGACTTCATCCAGACGTGGTGAAGTTGATATGGGAGAGGTTTGGACCAATGGAAGTGGATCTGTTTGCGTCTCGAGAGACGTCCCACTGTCCACTTTGGTTCTCCCTCTCACTTCCAGCCCCTCTGGGGTTGGATGCCATGGTACAGGCCTGGCCGAGGCTTCGCCTGTACGCTTTTCCCCCGATCGCTCTGCTCCCGGGAGTCCTGGAGAGGGTCCGTCAGGAGGGCATCAGTCTTCTTCTGGTTGCCCCAATGTGGCCGACCCGAGTGTGGTTTTCGAACATAGTATCACTCCTGATAGCTCCGCCATGGCAGATTCCTCTGAGGAGGGATCTGTTGTCTCAGGCGGGGGGCACAATTCTCCACCCTCAGCCAGAGCTGTGGAAATTGTGGGTCTGGCCTCTGAGGGGGTTCAGTACCTGAATGCTGGTCTATCAGCTGGAGTGGTTGAAACTATACTTAGCTCCAGAGCTCCATCTACTAGGAGATTATATGGCCTCAAGTGGAATGTTTTTGCCACTTGGTGTAGAGAACATGAGTTGGATCCAGTAAACTGCCCGGTGGCTTCAGTTCTGGAATTTCTTCAAGATCGGTTCTCTGCGGGTCTCTCCCCTTCCACGCTTAAGGTGTACGTGGCAGCCATTGCAGCTTTCCACGCTCCGTTAAGTGATGGGCCCCTGGGGAGGCACCAGTTGGTCATTCGGTTTCTCCGCGGTACTTGGAGGATGAGGCCGGCAACCAGGTCTAGAGTTCCTGCTTGGGACCTGGCTATAGTTCTGGAAGGGTTATCCCTGGCCCCTTTCGAACCTCTAGAGTCGGCTTCGCCTAGGGATTTAACGCAGAAAATGGTTTTTCTCTTGGCCATTACCTCTCTTAAGAGGGTGGGAGATCTCCAAGCCCTGGCAGTAACACCAGCTTGCTTGGAGTTTGCCCCTGGCAGAGTAAAGGCCTTTTTGCACCCGAGTCCGGGCTACGTACCTAAGGTTCCTTCGAACACGGCTCGGTCTGTAGTCCTTCAGGCATTCCATCCTCCACCTTATGTGTCGGCAGAAGAAGAGAAGCTTCATTTGCCCTGCCCCGTCAGAGCTTTGGGCGTGTACCTTCTTGGAGAAGGTCGGACCAGTTATTAGTATGTTTTGGGTCACCTAAGAAGGGGCTCCCGGCATCTAAGCAGACTATTAGTAATTGGATAGTCCAGGCTATTACTGCGGCTTACAAGGTGCGCGGTTTGCCTTCACCTTTAGCCGTCAGGGCCCATTCAACTAGAAGCATGGCTTCTTCTAGGGCCCTTCTTTCGGGAGTACCTCTACAGGAGATCTGCGAGGCAGCCGGTTGGGCTACTCCGCATACTTTTATCAGGTTCTACAGTCTCCACCTTCCAAGTACGCCTGGCGCACACGTGCTCAGTCCTTGCTGAGTGCCTAGACAGTTTCACTCCGGGACAGGCCTATTCGGTGCGTGGCCTAGTGGGCACTCGTTCCCCAAAGTGTCGATCTCGACGCAGTGTTGAGTTCCCTCGAAAGGGAACGTCTCGGGTTATGACTATAACCCTTGTTCCCTGAGAAGGGAACGAGACACTGCGTCGTTCTGCCACGCCCCTCGAGGCCTTTGAGCGTCTTGCTTCATCGCGAGGCTAGTGTGTGTTGTGACAGCGTCACTTTTATACTTCCGGGTATGCCGTCACATGTTACGTCACGACGCAACACCAATCAGGATTGGATTAGTTTTATTCATACTTCAGAGGCGCACGCTTAGGGAGCATCCCCAAAGTGTCGATCTCGACGCAGTGTCTCGTTCCCTTCTCAGGGAACAAGGGTTATAGTCATAACCCGAGACGTTTTCTTTATCAGAGTATAATGGTGCGATGACACGACAGACTTGTCTTTGTTGTCTACGTGTTGCCTCTTCTAACCATTTTACTATGATTTTACCACATTTATTAAAATGATCTTTGTCTTTTTTCTTGACAATATGAGTGCTCCAATTCACTTTGGTTTGCGTCAAATGTGACACACTTAACCCCCATTAAACCCATATTGTTCTATTAAAAACGGCACATAAGCATGATACCAAGTTCCCATTATTTTATCCATGGCGAGCCCTTAGAAAAAATCAACCTGTTCCTCCTCTCTTTTCGAATTTTCATTACCCATTTGTCTTATTTTATTTTATTTTATTTTCTCAACCGAATTTATATTTGCGTATTTAAATCTTCCTCCCGCGTGGTCACCACGCCCTATACTGTATTAATTATTTTCCCCAGCGTGGCCACCACGCCCTGCCTATATTCGTCAATATAGGACTTTCAACCTGCCTGCATCCGTCAATGCAGGTCTTTCCCAACAAATGCCTCGTAAATGTTTGAAAATTACTATCAGGCTTATTTCAAACTGCACTTATCTGGGGTTTGAGAAGATTCTATCCGGCTTAGTCTCAAAACTCTGGCCCTTCTGGGAAAACACTTAATACATGGCATTCGAGCTTATTCTCGAACCCTGTTTGGAAATTACCTTCAGTCTTATTCCAAAACTCTGACCCTTTGTAGGAGTATTCAATACGCAAATAATTTCCTTATTGACCACGTAAATAATTTTCTCTCACCGTCTTTTGATGACCTTGTGAGTTCAATTCTAGGATTGCGTCAACGTTGGTCGTTGTGATGAGTAGAACAATTCTCTCTCTCAAGATTGAGAATTTTGAGCCGCAGAGTATTATCTCTCGGGATGATCAGTCAATTGTTCCCCTCCTCACGCCGATCGTCGGTTTAATGCAATCCCATCCTCGTCGCCATTTGTTGTGGAAATAATTCTATTCGAAAAGTTAGGAGGAAGGACACAAGTGGAAACCTCTGAAAAGTCAAAGTATCAAGTTTTTATTTCTTGCAAGGAATAAAATTGTCAGTTCTCATACAGACAGCATCTACATGAGAAGGGCAAAGGGCGGATCCCTTTCACCCCGTTATATACCCTAACACATCCTGTGTAGAAGCTGCATCTGTTCCAATAATACCCTTAAAAGGAAAACCAGGTTTTGCAAACCCCTTGGTCTCACAGAAATTTGTTCAAGCTCTTAGTCTCACATAAATTCGCCTAGACAGCACTATGACATCTTCGTCCAGATTTCCTGTTTTTGAAATACTGCTCAATTCCTCATTTTTTTTTAGCTATTACTCAACTTCATATTTCTGGTTTGATTGAAAGAAAAACTGCACACACACATATACATTTTTCACTTGAAGCAGATCATAGGTCACTTGAAGTACACGTTGTTCCTTTTTTGTTACTTGGTCCTTTGTGACCCAGAACATCTTGTTCCAGAAAGCTAACTTATGCATTTCTAACAGCTTGGTTATATTTTTAATAATGTCCCTCAGCTTATAAGAACATCTTCCTTTAAATGCTTATTAGTACATAAATCCTCAATGTTAATAAAAGTTGCATATATCTAAAAGATAAAAGAACATGTCTAAGAGTAGAAAACACATCTAAATGTAAAATTTCCATTACAAGACGACACCCAAATCTACTTACCCTTGAAACAAAATGACAAGCAAGGCCTAGAAACCTTGCGTGATTGTTTAAATGATGTTCGAGCCTGGTTGTCTTTGAATTTTCTGCATTTAAATGAGTCTGAGACTGAAGTAATTGTTTTTGGGCCCTCCGTGGGAAAGATAAATCCCAATAATAATTATGACTCTTTAAATAACTATATCAAACCTACTGTGAGAAATTTAGGTGTTATTTTTGATGTATGCCTCAAGTTTGACAAACATATTAATTCTGTGGTCAAGTCCTGTTTTTTCCACCTTAAACTTTTATCCAAAGTTAAACCTTTTTTATCTTTCAACAATCTTAAAACTGTAACTCATGCATTTGTTTTATCTCGTTTGGACTATTGTAACTCACTGTATGTTGGTTTACCTCAATCATCCATATTGCGGCTTCAGATGGTCCAAAATGCCGCTGCCAGGTTTTTAACTGGAGCGCGTAGACGCGAACATATCAGCCCGATATTAATCTCTCTCAACTGGTTGCCAGTGCATTTTAGAGTGGAATATAACATTTTAATATTTGTTTTTAAGGCACTGATTGGTCAGGCTCCATCCTATCTGTCAGACCTTGTTAACGTGAAACACTCAACAATATGCTTGCGCTCTTCAGACAGCATCACACTTGTACACCCAAAATCCAGACTGAAGTTGCGAGGTGATCGTGCCTTCTCAGTGGCTGGTCCTAGGCTATGGAACGGTCTTCCCTTATCTGTGAGATCTGCCACATCTATGTATGAGTCCAAACTGCAGTCATATCTTTTTAACTGCGCATTTCACTCATAACCCTGGTATAAAGAATGCAAATGTAGTTTTTTATTGCTTGTTAGTTTTGTATTATTGTTGTGTCTTTATATTTTTATTCTTCTTGTATGTACAGCACAGTGGTCAACTT
This sequence comes from Meda fulgida, assembly GCA_030578275.1. NCBI lineage: Eukaryota > Metazoa > Chordata > Actinopteri > Cypriniformes > Leuciscidae > Meda > Meda fulgida. The sequence goes on along the minus strand of CM060632.1, from coordinate 1,096,089 downwards.
CTGTTGTGTTTATTTGTGCTATATAAATAAACTAAGTGACATGAAAATGAAATACTCAACTGTCACCACTACAGCCGAAATGGATGAATTTAGTAGTTACTGTGGACTAACGATGATGGCACCAGTTGTCAGCGCGAAGGCAGGATGAAGGCTGAGGCGGGAGATAGTCGGTTCGGCCCCGTTCACCAGTAACAGTGGATTATCAGTTAATCCCACTCGTCTCCAACGAAAGTTTATAAAACTATCCCGTGTAAAATGTTGTTGAACTTGAATGTGCTTCCCATTAAACCAGGCCCAAGGCCATGGGTCGTCTTGCCAAATGTCTGCCAGTTCCTACTCAAATACCTGAAGTGTACGCCTTCCTGCAATTGAAATACATAAAGATTTTGGTTTCAATGTACACTGACAGTCATTAAAAAACAACAACGTAAAATGTATTTCAACTGCAGACTTTTGAGTGCTCCGGCCCTGAGAGCAGCACATAATACACTAAAATAACAGCGATTTGAATCTATTGAGGGCTCCTGCCCTGAGAGCAGCACATAATACACTAAAATAAAAGCAATTTGAATCTATTGAGTACTCCTGCCCTAAGAGCAGTGCGTAATGCACAAAAAAACAACGATTTGAATCTATTGAGTACTCCTGCCCTGAGAGCAGCGCGTAATACACTAAAATAACAGCGATTTGAATCCATTGAGTACTTCTGCCCTGAGAGCAGCGCGTAATACACTAAAATAACAGCGATTTGAATCTATTGAGTGCTCCTGCCCTGAGAGCAGCGCGTAATTCACTAAAATAATAGCGATTTGAATCTATTGAGTGCTCCTGCCCTGAGAGCAGCGCGTAATTCACTAAAATAACAGCGATTTGAATACACTAAAATAACAGCGATTTGAATCTATTGAGGGCTCCTGCCCTGAGAGCAGCACATAATACACTAAAATAAAAGCAATTTGAATCTATTGAGTACTCCTGCCCTGAGAGCAGTGCGTAATGCACAAAAAAACAACGATTTGAATCTATTGAGTACTCCTGCCCTGAGAGCAGCGCGTAATACACTAAAATAACAGCGATTTGAATCCATTGAGTACTTCTGCCCTGAGAGCAGCGCGTAATACACTAAAATAACAGCGATTTGAATCTATTGAGTGCTCCTGCCCTGAGAGCAGCGCGTAATTCACTAAAATAACAGCGATTTGAATACACTAAAATCACAGCGATTTGAATCTATTGAGTACTCCTGCCCTGAGAGCAGCGCGTAATACACTAAAATAACAACGATTTGAATCTATTGAGTTCTCCTGCCCTGAGAGCAGCGCGTAATACACTAAAATAACAGCCGCGATTTGAATCCATTGAGTGCTCCTGCCCTGAGAGCAGCGCGTAATACACTAAAATAACAGCCGCGATTTGAATGTATTGAGTACTCCTGCCCTGAGAGCAGCGCGTAATACATTAAAATAGTAGCGATTTGAATCTATTGAGTGCTCCTGCCCTGAGAGCAGCGCGTAATACACTAAAATAACAGCGATTTGAATCTATTGAGTGCTCCTGCCCTGAGAGCAGAGCGTAATACACTAAAATAACAGCCACGATTTGAATCTATTGAGTACTCCTGCCCTGAGAGCAGCGCGTAATACACTAAATTAAGAACGATTGAATCCATTGAGCAATTCTGCCCTGAGAGCAGCGCGTAATACACTAAAATAATAGCGATTTGAATCTATTGAGTACTCCTGCCCTGAGAGCAGCGCGTAATACACTAAATTAAGAACGATTGAATCCATTGAGCAATTCTGCCCTGAGAGCAGCGCGTAATACACTAAATTAACAACGATTTAATCCATTGAGCAATTCTGCCCTGAGAGCAGCGCGTGATACACTAAATTAATAGCGATTTGAATCTATTGAGTTCTCCTGCCCTGAGAGCAGCGCGTAATACACTAAAAATAAAAGCGATTTGAATCTATTGAGTGCTCCTGCCCTGAAAGCAGCGCGTAATACACTAAAATAAAAGCGATTTGAATCTATTGAGTGCTCCTGCCCTGAGACCAGCACTAGGGCTGGAGATGTATCAGTTTGACCGTTGAAATGTTTCGGAGATTTGAACAAGTTCTGTTGTCACACATAATTTTCACACACAGCGAGGTAGCATTGGAAAAAGCATGTTTTACACCAGTTAACTTACACCCTTTAAGCAGCTTTGTTGCGATCAACTGATTAAACAGTCGAATCAAAATGCATACAATACGATATTTAGACGATGATTATTAGTTCTGTATGTTTTAATGTTCGCTGATTATCTTAATAAACGTTAAAAGATGATGAATTTTAACAAAATATATAGTAAAATCACTTACCTTACAATAAAAGCTTTCTCCCACGAACATCTTTTTGTCTTGTCTTCCGACTAATCCCTCCGCGCTTTCAAACGTCTTGAACCCGCCTTTGCTTCACTTTCATTGGTTGAAGCTGTAAACCAATCATTTTCCTTTCTGCCCTCAGAACATGTTTGAGTAAGTAAAACTCCCATCTGCACAGCTCGGAAGATGAGGATGAATGGAGAATTATCACCATTGCACCTGTAAACCAGAGGAGTCACCCAGAGCGAAAAACAAGAATTCAGAGATCAGCCGGAACCGGTCACGACAGGAGAAGGAGAGGGAGCAGACAGTAGTGGAGGACATCAAGAAACAGTTGAGAGAGAACCTACAGAAGGAGAGACCATAGAGGGATGTGAGGCAGATGAAGGACTGCTAGCTGAAGATGAAGAAGGCTTCGTCACTGTATCAGCTGCTCCAAGAAAGTATTCTTTGCGAAAGAGAAACCCTGCCAACGCATTTACTTATAATTGCTTGGGTCAGCCTACAATGATGTACAGAAGTCAGCTAAGTTAAGGGGGGTGGCACTGTATTCACAGTAGTTAAGGGATAGTTATGGTTATAATTGACTGTGGGTAGTGTATTGTTACTTAAACAGCATTTATGCAAATGTAGTATTCACAGGGTGATAGTACACAGAGTGGGTCTGAACAATGTCAGAGTTAGAGATAAAAGGAATTCCAACCTTTCAGTCCGAACACAGTTCCCGCATAAGTGACGGAGAAAAGGTAGCAAATATTTGTGCGCAATCTACTACCAACTCGGGGCGTCAAATGGAGATATAAGCCATTGGTTACTCTGGAGCAAGACAGTGAATGTGTCCAGATTAAAGACTGACTCCAATCTTGAACTGTAATAATATATCTGTTGAAGGCATGAGGACTCGTCAGGTGATGCAAAATGTCGGGTCGACATTCAGATTTGTGGGGGAGAGTGTAGGATGGTGAAGAATGTAGTGTCCCCCCCCCCCCCCCCCCCCCCCGTGTAATTCTGTATCACATCACTTAAGAATAATCTTTATTTTGTTATCTTTAATTGTTAATTGTAATCTCATCCCAGATGTTTTTACGTTTATATATGGTATAGAATGTTTTATAGATGTTAAAAAACTATTAATTTAGGCACATAACTGTTAAGTTAGGAACGAGGACACAAAATGCAAGTGAAAGGCTCTTTATTATAGTGAAAATAAAGATGATGATGAAAAGTCCAGGTGATGCAGGCGGTGGCGCAGGGACTTCAATGGTCAGACACGGAGTGAAGGATGAAGTGCAGGGTGCTCTGAAGAGTGACGACGTAATCCAGACATGAAACGAAATCCAACACGACGAAAACTGGAACACAGGAACTCGAGACGGGACAGGAGGCACGGGAACAGGAACAGGCAACACAAAAACTTCATGCAATGATCTGACAAAGGGAATGAGAAAGTGGTAAGTCTTTATAGGAGATGAGATGAGTGGCAGCTGGTACTGGTGAGTGATCGCAGCTGGATACTGATCAACTGTGACGATCCGGACACACCCACTCACACACATGTAAACAACAAAGCACGAGACTAGAGAGAGACACCGGATCCATGAACCGTGACAGTACCCCTCCCCCTAGGAACGCGTCCTGCCCTCCTTACCTGTCAATTGTAATCATCGATAAGGGAGTGATCCAGAATGTCTCTAGCAGGTACCCAACTTCTCTCCTCTGGACCGTAACCTTCCCAGTCCACCAAGTACTGGAATCCGCGCCCCCTCTGCCTTGAGTCCAGCACACAATTGACCGAATAAGCTGGTTCCCCATCTACGAGCCGCGGCGGGGGAGGAACCGGGGTAGGCGGATTAATGCGAGAATGAAATACGGGTTTAATTTTGGATACATGAAAGACGGGGTGAATTCTCCTGTACACTGGAGGAAGGTTGAGGCGGACTGCCACCGGACTAATGATCTTGGTGACAGTAAACGGGCCAATTAATTTGGGAGCAAGTTTATTAGACACGGAGCGGAGAGGAATGTTCTTGGTAGAAAGCCACACTTTTTGACCAACGACGTATACGGGGGCCTAGACCGGTGGCGATCGGCTTTGGCCTTGGTGCGCAACCCCACGTGGAGAAGAGTCTCACAGGCTCTAGTCCAAGTGCGGTGACACCTCTGGATGAAGGTGTGAGCAGAAGGGACCGCGACCTCGGATTCCAGACTAGGAAAAATTGGTGGCTGGTAACCTACGCTACACTCAAACGGGGTGTAGGGAAACCTGGGTCAGGCTATGGGGATATGTATTCAAAAATTAGTAATTTTTCAATTAATAATTATTCATACGGGTGGACCCAGATAATCATACATGTTAAATCTCCCAAAAAGGGATAATATTTTCCCTGCATCTGTATTCATATGTGTACATAGAAAATTAATCACAAGGGATTATGATTAATGGCATATGTAGACTATATTTCACAGACAGGTTATTATCAGCTCAATTGTATATTAATACTTAATCACAACGGATTATAATTAAATATTTAATTTATCAATTATGTCTTTCATAGATCTATCGTCAGGATAATTCTAAAGGGGATTAATTTATAATCGAATCATCTGTTTGTCCAGCAAACCTGATCTAATCAAACCTCACCAAAATTATCCTACTTATAGACTTTCAAGAGAAGTTATCCCTCTGGCCACAAGAGACAACCTTCCTGGTCTATAACGATACTGTTTAAGTATCAATAAATGTTGTAAAGCACGTAGCTTTGGATCTTTATACATTAAAGGGACTTGAATGAGCAAAGACAGAAATCAATAAATGAATATAATGCATTTAATAAAGGAAAACTACGTATACAGTTACTAACGTTTCAATAAATGTATTTACAAACACAATAATGGCAACGGCACAATGAAAGCGAAAGCATCAATAAAGAGAGAGAGAGAGAGAATGAGAGAGAGAGAGAGAAGGATGGAAGGAATGATCAGTGGCAAATTACAGACCTTAAAACCTTTGAGGGACAACACGGGGAAACACATCTTAATGCTCTTAAAGCCCGGCACGAATACGTGCGCTGGCTCGTTGTGTGGCTGCTTCGAAGGCATGTGGATGTGTTCCGTGGAAGAGTCCCGTGGCCTGCGGATGGGTCCGGAGCACGCACTTTCGAACGAAGGCTTAAAGGTCTTGGACGTAAAATTACCAAAGAAACGATTCAGGCTAAGTTAACTTACTCATCTGAGGAAATGAACAAAGTAGAAAGGAAAAGTAAAACTTAAACAAACAAAAGAAAAGATCCCTGGAGGGGGATCTCGCGGAGTTACATGGTGATGCGAGTAAGAGGAGGAGGAGAGCGAGAAGAGAGAGAGAGAGAGAGATCCGTAAGGATCACAGTTTTGCAAAATTCACCTCGACAAAACCCTCTGAGAGACTACAAGAAATTAACATCACCCTAAACGGGGGTAAACAAATCTTAATGCTATGAAAGCTTAGTAAGCGAAATACTTGCATATAGCTCTTTTTGTGTGGCTGATATGAAGGCGGCGTGTGTGTCTCGATCCTGGGAGCGTCACGTGTTCACTCGTTCTTCCAGAGCGAGCTAAGCGCGGCGATTTTGAATGTCCGTTTGAGGTGAAGTTGCCGGTTAATGATTCAGGCTAAGTTCATTTCACTCGTCGGTGTAAATGAACAAAGGAGAATTCGAAAATGGAAAATAAAAGACTTAAAGAAACAAAAGAAAAGATCCCCTGAGGGGGAATCGCGGATCCGTTACATGATGCTGGGAGGAGGAGCGGGGGTAAGAGAGAAGAGATAAGAAGCATGAGAGATTGGAGGTTCAGTTCTCTTAAAGGAACTGAAATCCACGCCTCTCTGGAGAGAACTGGCCAATGACATGCACCAAAGCTTTTGGCGGCAGAATTCCCTTTGTTTTGTCGAAGCTCGATTTATGACAGTGTCAGAATTGGTCCTTCCTATCCCAAAAAGCTGGTGCACATAGAATCATACACTTTACTGTAATCTTCTGTATCTGACCAAATCAATTGGACCGAGAGAATTAAAACGGTACCAAACAAAACATGTACACATAATAGGAATACAAAGATACATCTTTCTGCATAATTACACATACTTATGTTTCATTTAATACTACAATAAAATCACAGATATCCCACTATGACGTGGGTTAGCAGGTCCACTTAAAAACATCTCAACTATATCTCTGTAAAGTCTTTATATGAGGAGTTTAATGAAAGATTCATGTGTGTGTGTGTGTGTGTGTGTGTTGGAATGTCTTCACCCTGAGTTCTCCCTTGCCGGAAGGGGGGTAGTTGGGTGATAAACATCTCTGTGAAGCTCGTGTCTTGTTGTCTGTTAAACTCTGGGTGCCATAAAACTTGTCACCAAAATCATCTATGGTAGACTGGCTGGAGCCTAGTCTAATTTACCTCCATGAGTCCAAAGTTTAAAAGCTTTTTCAAATGTTTTGGACTGCATGAGTCAATCTGATATGGTCCAGATACCTTACAGGGGATAGGCCCGTGGATGACACTGGCAACGTGTTGTGGGCGTACTCCACCATAGAAAGTTGTTGACTCCATGAGGAAGGATTCTTGGAAACCAAACATCGTATCGTTCTCTCCAAATCCTGGTTGGCTCTCTCAGTTTGGCCATTGCTCTGGGGGTGGAACCCTGAGGACAGACTGACAGTCGCCCCCAGAAGCTTACAAAATTCTCGCCAAAATTTGGACACAAACTGGGGTCCCCTGTCAGAAACCACGTCTGTCGGGAGGCCATGTAACCGAAAGACGTGGTCAACGACAATCACCGCTGTCTCCTTGGCTGAGGGTAATTTGGGCAAGGGAATGAAATGAGCCGCCTTCGAGGACCAGTCCACTACGGTCAAAACTACCGTATGACCCTGGGAGGGTGGGAGGGCGGTGACAAAATCTAGAGCGATATGGGACCAGGGTCTCGAAGGGACAGGCAGCCGTTGGAGTAACCCATCTGGGGGTCGATTGGAGGTCTTACCAGTGGCTCAAACTGAGCAAGCCAAAACAAAACTGTGAATGTCACGAGCCATGAGAGGCCACCAGAATCGTTGTTTGACTAAAAACCTAGTGCGATTAACTCCTGGATGACAAGCCACATTGGAAGAATGCCCCCACTGAATGACGCTGGACCTCAGACCCTCAGGCACAAATAAACGATTCGGTGGGCAACCGACCGGGGGCGTTACCCCTTCTAAGGCCTTCATGACCTTCGATTCGACCTCCCATACGAGTGTGGAGATGAATACAGTCTCTGGTAAAATGCACTCGGGAGTAGACGGGCGTTCGGAACGATCAAAAATGCGCGATAAAGAATCGGGTTTGATGTTTTTAGAACCCGGGCGGTACGAAAGAGTAAAATCAAAACGAACGAAAAAAAGTGCCCACCGAGCCTGCCTGGAGTTCAACCTTTTAGCAGTCCGAATGTATTCTAAGTTCTTGTGATCGGTCCAAATGATAAAAGGTACCCCCGACCCTTCTAACCAGTGACGCCACTCCTCCAATGCTAACTTGACTGCCAACAACTCTCTGTTCCCAATGTCATAATTGCGTTCGGCAGGAGATAGACGGTGAGACAAAAACGCGCGAGGATGCATCTTGTCGTCTGAGAGAGAGCGCTGGGATAACACTGCTCCTACCCCCACCTCTGACGCGTCGACCTCCACCACGAACTGACATAATGGATCAGGGGTTGTCAGAATGGGGGCTGAAACGAAGCAACCCTTCAGTTTGGCAAACGCAGCCTCGGCGGAGATCCCACTCGATAGTAGCCTCATACTTACTATCGGGCTTGCCCTTTTACCGGACACTTGTAAGCATAGTGTCCGGTTGCTCCACAGTATAGGCAAAGGCCCTGGGACCTCCGCCTTTCCCTCTCCTCCCGGGAAAGCCGAGCTCGACCCACCTGCATGGGCTCGTGATCGTCGACGGGGCTGACCGCGTCCCCGCCTCAAACTCGTGGCCCCTCGGCTCCTGCCTGAGGGCGTCTACTCATGGCGTGGCCACCGACTCGGGATAGTCGGGCATCAACTGTGAGGGCTAAAGCGATGAGTTCATTAAGAGACTGGGGCAGGTCCAGAGCGTAGATTTCTCTTTGGACGCGGTCAGCCAGCCCATGCAGGAACATGTCCCACTGCGCCTCCTCGTTCCATTTGCTCTCCGCTGCTAGGGTCCGGAACACGACCGAAAAGTCCGACACTGATCTTTCTCCTTGACGTAACTCAGCCAGCATTCTTGCAGCTTCTCTTCTGCCGGCCGTCCGGTCGAAAACTCTTTTCATCTCAGCGGAGAGCTCCTGGAACGAGGTGCAGCATGGATCTTCATTCTCCCACACCGCCGTTCCCCATAACGCTGCTTTCCCAGTCAGGAGGGTGAGCACAAAGGCGACCTTGGAACGCTCAGTCCGGAAAGTCCATGAACCGTGACAATAACGTACTCATAGCCAGTTCTGATAAGTATGCGTTAACAGCTAAGGGTCATGGATGATAGAGGTATGCGCATTTGTTGTAATGTGTTACCATGTGCTTGCGTGAGCAACACCATCTCATGTGCGGTTCATGTTTTGTGATTTCAGTTTCAATGGGAAAGTAAAGAAAGTTCAGTGACAATAAAGAACCTTGATTCCAACACGCTCTGGAGTTAGTGTTGTAGCGTCTGGACCAATCAAACACACTAATTATTCATTATATTTAATCCAGTAAACTCACTCTCCAAACAAAAGTCTATGAAAATCCCTCGAAACTAACATCCCAAATGAAGCTTACCCACTGGCAGAACCTGATAACAAGTTTTACAACCCCGAAAGGAATTTCCAGAGAGTTGTGACTAACTAAATTCTTACTGAGAAGGAGAAATAAACCCTGTTAGTGTAGACCTAACCATGCAAGTTCACCATATCTTTTTCATCCAACGGAAAAGAAAACAGTGGCAATTTCAACATGTGACACTCACGGAACCAGTAACAACTTTAATTTCAACAACTTCAAGAACTGTGTACCCGGCCCTAAAAATGAAAGAATCAATTCAAGGAAGTGCTCTGAAAATGATAAGCTTATGGTTCTTTTCATAGTTAAATGGATATTTTCCATAGTTCCATTTCCTGCTTCCAGTTCCATTCTATCACTCATCATTTTACCTATGCATGTATGTATGTATGTTTGTTTAGTTTAGTTATGTTTGTGATTTAGTTAATAAAACTTGTGCACAATATGTATTTGGTTCTTGTACACAATATGTATTTGGTTCTGATTAACTGCTTGCAAACAAAGTCTTGATCTTGTTACATGCTCAAAGCGCTGTACATGCTAAGAAAGAATTATTTTTCTGTGGCCATGGAAGATACCCTTTCTTAGAATAAATGAATAATCAAAAGAGTTCGTTGGATGAACTGATTGATTGATTGTAATATTAATTTAGCCACATCAAGTTGATCCAATTAACTGACCCAAATATTCATAATTAATCATAACAAGTTATTATTGATATTAATATTTTTTAGAGCAAATTTTTTACACCGTTATTCCTTTAGTGTGTTACAAATGTATAAACTTTATTCTCTCAAAAATACAAACATGTACATACATGTTGCTCACACATTATGGTAGCCCTGATTGTGCTAAATAGAGTGTAATTACACCTTTGCCATTAATATGTTGTTAAGCAACTGAAAAAAGCACAAATGTCAGGCAACATCTCAAGGACCTCAAAAACACCTTAGACCCCAGAGGGTTAACCTATTTTTTTAGGTTGTTTGCTCATCTGCAAGATGTCTATAATCAACTCTCCCTTTTTACAGAAACCATGATCAAACTCATAGCAGCTTCACGTCCGAACGTAAATATAATCTGCGTAATAACAACAATAATGTTATTTTATATCTCTCAAATTAATTTTTTGAATGAATTGCTATTCAATAAAAGTAAGTCCTAAGTATATTTTACAGTATTAAAACTATCAAGGGGAACTCATGTAACCTGCTCCAGCTGGATTGTAGCACTCTAGCGTCCACAAAATGTGTGGTTTGAGCCGTTTTGTCATGACAAAAGAACTTCTTTGAATAGTGAAATTGTGATCACATTACAATGACATTTTGACAACATTTTGAAGTCAAATTGAAGAATTTGTTTGCACATTTAAATACCTTAATCATAGCCATTTTAACCTACACAAGGATATTTTCTTTGTTCCCTGAAAATAAACTTAAGCCAAAATACATATGGAACTGTTTAAATTACTCCTTCCCTATATCACTTGTGCTTTAAATAAGTCACTGCTGTTGTAAACATATTCATGCATGTAACACCGATTAGTTTAATAAACTGATAGATGAAAAGACAATGAAATTATCTGATCTGTCTGTGGTGCTGCTCACAACAATGTGCTTTGTTTGATCTGATCTGATACTTTTCAAGGGAATAGAGCTACATTGTTAATAAAGGCAATAAATACATACATACATTTTATAACCAGTAAATAATGGACAACTAACCAACATCTGTGAACAATAACAATATATCTAGCATTAGTGAAGTCAACAGCCACAATCCATCTTTGTTTGTAAAGTTAAAGTCTTTGGAGGATGCTCCCTTTTTCCATGTTTTTTTTTAGTTCACAGCTGGCATCATATTTAAAATGTGTGCTCCCACTTTTTATTAGGTGTCTTTAACTACTATGTACTAACATTTAAATAAATAATATGATACAATGACCTTATTGTGTACATGGTTCTGTAAGGGATCCACTGGAGGCAAGTTCTAATAGAACCCAAGTGCAGTTTATTATTAACAAAAACAAACAGATAACAAGATTTAAACATAAAACAAAAGCATGACGTGGCATGAAACAAAACCGTGGACATAAACTTACTCAACAGTGTACACAGGAAACAATACTAGACAAAGGCACATGGCGAACATGAGGGCTTAAATACACACAAGACTAATAACTAGACAAGGGACACCTGTGGACAATGAAACAATGAACCAATGACAACATGACACATCAGACAAGGGAACACATGGCAGGATCACATGACTTACAAAAGATCACATGATAGACAAGGAAACATGACATGAACAAACCCAAAACAAAGACAAGACCAAAACGTGACAAGTAGTTAAGAACATCTAATATAAAGTGAGACCAAATTTGTTTATATTTACAAAGTACAACTAAGTTGGTCAGTGAAAACATTGTAACATATTATTTATACTTTTGTCAAAGTTTTAAGAGAATTAACAAATTACATTCTTTTTTGGTAACACTTTAGAATACTGTTTCTTACTGCATAACTAATAGGGAATTATTGAAGAACTAATAGGTAATTCTTCATTAATTACTTCTTCACTACTGTTAACTACTAAGTAAGATGTGTTAAATAATCAGTATGTAATAGAATTTTATGATTGTGTTAAGTAACAGTTAGTAAATCAATAACTAATGAATTCTGTCATACCTCCTGAAGAACTACTATTAATTATCTACTAATTAAGGTTCAAGAAAAATAACTAAGAAGTAACTAATGAACAGTCATACAAAAGTACATTGAGTTGTGACCTTTCTTATTAACTAATGTTATTAATAGAAGTAGCAATTTTAACAAATACAAATAATGTTAAAGTTAAATGTTTGCCTGTGTGGTTTTGTGAGTGTGTTCTGTAAGAAATCAACTTCAGAAAGGAACCATACACAAGTGCTTTGCCATAACTAAACTCAGATTAGTTTTATATTGTATACAGTACTGTCTGTTTTCCTCAGCATAGAAGGCCATTGAGTAAATTCATGTATTTGAGGCACAGACTGAGGGAAACTGAAAATATAGGGAACTTATTAGTAATTAATAAATAATTATTAGATAATTCTTCAGGAATGACTTAGAACCTGAAACAGTATTCTAAAGTGAAAATATAGGCACCCATTAATAATTAATAAATAATTATTAGATAATTCTTCGGGAATGACTTAGAACCTGAAACAGTATTCTAAAGTGAAAATATAGGCAACCCATTAATAATTAATAAAGAATTACCACATACTTCTGACTCAAATCAAACTTTAAAAAACCCCACTATGAATGTAATGTACATTATGATAAGTTTTGCTAAATAAATAAAAAGTTATTTGCAGATCAATATATCCTATAGGTAAATGTCTGCACTTATCTCTCTTATTAGGGCTGAAGAATGACTAAAACTGGCTAGAAAAAAAATCTGTTTTTTTTTTTTACTTTTGAAGTACTTTAAAAATTAATTACCTTTGTACTTTTACTAAGGTAATTATGAAAATGGCCTAATTATAATTTTACTGGAGTAATAATTTATTGTGGTATCTGTACTTTTACTCAAGTACTTGATTTGTGTACTTCATTCGCCACTCCACTGCTAAAATAAAACGGATTATTGTAGTAACTACTGTGTATGACTGTTCATTAGTAGTTACTTCATAGTTATTAGTTAACACATCTTCCTTAGTAGTTAACAGTAGTGACTTAAGTGTTAATGAAGAATTACCTATTAGTTCTTCAGTAATTCCTTATTAGTTATGCAGTAAGTAAGAAACAGTATTCTAAAGTCTTACCTCTTTTTTATTGCATTTTACAAAATATCCAAACTTTTCTGGAAATGGGCTTTGTAGGAATAAAAACATATCTTAACTGTTATGAACTTCAAAGGTCTTTCGCTGTAAAGCTAGTGTCCTGTACACCTGACATTTAAGTTTTCCAGTTAAACTGGTTTGAAGAATAACAATAAAAGTCATATTTTTATCCCCCACCCAAACGGTTAAAGGACAACATGCATTTGAACATATTTTTAGTTCAGAGAACAATAATGAAATCTCAGTAATGTTAATACTCAACCCTAAAGCTTTTTACAGTAACAGGGAGTGTTAAAGAATGTGCAATAAACAAATCCTTCCTTCAAATCAATCAATCTTTCAATTAGACTCTTTGTTCCACTAACAACTGGGAGCTCAATGTGGTCAGGGGTCATAACAGACTAAAATAACAAGTAGAACAAGTTCGTCTGTAAAGAAAGAAAACTAGATATACACAACCATCATTGGAAGGGCATGGAGTAAAAGATGACAGAAATAACTGAAAATCAGTTTGATAAAACTCAATCATCATTACTATGCCCCCTTCGGTGGATGGTTTGAATGTAATCTCTTGATTACAACTGTTAGTAAGAGTTAGAATATGCCTCCTGCTATTTAGTGGGCAAGAAACAAGTTAAAAGGGACCTACATGCCTCTTGGAACCTGGACAGGCAATTGTCATGTGAATCTATTTGCATCCATTGTTTTTCATGATTGAGAAAAAGATTTCCTTATGCTTGTCATGTCTAATTTTGGTTTTGGTTCAGTTTATTTTTTTATGTCTCATGTCTATAGTAGATATCGGTGGTCTTTCGTGGCGTAGTCTTACAGTGGTTCCGTTCTTATCTGACCAACAGATGGTTTAGTGTTCGTATTGGTCATCAGTTCTTCTCTAGTAAACCTCTCACCTGTGGAGTCCCACAGGTATCAATCCTCGGGTTGGTATTGTCAAGGTGATATCATGAGAATACGTGTGTATTTTCTATCACACGTACATTTATTTACGTTTTATACACGCAGAAACGTTTAATACTGACGTATTTACAGCACTAAAACGTAAAACATTTACGTATTGACAGCACAAAAACGTAATTTATTTACGTATGAACAAATCTACCGACGTAGAAATTTGTACGTATTACTAATTATGCATATTAAAATTGTCGCATTAATGTTTTGACTCTATTGCATTCAACTGTCTTATCAATTAAGTTTTCAGTCGCATTTATTAATATAATAGGCCTACTCATAAATATTAACATTTCGCTCTGTTCGTGCCTTCTGATGCAAACTCGTTTCGGAGGATTAGCCTGCATGGTGTTAAACAAGAATACACTTTAAAACCTTAAAAATACCTTGTTTAATCGTTTGACCATTTTGTAGTATTTAGTTTATTTACCTGAGACACAAAAAGCGTTTTCTCCTATAAAACAAAACATAAATTCACAAAACACATCAATTTTATTAGCTTAATGTAATCCAAATCTTTAGAATCCATACGTTGTTTGCAAGAAACAGATCCAAATTCAGCCCTTTATCCAGTGATCTTCATCTCCATTTCTCAGCAGCAGCCGCAAACGTCAAATCCCGCGCTGGTGATGAATTCAAATAAAAAAAATGCGCCTTCAAGAAGTGTTACGACATGTTTTACGGACGTGATATCAAACGCTCATTGGCTCTCGCCTGCTTCGTCACAGATTGCGACATGCCGTGTTTCAGTCGGTGTAGTACATTTGAAATGGAGAAGCGCGCGCTCCTTCACAGAGCGAACCGAAACCGGATTAACATTTTCATGGATTAATAACTTAAATTCTGATCTGTACCTCAAACACAACTATTATAATACTGCCAGAGAGGACTGCGACTGCAACGCATCGTCATATGAACGACTTTTGGTACCGGTTTTGACATTTTCGCAATAAATAAATTATACTTGTCTTTTATGTTTTTTTTCTTCATAATTGTAGCCTAATGTTACATAGTTTTAAGGAATGGTTATGGGTAGGTTTAGGGGTAGTAGTAGGATTAGAATAGAATAGAATAGAGTTTTATTGTCATTGTACAGTAGAACCATACAACGAAATTTGCTTGTGCAACCTCTAAAACAATACTCACTTTCATAAACACACTCATGCAATAAATAAAATAAAATAAGAAAATATATAGGCATCCATTGCACTGAAGTCCCATTGCATAAAGTCCCTATCTAGAAAGTGCAGCTGTGCGACTGGTGGGTGGAAGAGCATGATTGTTCATTTCTCTGATGGCCCTGAGGATAAAACTGTTCTGCAGCCTGATGGTGCGTGCTCCAGGAACCCGATACCGCCTGCCAGATTGGAAGCTGGGAGAAGAGATGGTTTGAGGGGTGTGTCTCATCCTGCAGGATATTATGCGCTCTGCGTAGGCAGCGGATCTGAAAGATGTCATCCAGTGGATGCAGTGGAAGTCCAATGATTTTTTCAGCAGATCTTATAATTCGATTGAGGGATTTCCTGTCCTTCTCTGTGCAGTTGGCATACCATGCAGTCATACAGTATGTTAGAACACTCTCAATGGAACATTGATAGAAGATCTTAAGCAGCTCAGCAGACAGGTTGCTCCTTTTGAGTATTCATAAAAGTAGAGCCTCTGTTGCGCCTTTTTGACCATGGAGGTTGTATTTATCTCCCATTTTAGGTCCTCTGAGATCATGATCCCCAAGAATTTAAAACAGGAGACATTTTCCACTTCTTCGCCATTCATGATGAGGGGTTGAGGGTCCTCCTTGCACCTTCTGAAGTCAACTATGATCTCCTTTGTTTTCTTGACATTCAGGGTCAGATTGTTGTCTTTACACCATCCTGTCAGTCTATCGACTTCATCTCTGTAGGCGTTCTCATCGCTTTTCGAGATTTCTCCCACCACTGTTGTGTCATCTGCAAATTTTATTATTGTATTTGAGGGGTGGGTGGGGATGCAGTCATACGTGTAGATGGAATAGAGCAACGGGCTCAACACGCAGCCTTGCGGTGCTCCAGTGCTGAGGGACAGGCTCGAGGATTGGTGTGGGCCCATTCTCACTGTCTGTGGGCGATCTGTCAGGAAATCCTTGATCCACATACACAGGCTGCTGCTGAGGCCCAAGTCAAGGAGTTTGGTGACCAGCTGGTTAGGAATGATGGTGTTAAACGCTGAGCTGTAGTCTATGAAGAGAAGTCTCACATATGTCTTTCCCTTGTCAAGGTGAGTCAGCGCTTTATGGAGGGCTGTGACGATAGCATCCTCAGAGGACCTGTTTTCCCTATAGGCATACTGATGCTGGTCCAGGTTGAGAGGGAGGGCAGATTTAACATGCTTCATCACCAGCCTCTCAAAGCACTTGGCAACAATGGGGGTGAGCACCACAGGTCTGTAGTCGTTCAGAGTGCTGATGTGGCTTTGCTTGGGCACTGGAATGATGGTTGTTGTTTTGAAGAAGGTCTGTAC
The DNA here is from genome assembly GCA_030578275.1 of Meda fulgida. Taxonomy (NCBI): domain Eukaryota; kingdom Metazoa; phylum Chordata; class Actinopteri; order Cypriniformes; family Leuciscidae; genus Meda; species Meda fulgida. Next base: position 1,079,626 of record CM060632.1, on the reverse strand, counting down.
AGTTGCTATGGCCATAGACATATGCAAGTCTTTACAGACATCTGCAAGTTGATGGGCACATTCTCTGAACACTCTTCCTGGAATCGCATCAGGTCCCTCGGCCTTTCTAGTGTTCACAGACCTAAAGGTGCGTCTCACTTCTTCTACTGTTACCATAAGTGTGAGGTCTGTATCAGCAAGGGGAGGAGCGGCTCCGTTATCTGGTCCAGATGTTTCAAAGCGTGCATAAAAACGGTTGAGCTCCTCTACCAAGGAGACATTGATGTTTGTAGGTGGTTCTCGGCTGCTCCTGTAATTGGTGATTTGTTGTATTCCTTGCCACACACGTGTTGGATCTTTGTTGGTGAAGTAGCCCTCGATCTTTTCCTTGTACACAGCTTTTGCCTGCTTGATGCCCTTTTTCAAGTTGTGCCTGGCTGTGCTATATAATTCTCTGTCCCCAGATTTAAAGGCTATGTTGCGCTCCCTCAGAAGGGCATATACCTCTGCAGTCATCCAAGGTTTCTTGTTAGGGTGAATTCTGATGCGTGTGTTGATAGTAATGCTTTCAACACAGGTTCTAATGTAACAAAGAACAGTAAAGGCATATTCATTCACATCCTGATTAAAAAACAAGGCCCAGTTGGTTCGTTTAAAGCAGTCTTGTAGCTGTAGAGATGCATCCTCAGGCCACCTCTTAATAGTTCTGACAGTAGGTTTCTGCTTTTTAATAACAGGGCGATACGCTGGAATCAGGGATAGTGACAGGTGATCAGACTGGCCAAGTTGTGCAAGGGGGGAGGCTCTGTATCCCTTTTTAATATTAGAGTATACACTGTCCAGTATATTATTCCCTTGTGTTGCACACTTGACATGCTGATCAAAGCTGGGTAGCACAGTTTTAAGATTAACATGATTAAAATCACCAGCCACGATAAAAATGCCATCAGGGTAATTGTTTTGCTGTTTGTCTATAGCTGCTAGTACATGGCCCAGTGCTAAATTAGCATTGGCGTCTGGTGGAATGTAGACCGCTGTTACCACAGCAACAGTGAATTCACGTGGTAAATAGAAAGGTCTGCACTTAACTACTAGCAGCTCAAGGTCAGATGAACAATGCTTATTGATAACAGTAGAATTTGTACACCAGTCCTCGTTCACATATATGCAAAGTCCACCTCCACGGCTCTTACCAGTCGCTTCGATGTAATGAGCGACCCGCTAGCTCAACTGCTGCATCTGGGATCCCCGGGTACAGCCAGCTTTCAGTGATAATTATTAGTGGCTCAAAATATATTTTAATGCTATATTGTTAATAAAACTGCCATTTCCCTACACATCTCTGTCCATTACATTTTATCCTTTTTATATTCTGTATAAAATGGGTATGTTTAGGTTTGGGAGTAGGGTTAAGGAATCTTGTTACATTTATCTTTAAAATTATAAAAGTGAATGTATACAGATATCTTTATGATATGAAATATACGTAAATAGTTAACGTTTTGTAGCTGTAAAATCATAATAATGTTATGTTTAAATGTTGCAGATACGTCCATATCATACGTTTCAGCATCTATCCAAACGTATAAAAACGTACGTTTTCTATCTTTGAAAATAACGTATTAATACCTACGTATTAACAATGAGACCAGGCTGGTATTGTTTATCCTGTATTGTTTAAATTAGTATTGGCTGCAGATAAAGTACTAATTGTTGGTGATTTTAATACACACATAGATAATGAAAAAGATGCATTGGGATTGGCTTTCAAAGACATTGTAAACTCAATTGGAGTTAGACAACACGTGTCAGGACCGACTCATTGTCGTAATCATACTCTAGATCTAATATTATCACATGGAATAGATGTTGATGCCGTTGAAATTCTGCAGCAGAGCGATGACATCTCAGATCATTATCTAGTCTCATGTAAATTACATTTAGCCAAGGCTGCAAAGCCGACTCCGTGTTATAAATATGTTAGACCTATAACTTCTGCCACTAAAGATTGCTTTATCAATAATCTTCCTGATCAGTTTCATCATCTCAGCATCCCGGATAGCTTAGAAGAACTCGATAATGCAACAGAAACTTTTAACACTCTCTTTTCCAGCACTTTAGATACAGTTGCTCCGTTGCGCTTAAAGAAGATTAAAGAAAATAGTCCAACGCCTTTGTACAACGAGCACACCCACACACACACACACACACACACACACACACACACACACACACACACACACACACACACACACACACTCAGGCCCTTAAGAGAGCAGCCAGAAAAATGGAGCACAAATGGCAGAAAAAAAAACTAGAAGTATTTCCGGTTTCATGGAAGGAGAGCTCGATTGCTTACAGAGAGGCTTTAAAAGCTGCTAGATCTGCTTATTTTTCAACCCTATTTGAAGAAAATAAACATAATCCTAGGTATTTAAATGAAACAGTGGCTAAACTAACGAAAAAGAAAGCTTCAAGCACAGAAATTTCCAAGCAACACAGCAGTAATGACTTTATGAACTTCTTCACTTATAACAGGTGTTCTCAACCTTTTGCAAGCTGGGCCCCCCCAAAGCTGGTTCATTGCAGTTGGGGCCCCAGTGCCCCCCGCCCAGATCCCCCATCCCCCCGCCCCGCTCTACCTTAGATAGATAGATAGATAGATAGATAGATAGATAGATAGATAGATAGATAGATAGATAGATAGATAGATAGATAGATAGATAGATAGATCGATAGATAGATAGCCCTAGGCTATTATTTTTAGGCCCACATTATTATCATTATCATCATCAGTAGCGGTAGGTAGGCCTATTATCATTACTAGGCTATTGTTATAATTGGCAGTAGCACCAGACTTCTAATGTGAGCTTGCAGGCATTATTATTATTATGAGTTGTATAGGCCTATCATCATTACTAGGCTATTGCTATATAATTGTGAGGTTACATGCTTTTTTGTTGTTGTTGTTGTTATTATTATTATTATTATTATTATTATTATCATCAGTAGGCCTATCATCATTACTAGGCTATTGCTATAATTGGCAGTAGCACTAGACTTCTAATGTGAGCTTGCAGGCATTTTTATTATTATTACCACTATTATTATTATTATTATTATTATTATTATTATGAGTAGTATAGGCCTATCATTATTACAAGGCTATTGCTATATAATTATGAGGTTACATGCTTTATTGTTGTTGTTATTATTATTATCATCAGTAGGCCTATTATCATTACTAGGCTATTGCTATATAATTAGGTGATGTTAATGTGAGACCTGAGCCTGCTTTGTCTTGCAAAGATCCTCAATTCTTGGCTCAATGTTTGATAAGCATAGCCTCAAATCATCCTCGATTTGTGCACGATTGCGGTATTTTGTTTTGAGTGCAGTCATTTTTGAGAATCCTGCCTCACACAAATATGTCGACGTGAAAGGAAGGAGAATCTTCAAGGCGACGTCACAGAGTTCAGGGTATTCCTGCATCAATGCTGCCCAGAATGACGAAAGAGGACAGGAGCTAAAGAGTTCCTTCAGTCTACTGTCACTCTTCAGCTCAATAAGCTGTTCCTGCATATCAATTGATAGCTCGTTTACTGTGCACACAAACGGATCTCGAACCCATGTAAAAGAGCGATAATCTTCTTTAAAGTACGTCACAAATTGTTTTCTCATTGCTGACAGGTGCTCAGACGCTGATTGAAATAGGGAGGAGAAATCGTGTGACGTGCCTGCATCAGTTATAAAGTCTGTAAGGCAGGGGAACATGTCGCAGTTCCCTCGACTGATGCGGCCATGCCAGAGGTCTAGTTTTTGTGTGAAGGCTTGCACTTTGTCTGCAAGGAGCAAAATATGAGTTTCGCGGCCTTGCAAAGACAGGTTGAGGCCATTCAAGCGGTCAAATATATCGACCAAATAGGACAGAGACGCAAGCCACATAGTGTCATCCAGATGCTTCGCCAGATCTGATTTGATTTCTGTCAAAAACCACTTCACCTCCTCTCGCAGCTCATACAACCGCTGTAACACCCGCCCCCTGGAGAGCCAGCGAACTTCAGTGTGCAGAAGCAGCTGTTTGTGCCCTGACCCCATCTCCTGGCAGAGGACCCCAAACAAGCGAGAGTTTAGCGGCCGTGATTTTATGAGATTTATTATTTTGACGGATTGGTTAAGCACGGAGTCAAAGAGAACCGGCATTTTTTTAGCAGCTAGTGCTTCGCGATGGACCATGCAGTGTGTCCATTTCACAAGTGGAGCTACTTGCTGAACGCAAGCAGCTAGGCCACGCTCACGCCCCGTCATTGCCTGCGCACCATCTGTGCATAGGCCAACGCATCGGTCCCAAGCCAAACCATTTTCGCGGATAAAAATGTCAAGGACATTGAAAATGGCTTCTCCTGTTGTGTGCGACTGAAGAGGCCGGCAAAACAGGACATCCTCCTCAATCACCTTGTCCCGCAGATACCTGACATAGGTGAGGAGCTGTGCCTGCCCAGCAACATCAGTGGATTCGTCCAGCTGCAGCGCGTAGTAAGGACTCTTTTTTACGAACTCTATCAGTTGCTCTCTGATATCGTTGGACATGTCTACAATTCTCCTAGCGACTGTGTCATTGGACAGTGGTACTGCACCGAGTTTGGCTGCTGCACTATCGCCTATCATTATTCTGCACATATCTTGCGCTGCCGGCAAAATGAGAGTCTCTGCGATTGTATGCGGTTTACCCAGTTTACCGATCCTTTTGGCCACTACATACGATGCCTCCAAACACTGTTTAGACACAGTGCTGTGCACTGAAATGGTTGCCTGTTGCTGATGGAGGCCATCAAGCTTTCTTTTAAAATATTCAGCCGGTTTATTTTTAATGCCAGCATGCTTTGTTTCGAGGTGCCTTTTTAATTTGCAGGGCTTCATACTGTCATTTGCCAGCACCTCGGCACACACGACACACTGAGGTCTCAGATCAGCCGTGACTGTAAACCCAAACTGCAGGTATGCTTCATCGTACCTGCGAAGCTTTTTTGCAGCTGGTGGTGCGTCGGTTGGCTTGTTGGTCCTCACAAGAAATATCTCCATTTTAATTTGTTTTCAATAAAGTTTAGCTAAACTATAGGCAATATGTAACTGTGTGTGGTGTATGTTGAGAGACGTATCAGGGGCTAATCAGTCAGGACTTAGGCACGATCTTTCATTAAACCAAACAAAATAATTATTTTGAAGAAAATTCAGATTTTATTTTAATACTTAACGATTGTAGTCCGTGTGTGTGTGTGTGTGTGTGTGTGTGTGTGTGTGTGTGTGTGTGTGTGTGTGTGTGTGTGTGTGTGTGTGTGTGTGTGTGTGTGTGTGTGTGTGTGTGTGTGTGTGTGTGTGTGTGTGTGTGTGTGTGTGTGTGTGAGAGTCGTTTGGGTAGTTAGCTAAGTAGCTACTGCCTAGCAACAAAATTACTGGCTAGGGCTGAGATATGATCTAATCTTAAAAAAGAATGTTTCTGGGTTTAGTCTTTAAAAAGACTGTTGGGGTTTGTGTAGGAAAGGCCTATGCAAATCGAGATTGATAAGAGACTAGCGAGAGCTGGCACAAGCGAACTTGGCAAGAGACTAGACTAGAGTGAATGGAGAGCTATGTCGTGAGTCAATTTAAATGCAGTAATTTATTTTTGTGTGAGAGTGAGTGAACATTTACACCACGCTCTGTAAGTCAGGGCGGGAACGGCGGCGGCCATGCGCATGCGCGATTCATTTGCAGCCTGGACGCAGAGGGGTGTGTGTCTCCTCTCTGCTCTGACTGCAGGCTGGGACTGCTGCGCGAGGTTACTGAGACTGACCGCCTGTGAGTGCCTTTGAACGGGAGAGGGGCTCATGGCAGCACCCGCTGCTCGTTGAGCACAGTAGGCCTAACTGCAGAGTGATTCGAGCTTTCGAGTCTCCAAACACCACAAAAGTCTACAAAAACACCAGTAAAAGTCGCTGGATTTGTCGCTTTTGACAAAAAAAAAAAGTCTCCAGGAGGATGTTTTATTGTTGTTTATTTATTAACAACATAAATGTATTTAAACATGTTTGTGTGTGCGTGGCTGCGTGCGTGCGTGCGTGTGAGCATTTCACAAAAACTAAAAGAAAGCTTTAACTGTAGCCTATATTCTGACTAGTTTATTCGTTTATATATATACTGTGTGTATATATATATATATATATATAAAAATACGACTTCACGTTTTATACGTTTGCAGCCTCTGAAACTTCCGTCCGTCATAAAATTAATTCGGGTGGTTCGAATTTCTGCATTTTTCGCATCCGTAGCAAATATTTTGAGGGGTTTTGACAACATTGAGAGACACCAAATGACGAATATGAATACGAAAATTAATACGACAGTTTCGGACTCAAAATGTGGTGTTTTATATATTTATAACATTTGAATACAGTTCAGCAACATACATCACATGACCTGACGACCAAGAGAGCTGACAATTGACCATCACTTAATTTACCATCACCTCACGATTGAAAATAATGTGACCCTGATTTCATATGACAGTTCAACAAACAAGTTAATACTATTAAGTCACTTACATTTTAGACGAAATAATGACTGTTTTGGTCTATTTTAGCAGTGAAAATAAATCCGATGAATCCAAACAAAGATCACAGCATAGCGCATCTCACAGCAACACTCAATCGTGTTTTGAATGATTCAGTGTTTTGAACGAATCGGTTGAGTCAAAAATACAATGACCCATTCACAAACATCTGTCTCATTCTTGATGAATCGGCCGTTTGAACGAATCATTTAAAAGAAACGACTCAATGACTCGCTTAATAAAACCGCTTATCACCTGCATTTGCGCTCACTATCGACAGACCAATCAAATTTGTTAACTTTTTTTTTTAAATCAGTCCAAACACATTTACATTTTTATTCATTCAGTTATGTATATACAAAACGATACGTTTTTATGACAGTAGTTTAGTGATTTTTTTTTTGTTGTTAATATTGGGGTTTTTTTTCCAGTTTTTTTCCCTCCCATCCTGTAGCCTACTCGCGCCCCCCCGGGAGAGTGTCCGCGCCCCACCGCGCCCCACCGGTTGAGAATCACTGACTTATAAGATTGATAATATCAGGGAGAAAATTATAACTATGCAACCGTCTACTACAGTATCGCATCAGGGAGTGCATTGTAGTCTCCCTGAGGAAAAATTTGATTTATTTGTTGCTTTAGGAGAGGAAAAATTTTCTAAACTCGTTAATTCATCTAAATCGACAACTTGTATGTTAGACCCTATACCGACTAAGCTATTGAAAGAGATGCTTCCAGATGTGATATGGAAGGGAGGACTCAAGAGCGAGAGTGTCAGTCACAGTTCCTTTAATGAGACAAGGATCGGACCTCAGGTAATACAAACAGATAGTCAATAGATAGCAACAGAAGATTCCAGTAGACTGGTAATATCACATGAATATAAATCTCCTCTGTAGTACAGATAGCAACGAACAGCAGGCAGGCGATCCAGCAGTAGAAACTGACAACATCACACGAACACAAATCCCCTTTGTGGTACGGGTAGAACGAACAGCAGGCCGGAGATAGCACGGCTCGGTGACTCACGGAACTGGAAACTGATGATAAACTGGGAACAGGTCTTCAGCCTCTTTGCACGAAAGGTCTCAGTGGGCGAATAGATGAGTACAGGATAATACCGGTAGAAGTATAACGCAGAGAAGGTAGACAGGACGAGACAGGAGATAAACTCTGGTTTGTTGGCTACAGAGACATTGAACAATCTGACAACAAGACAGGACAAGAGAGGGTTAGAAAAAGCCGAGATAATGAGAGGAGATGAGGAACAGGTGGGAAGAGACAAGCGAGAAGGAAAGTGGACACAGCTGTCAGTAATGAGAGAAAGTGGTGAGTGGAGGAGCGAGAGAGTGTGTGTGTGTGTGTGTGTGAGTAGGAGAGTGTCCAGCAGAGGGAGACAGAGGACGAGGCAGGATCATGACAGTACCCCCTCCTCAAAGAGCGCCTCCTGGCGCTCCCGAGGAAGAACTCTGGCGAGACCGGAGGAAGTCATCAATAAGCGATGGGTCCAGGATATCCCGAGGGGAGACCCAGCTTCTCTCCTCAGGACCATACCCCTCCCAATCGACTAGGTATTGATACCCACGACCCCGACGACGCCTGTCTAAGATCTTGCGAACAGTGTAGACGGGGGAATCCTCAATAGGTACTGCGGAAAATGAGGCGCCGGAGGGCGACAGGTTGGAGGGCTTAATACATGAGACATGGAAGACGGGGTGCACACGACGAAGGTTAGGAGGCAACCAGAGTTTGACAGCGACAGGATTAACGATCTTGACTATACGGAACGGTCCGATGAAACGGGGCGTAAGCTTACGAGACTCGCCCTGGAGTGGTAAATTGGAAGTTGAAAGCCATACCTTTTGGCCAACCTTATAGCGAGGGCTCTTGACACGGGACTTATTGGCGGAGACAATCATACGTTTCCTCGAGCGACATAGAGAAGATCTCACCCTCCTCCAAGTGCGCTTGCAACGGTTGATGAACGTCTGAACGGACGGACAATTAGACTCGGCTTCTTGAGAAGGGAATAACGGGGGTTGATAACCAAGACAGCAATGGAAGGGTGAGAGCCCCGTGGCAGAGGACGGGAGAGAGTTATGAGCATACTCTGCCCAGGGGAGCTGCTCTGCCCAGGACGCCGGGTTACGATAGGCCAAACTGCGAAGAATGCGGGCGATATTTTGATTAGTACGTTCGGCCTGTCCGTTTGTCTGGGGGTGAAAACCCGAAGAAAGGCTGACAGTAGCCCCAATGAGGCGGCAGAACTCCTTCCAGAACTGCGAGGTAAATTGTGGCCCCCTATCTGAAACTATGTCGGTAGGCAACCCGTGTAACTTGAACACATGATCCACCATGATCTGAGCCGTTTCCTTGGCAGAGGGGAGCTTGGTAAGGGGAATGAAATGAGCGGACTTGGAGAAACGGTCGACCACTGTTAAAATGACGGTATTGCCGGCCGAGGGGGGAAGACCGGTGATAAAATCGAGAGCTACGTGTGACCACGGACGAGTGGGAACAGGTAGCGGACGCAGCAGACCAGCAGGTGGGGAATTCCCAGCCTTGGTCTGGGCGCAGACAGAGCAAGAAGCGATAAAACGACGCACGTCCCGATCTAAGGTGGGCCACCAGAAACGCTGACGGATAACAGCGATTGTGCCCCGGACGCCGGGATGGGCTGACAGTTTGGAAGCGTGACCCCACTGAAGGACAGCTAGACGGACGGGCACCGGGACAAACAGAAAACCCTTAGGGCAGTTACGTGGAGTGGCGACACGAGAGAGAGAGCGCTTGACCTGTCTCTCAATTCCCCAGACCGCAGCTCCCACCACACGAGCGGAAGGAATAATCTCCTCCGGAGGTGAGTCGGCGGGTGAGGAATCAAAGAGACGAGACAACGCGTCAGGCTTGACGTTCTTAGAGCCTGGGCGGTACGAGATGGTAAAATCGAAACGCGTGAAGAAGAGCGCCCAGCGAGCTTGTCGGGCATTTAATCTCTTTGCGGAGCGTATGTATTCCAAGTTACGATGATCAGTCCAGACAATAAATGGGACGGAAGAACCCTCCAGCCACTGTCGCCATTCACCTAGAGCCAGGCGGATGGCGAGCAGCTCGCGATTACCTACATCATAATTACGTTCCGCGGGGGAGAGTCGGTGATAAAAGAAAGCGCACGGATGTAACTTGTTATCCGAGGCTGACCGCTGAGAGAGCACGGCCCCTACCCCCACCTCGGAAGCGTCGACCTCGACAACGAACTGCTTAGTTATGTCAGGCATGAGAAGAATAGGCGCCGAGGTGAATAAAACCTTCAACCGGTCGAAAGCCCTTTGAGCGGATTCTGTCCACTTAAAACAGGACTTAGTCGAGGTTAAGGCGGTAAGCGGGGCGGCCACTTGACTAAAATTACGTACAAAGCGGCGATAAAAATTTGCAAAACCAAGGAAGCGTTGCACCGCGACGCGAGAATCAGGAACTGGCCAGTCGAGAACTGCCTGGACCTTGGAGGTGTCCATACTGATCCCCTCTGCCGAGATAACCGAGCCCAGGAACGTAACGGAGGATACGTGAAAAGAGCACTTCTCGGCCTTGACAAAGAGTCGATTCTCGAGTAAACGCTGGAGAACGCGGCGAACGTGTTGCACATGGACCTGGCGAGAGGGTGAAAAGATCAGTATGTCATCGAGATAAACAAATACGAATATGTTAAGCATATCCCGGAGGACATCATTGACTAGAGCTTGAAAGACGGCGGGAGCGTTGACCAATCCGAACGGAAGAACCTTATATTCAAAGTGCCCTAAGGGCGTGTTAAACGCGGTCTTCCATTCGTCCCCCTCCTTAATTCGTACGAGATGATAAGCGTTACGGAGATCAAGCTTGGAGAAAATCTTTGCTCCCTGCAGGATCTCGAAGGCCGATGACATCAGTGGCAAGGGATAGCGATTCTTGACAGTGATGTCATTCAGCCCCCGATAATCAATGCAGGGACGCAGAGACCCGTCTTTCTTCTTAACGAAGAAAAACCCAGCACCGGCTGGAGACGAGGACGGAACTATAGTGCCGGCGTTAAGAGATTCAGACAAATAATTCTCTAACGCCTCCCTCTCGGGAGCCGAAAGAGAATAGAGTCTTCCCCACGGGGGGGTGGTCCCCGGAAGGAGATCAATCTTACAGTCGTACGGGCGATGAGGAGGAAGAGAAGTGGCTCGGGAACGACTGAACACCTCTCGCAAATCGTGATACTCCTCCGGTACTTCGGACAAATCCCCTGCCTCCTCCTGAAAAACAGAAACAGAAGACACAGGGGGAACAGCGGACACCAAACAATCAACATGACAAGACAGTTTCCAAGACAAAACAGCGGACTGGTTCCAATCAATATGAGGGCAATGGAGCTTTAGCCAAGGATGGCCTAATACCATAGGAAAAAACGGAGAACGAAAAACTAGAAAAGAAATAGTATCTCTATGATTACCAGAAACGGTAAGAGTCAAAGGGATTGTCTGTCTCTGGACCCTAGGTAGGGAACTACCATCAAGGGCGAAAAGACGAGTGGAGTTCTTTAAAGAGGTGAGGGGAATACCTTGCTGTAGTGCCCATTTCTCATCGATAAAACTCCCCTCTGCTCCAGAGTCGATCATGGCGGAGCAGGTGACAGAAGAACGAGACCACTGAAGGTGCACGGGAAGCGCAGTGCAGGTACCTGAAGGGGTATCCTTGGTGATAGCGCTCGTCAGTAACCCTTCGTCTACCGACGAGCGCTGGCTTTTACCGGACATGAAGAGACGAAATGATTGCCAGCTGCGCAATACATGCAGAGACGATTAGTAATCCTCCCCTCGCGCTCCTTAGGAGAGATCCGGAGTCCTCCAATCTGCATAGGCTCGAAGCCAAAGCTCTTGATAGGAGGAGCGGAGATGGCAGGGGGCGGAGACAGGAGAACGGACTCCAGACGGCGGGCTCTGCGCCGTTGATCAAACCGCTTCTCGACCCGTATCGCCAGATCGATGAGATCGTCGAGTCGAGTGGGAACCTCCTGGACGAAGATCTCGTCCTTCACTTCTGGACAGAGGCCCTCCAGAAAACGGGCGACCAACGCGGGCTGGTTCCAGCCGCAGGAGGTGGCGAGTGTCCGGAACTCGATAGAAAAATCCGGCACGGAGCGCCTCCCCTGCCGAAGAGAAGAAAGTAGTCGCGAGGCCTCCACACCATGAGCGGAACGGTCAAACACCCGAATCATCTCGTCTTTAAACTGTGAAAAGCTGAAGACACAATCCTTCTCAGCCTCCCAGTTAGCCGCTCCCCATTCTCGAGCCCGACCGGCGAGGAGAGAGATGACGTAGGCGACCTTAGTCCGCTCCTTCGTAAACGTCACGGGCTGTAGGGAAAACACCACCTCGCACTGGGTAAGGAAAGAGCGGCACTGAGTCGGCTCACCAGAATAGACGGGAGGATTGTTGATCCGAGGCTCCGACGAGTCGTGAGATACCAGCGAAGTGGATGGCTGGTGGCGCATACTGTGGACCTGGCAGGAGAGACCTGACATCTGAACGGCCAGAGTCTCTACGGCGTGGCGGATGGCGGAGAGGTCCTCCTCATGTTTGCCCAGGAGAACGCCCTGATGTCTAACCGCCGACTGGAACGCGCTGCCACTCGCTGAGTCCATATTCTGGTCAGATTGTTCTGTGATATGGAAGGGAGGACTCAAGAGCGAGAGTGTCAGTCACAGTTCCTTTAATGAGACAAGGATCGGACCTCAGGTAATACAAACAGATAGTCAATAGATAGCAACAGAAGATTCCAGTAGACTGGTAATATCACATGAACATAAATCTCCTCTGTAGTACAGATAGCAACGAACAGCAGGCAGGCGATCCAGCGGTAGAAACTGACAACATCACACGAACACAAATCCCCTTTGTGGTACGGGTAGAACGAACAGCAGGCCGGAGATAGCACGGCTCGGTGACTCACGGAACTGGAAACTGATGATAAACTGGGAACAGGTCTTCAGCCTCTTTGCACGAAAGGTCTCAGTGGGCGAATAGATGAGTACAGGATAATACCGGTAGAAGTATAACGCAGAGAAGGTAGACAGGACGAGACAGGAGATAAACTCTGGTTTGTTGGCTACAGAGACATTGAACAATCTGACAACAAGACAGGACAAGAGAGGGTTAGAAAAAGCCGAGATAATGAGAGGAGATGAGGAACAGGTGGGAAGAGACAAGCGAGAAGGAAAGTGGACACAGCTGTCAGTAATGAGAGAAAGTGGTGAGTGGAGGAGCGAGAGAGTGTGTGTGTGTGTGTGTGTGAGTAGGAGAGTGTCCAGCAGAGGGAGACAGAGGACGAGGAAGGATCATGACACCAGATGTCACAGATCCTCTTCTAAATATCATTAATTCGTCTTTGTCTCTAGGATACGTACCAAAAACCTTTAAGCTGGCTTTGATTAAACCGCTTGTTAAAAAAACGCAACTTGATCCTACAGAATTAGTCAATTACAGGCCGATCTCAAATCTGCCTTTTCTGTCAAAGATATTAGAAAAAGCAGTATCCTCACAACTGTGTTCCTTTCTTGAAAGAAATGATATCTGCGAAAATTTCCAGTCAGGATTTAGACCATACCATAGTACTGATACAGCTCTCATTAGAGTCACAAATTATTTGCTCTTATCATCCGATTGTGGTTGTATCTCTCTATTGGTCTCACTAGATCTGAGTGCTGAATTTGACACCATCGACCACAACATTCTTTTAAATAGACTAGAAAACTATGTTGGCATTAGTGGAATTTCACTAGCATGGTTTACATCATACTTATCGGACCGTTATCAGTTTGTAGCAGTAAATGAAGAGATGTCTTATCGATCACAAGTTCAGTATGGCGTACCACAAGGCTCAGTACTAGGACCGCTGCTGTTCACTCTGTACATGCTACCATTAGGAGATATCATTAGGAAACATGGCATTAGTTTTCACTGTTATGCCGATGATACTCAGCTCTATATTTCTTCACGCCCTGACGAAACGTACGTATTCACAAAATTAACGGAATGCATAGCTGATATAAAAAATTGGATGACTAGTAATTTCCTACTACTAAATTCTGAAAAAACAGAGATTCTAATTATTGGACAAAAAACTTCCACACGTAATAACCTAGAATACTGTCTAACACTTGATGGCTGCTCTGTTAAGTCTTCGTCGTCCGTTAGGATCCTGGGTGTGCTCTTTGATACCAATCTTTCATTTGAAAGTCATGTGTCTAGTATCTGTAAAACCGCATTTTTCCATCTTAAAAATATATCTAAATTACGCCATATGCTCTTATTGACAAATGCGGAACAATTAGTTCATGCTTTCATGACATCAAGGCTAGATTATTGTAATGCTCTACTGGGTGGTTGCCCTGCACGCTTAATAAACAAATTACAGCTAGTTCAAAACCCAGCAGCTCGAGTTCTTACCAGAACCAGGAAGTATGACCATATTAGACCGGTTCTGTCAACACTGCATTGGCTCCCTATTAAACATCGTATAAATTCTATAATTTTGCTGATTACTTACAAAGCACTAAATGGTTTAGCTCCGCAGTACTTGAGCGAGCTCTTAACGCATTATAGTCCTTCACGTATATTGCGATCTCAAAATTCTGGCCAGTTGATAATACCAAGAATTTCAAAATCGACTGCTGGCGGTAGATCCTTTTCCTATTTAGCACCAAAACTTTGGAACAATCTTCCTAACATTGTCCGGAAAGCAGACACACTCTGTCAGTTCAAAGCTAGACTAAAAACACATCTCTTTGACCTAGCATTCACATAATACATTATCGACTCCTATAATTCTAATGTTAGGCTGCATAGATTAGGTCAGCCGGAACTGGGAACACTTCCCTTAAATCCTGATGTACTCATTACATCATAAGAAGAATGGCATCTACGCTAATTTTAGTGTCTTTGTTTATCCCGAGGTTTTCCCGCAGCCTACCGGATCCAGGCCGTATCCAGATCTGACTAGGACCTTAGCCTGGACCCGATGACAATGCAGTGCTTAAGTGCCAACTAGCCTGTCCCTATGGAGGATCCCTTTACCACTCTACAGATTTATTGTGGGGAATTTGGTTCGCGTACCTAACCCGAAGTGATAAAATTAAATTAAATTCTGTATCAAATTTATAGGCAAGACAAGTAGTTTGTTTAGGCAAGTCGATAATGTATTATGTGAATGCTAGGTCAAAGGGATGTGTTTTTAATCTAGCTTTGAACTGGCAGAGTGTGTCTGCTTCCCGGACAATGTTAGGAAGATTGTTCCAAAGTTTTGGTGCTAAATAGGAAAAGGATCTACCGCCAGCAGTCGATTTTAATATTCTAGGTATTATTAACTGGCCGGAATTTTGAGATCGCAATAGACGTGAAGGACTATAATGAATTAAGAGCTCGCTCAAGCACTGCGGAGCTAAACCATTTAGTGCTTTGTAAGTAATCAGCAATATTTAAAAATGTATACAATGTTTAATTGGGAGCCAATGCAGTGTTGACAGAACCGGGCTAATATGGTCATACTTCCTGGTTCTGGTAAGAACTCGAGCTGCTGCATTTTGAACTAGCTGTAATTTGTTTATTAAGCGTGCAGGGCAACCACCCAGTAGAGCATTACAATAATCAAGCCTTGATGTCATGAACGCATGAACTAATTGTTCCGCATTTGTCAATGAGAGCATATGGCGTAATTTAGATATATTTTTAAGATGAAAAAATGCGTTTTTTGTCAGGATTCCACCAACTTTACTCACTCCTCCCACTCATTCCATCACTCCTCCCACTCATTCACTCACTCACTCCTCCCACTCGTTCATTGTCCCCTGAGTTCTGATCACCATCACCTGCACCTCATCATTCCACCTCCTTTTATTCAACTCTCCTTCATACATTCATTGTCTGAAACCGTCTCTACATGACACACAGACTGACCTATGCTACTTACCAGCTACTTACCTGATATCCATTGTACTTTCTTCATAACCCTTGCCATCGTATGCCTCCTTCAGTCTTCAGCCATCCGTCTTCAACCCTTCCATGTGATTCTCCATCTGCAACTGAAACAGAGACTCTAAATATCCATCAAGTTCCCATCTGATTATCAACTGTTTGAATTCTCACCATATCTCCGTCTGCTTCTGCAATCCTGTTAATAAACATTATTACACTTACCACCAGTCTGACTCCTGTTCCATCTGTGACAGTTTTACAGATACTAGACACGTGACTTTCAAATGAAAGATTGGTATCAAAGAGCACACACACACACAAACACACACACCCAGGTTCCTAACCGACGACAAAGACTTGACAGAGCAGCCATCAAGTGTTACAGTATTCTAGGTTATTACGTGTGGAAGTTTTTTGTCCAATAATTAGAATCTCTGTTTTTTTTCAGAATTTAGTAGTAGGAAATTACTAGTCATATCATCCAATTTTTTTATATCAGCTATGCATTCCATTAATTTTGTGAATTGGTAAGTTTCGTTAGGTTTGGAAGAAATATACAGCTGAGTATCATCGGCATAACAATGAAAGCTAATTTCATGTTTCCTAATGATATGTCCTAATGGTAGCATGTACAGAGTGAACAGCAGCGGTCCTAGTACTGAGCCTTGTGGTACGCCATACTGAACTTGTGATCGATAAGACATCTCTTCATTTACTGCTACAAACTGATAACGGTCTGATAAGTATGATTTAAACCATGCTAGTGCAATTCCACTAATGCCAACAAAATTTTCGAGTCTTTTTAAAAGAATGTTGTGGTCAATGGTGTCAAATGCAGCACTAAGATCGAGTAATACCAATAGAGATATACAACCACGATCAGATGATAAAAGCAAATCATTTGTAACTCTAATGAGAGCTGTCTCAGTACTATGGTACGGTCTAAATCCTGACTGAAAATCCTTGCAGCTATCATTTCTTTCAAGAAAGGAACACAGTTGTGAGGATACTGTTTTTTCTAATATCTTTGACAGAAAAGGCAGATTTGAGATCGGCCTGTAATTGACTAATTCTGTAGGATCAAGTTGCAGATTTTTAACAAGCGGTTTAATCATAGCCAGCTTAAAGGTTTTTGGTACGTATCCTAGAGACAAAGACGAATTAATGATATTTAGAAGAGGATCTGTGACATGTGGAAGCATCTCTTTCAGTAGCTTAGTCGGTATAGGGTCTAACATACAAGTTGTCTATTTAGATGAATTAACGAATTTGCAAAATTCTTCCTCTCCTAAAGCAACAAATTAATCAAATTTTTCCTCAGAGAGACTACAATGCACTCCCTGATGCGATGCTGTAGTAGACGGTTGCATAGTTATAATTTTCTCCCAGATATTATCGATCTTATACAGTCGTGCTCAGAATTAATGGTACCCCTGGTAAATATGATAAAAAATGGCTGTAAAAAATAAATCTGCATCATTTATCCTTTTGATCTTTCATTCAAAATATTGGCAAAAATATAAACTTTCATTGAAGTAAAAGAATAGAAAGTGGGGGGGAAATCACATTATGAAATAAATGTTTATCTCCAAAACACGTTGGCCACAATTATTGGTACCCTTTTATTAAATACTTTTTGCAATCTCCTTTTGCCAAGATAACAGCTCTGAGTTTTATCCTATAATGCCTGATGAGTTTGGAGAACACAGACAAGAGATCAGAGACCATTCCTCCATACAGAATATCTCCAGATCCTTCAGATTCCCAGATCCATGTTGGTGCTTCTTCTCTTCAGTTCACTCCACTCATCAGGTCTGGGACGGTCATGGAGGCTTCATTTTGTGCTACTTAACACATTTTTGTGTTGATTTTGATGTTTGTTTTGGATCGTTGGACCTGTCCTGTCCTGAGCCCATTATAAGATTTCTAGCAGAGGCTGTCAGGTTTAGATTTTTTATCTGTTGGTATTTGATAGAATCCACGATGCCATGCATGTATCTGAACAAGAAGTCCAGGACCTCCAGCAGAAAAATATGACCACAACATTAAAGATGGTATATTAAATTGTACACATGGGGTACTTTTTATCCTTGTGTGCACCTAGCCCATCTTGCATGTTTGCTGCCAAAAAGCAATTTTTTAGTTTCATCTGACCACAGAACCCTGTGCTGTTTGATGGTCCAGTCATGTCTGACAACTGAATTTGCTGGGGTTTGTTTTTGGATGAGCAAGGAGGATTTTTCTTGAAAACCTCCCAAACAACATGTAGTGATGTAGGGGTTGTTTAATTTTTTTAATAGGCTTTCTGAACCCAAGACTCAACTAATCTCTGCAATTCTCCATCTGTGATTCTTGAAGAGTCTTTGGCCACTCAAACTTTCCGCCTCACCATGCATTAAGACAATATAGACACACGTCCACTTCCTGGCAGATTTGTAACATCTTTAGTTGATTGGAAGTGCTTAATTATTGCCCTGATGGTCAAAATGGGGATTTTCAATGCTTTAGCTATTTTCTTACAGCCACTTTCTATTTTGTGATGCTCAACAATCTTTTGATGCACATCAGAACTATATTCTTTGGTTTTACTCATTGTAATGGATGATTAAGGGAATTTGGCCTTTGTGTTTCCTCATATTTAAACTCCTGTAAAACAAGAAGTCATGGCAGGACAATTTCATGTTCCTAGTCACCCTGGTGTGCAAAAAAAAAAGGTAAATATGAATGGGAATATACTTCAGAGATATTTTACTCGTAAACAATTCTAGGGGTACCAATAACTGTGGCCAACTTGTTTTGGAGAAAAACATTTATTTCATAATGTGATTTCCCCTCCACTTTCAATTATTTTACTTCAATGAAAGGTTCGATTTTTGCCAATTTTTTGAATGAAATATCAAAAGGACAAACGATGCAGAATTATTTTTTACAGCCATTTTTCATCATATTTACCAGGGGTACCATTAATTCTGAGCACGACTGTAAGTGAAGAAGTTCATAAAGTCATTACTGCTGTGTTGCTTGGAAACTTCTGGGCTTGAAGCTTTCTTTTTCGTTAGTTTAGCCACTGTTTCAAATAAATACCTAGGATTATGTTTTTTTTCTTCTAATAGGGTTGAAAAATAAGAAGATCTAGCAGCTTTTAAAGCCTCTCTGTAAGCAATCGAGCTCTCCTTCCATGAAATCCGAAATACCTCTAGTTTTGTTTTCTTCCAGTTGCGCTCCATTTTTCTGGCTGCTCTCTTAAGGGCCTGAGTGTGTGTGTGTGTGTGTGTGTGTGTGTGTGTGTGTGTGTGTGTGTGTGTGTGTGTGTGTGTGTGTGTGTGTGTGTGTGTGTGTGTGTGTGTGTGTGTGTGTGTGTGTGTGTGTGTGTGTGCTCGTTGTACCACGACGTTGGACTATTTTCTTTTATCTTCTTTAAGTGCAACGGAGCAACTGTGTCTAAAGTGCTGCAAAAGAGAGAGTTAAAAGTTTCTGTTCCAATATCAAGTTCTTCTAAGCTATCCGGGATGCTGAGATGATGAAACTGATTAGGAAGATTATTTATAAAGCAATCTTTAGTGGCAGAAGATATAGGTCTAACATATTTATAACACGTAGTCGGCTTTGCAGCCTTGGCTAAATGTAATTTACATGAGACTAGATAATGATCTGAGATGTCATCGCTCTGCTGCAGAATTTCAACGGCATCAACATCTATTCCATGTGATAATATTAGATCTAGAGTATGATTACCACAATGAGTCGGTCCTGACGCGTGTTGTCTAACTCCAATTGAGTTTACAATGTCTTTAAAAGCCAATCCCAATACATCTTTTTCATTATCTATGTGTATATTAAAATCACCAACAATTAGTACTTTATCTGCAGCTAATACTAATTCTGATAGAAAGTCTGCAATTTCTTTGGTAAAATCTTAATGGTGCCCTGGTGGCCTGTATACAGTAGCCAGCAGAATTCTCAAACGTGATTTATCGTTTACACTATATATTTTTACATTAAGCACTAACACTTCAAAAGAAGTATATTTAAAACTAGATTTCTTAGTGGTTTTGAAAATATTACTATAAATGACAGCAACTCCTCACCCTTTGCGTTTCGGACGAGGTTCATATTTATAACACTAATCTTGTGGATTTGACTGTAATCGTTTGGTTTTAGCCAGGTTTCTGTCAAACACAGCACATCTAGGTTATAATCTGAAGTCATATCATTAACTATGAGCGATTTTGAAGTAAGGGATCGAATATTCAATAACCCAAGCTTTATCATTTGCTCATCTGTATTATATCTGTTTTTTATTTGTTGAACATCAATACAATTTTTAACCTTAAATGGGTTTGGACGTTTTTTGGATTTCCAAATTCGGGGAACAGACACAGTTTCTATATGATGATATCTAGGTGAAAGAGGCTCTATGTGATGGGATTTATCTGACCCTGGTGACGCGAGGCCGCTAGCAGATGGTCGGTTTAGCCAGTCTGTCTGCTTCCTGACCTGAGACCCAGATTGTCATGTTTTAGCTCTAAGACTATGAGCCAAATTACTAGAGAGAAGAGCAGCACCATCCCAGGAGGGATGAATACCATCTCTTTTCAACAGGTCAGGCTTGCCCCAAAAACTTTTTCAATTGTCTATGAATTCTACATTATTATGCGGACACCACTCAGACAACCAGCGATTGAGTGAACATAATCTGCTGACTATCTCATCACTCCTGCGAACAGGAAGGGGGCCAGAGCAAATTACAGTGCCTGACATCGTACTTGAGAGTTCACACACCTCTTTAATATTAATTTTGGTGATCTCCGACTGGCGGAGTCGAACATCATTAGTGCCGACATGAATAATGATCTTAGAGAATTTACGATTAGCATTAGTCAGTACTTTTAAATTTGCTTTGATGTCAGGCGCTCTGGCTCCCGGCAAACATGTGACTATGGTGGCTGGTGGCTCTATTTTCACGTTCCGTGTGATTGAATCACCAATTACCAGGGCACAATCAACAGAATTCTCAGTGGGTGTTTCACTGAGTGGGGAAAATCGATTTGTTATGGTAATCGGAACGGAAGAGTGCTTGTTTGATCCGCGACTAGAGCGATCCCTCACTGTCACCCATCTGCCCTGCTGCACAGGCAATAATTCAGCCGGAACCGAATCATGTAAAGAGTACAATATGCTAGGCGCATCCAAAATAGTATCTAAAGCTCTAGAACTCTTTCTATCCTCAATTAGAGTTTGAATGCATGTCTCTAGTTCTGAAATCTTCTCCGTCAGCCTGACTGTCTCCTTGCATTTATCACATATAAATCCTATATTGCCAACGGAGAAGGCTATACTTAGCATGTGACATGAAGTGCAGGTGACAATAACAGGACAAGATATTACTCACCGTGTTTGTTTACTGATTCTTACTCACCTGGGCTTTTTATGAACTCAAAGGTGCGGGCGCGCGAGAGAAAAATAAATAAATAAATAACAGCGCGCACGGGTGGCGCGTTAACAGGCTAGCGAGTTACTAGCGTGTTGTACTAACAATAACGGAAGCTAGCGATGTAAGGTTAATCTGAGATTTTGGGTTAGCTGTTGTAATAACAACTAGAAATTATAGTAAATGATGGTTCAAAACAGAAAGAAATAGACGGAGCTTACAACCTCAAAGCAAACAAACTCATAGCAGGCAGCCAAACGCTCACCGACTGAGGGGCCATGTACAAAGGGCTTGCTTTAATGGAGGCCTGGGCGACCTCCGACTGCATGGGCATATGTGCCTCAAGTTGTTGCAGTTCACCTCGCTTTGAGCAACCGCTGCTCAGCGAGCTGATACTGGTCTGAAAAGACAATATCGCGACCGTTGTGCTAAACTTCCCTGGCATGTCACAACTCACCCGTCACCTCCTCCTTGGAGTCAGAAGCTTCTGAGGTCACTTCATTCCACTATTTCTTCTGGCCTGCTCAATTGTGCTGCCGACGAGCCTCATGATAGCTATGGCCAGGGAGAGTGGAGAATCCATCCCCTGGCGGTCCAGCTAGGCAGGGACCACTTCGGGGCCACACAGTTACATCTGTTTGCCTCTTGCCAGTTGTGTTATTTCTGTCTGAGCGGACAACCCTTGGACAGACACTGGCTCTCAGCTGGCCCCGGGGCTCCGCAGAAATGCGTTCCCCAGTGAGTCTTCACGCTTGACGCTTGGTGCCTGCTCAAATTCAGTAATTTTCATCACACTCAGGTGTTGAGCAGAGATGGTCCTGAAGCTCAGTGAATTTCATCACACTCAGGTGTTTAGCAGAGATGCTCCTGAAGTTCAGTGATCTTCACATCTAGTGTTGAGCAGTGCTCCTGTCTTGTGGGCGCATGTCGCTTGCACCTACTGTGCTAGGTCAGGAGTGGAGCAGGTCTTGAAAGTTGCCCCTTATTATATGAGATGAATACATCTCAGGGACAGGGCATGATGGCACCTGCGTTCAGACCCCTGGAGAAATTCCAGGCTGGTCCTAAAGTGGACGCGGAGGTCCAGGTGGCTACCGCAGGAATATGTGGTAGTTACCATCACTTCTGCAAGCACCCCCTAAAAAGAGGAAGTTGTGCTTACGCCAAATAGAAGTGGAACCTATTCGTTGAGTGAGTCTTCTCTCTGTGAGGAGATCCTGAAGGCGATTGTGAAGGCGAATAATCTTTTCAGTGCTCTCTTTCCTGCAAGATGGATTGGAGTAGGCTGTTTTCCCCCACCTTCAAAATTATGTTGCCTCTGTTTTTTCTTGACGCACATCATGATGCAGAAGCATGGGAAGCACGTCCTGATCGTCAGGTTCCTGAAGGAGTAAGGGATCTGCCTCGCGCCCCTCTTTATCCTCTTGGGCCTTAACTCTGGTGCTACTGCACTGCAGAGACCGCCCCTGAGCCACTGCAGTCAGTGAGTTAAAAATTCAGTTTTAAAGAAACAGTTCTCCTGCTCGCGTGGTCTCTACTAGAGGGTAGGGACTTGCTCGTGATCGGTCAACGAGTTGTGCCCGGAATTCAGGCTGGCTAACTCTCACGAGCTGAGACCCCGGCCCGGATATGTGGCACCAGGTAGTGAGACTGCAAGCGCTGCCCCAGAGGAGGCAGACCCAGCCCTCTGTCTCTGTTCTCTGTCCGTCTGCTTCATTGCGGTTATACGTGCACAGAACGCAAGCCTTAGGACCTCGGCTCAGACCAGCTCTTATCTGTTAACGAAATCAGCAGAGAGGGAAGGCTGTTTCCAAGCGAGGTTGGGCCACTGAATGGTGGTTGCCTTCATCTTGGTGAAAATCCCAAGATGCAAGTGTCCACTTAGGTGGTGAGCTCCTCTGAAGTGAGTATGTGCTCCCACCTAGTCGTTGACATAGAGTGCTTCGCTGACCGATTCTAGAGCTGGGAGATGGGCGAACTGCTGCTTCCCATGGGCTCCCTTCTCATGAAGCCAGTTTCACTGTAAGCCCGGTTCGAAGTGTCGGCTTGCTTGCGCCATTCCCCTCCTATGGACTGGATACGTGCACCATTTTTGCTCCAGTTGAGTTCCCCTTAACCAAACCCTGTTGAGTTCCTCTGCACCCCTCCGACATTGGACGTGGCGGAACGTCCGGTGTTAGGCCTACCACTCATAATTAGTGTGGAACCTGTATTAGGCTGGGTCCATATGTTGTGATCCCTACGCTGATCCCATTTGTGTATTCTTCCACGGTAAGGCTCCCTACGGCGAGCCCGTGTCTTCCCTCACTGTCCAGTTGAGTATCCCCCCTGTCATAGGCTGGAGCCACCCCAGTGACATTCCATATGTTGTACTGCCCGGTCATCCACCCAGTTCATATGTGTATTCTCCACATGTTACCTCCCTTCGAGCAGGATGTGGCTTCCTCAGCGTCCCTTTCTTCCATGTACAGGGAACGCTTTCCCAGTGGTGCTGTAAGAACAGCAGTGACTTCCTTAGCCTAAGCCCTGTCCCTTCTCCACGGGGGCGGAGTGTGTGATGCAACTCACGCACGCCAATTCCATTGGCTCGTTCAATAGTACTCGAAGATAATTGGCTCCCTGGCGTGATCCCCATTCAATCCCTCCTTCAGGGAACGGTAGGATGCATACGCAACCAGGATGTTTTTTTAACTCAGATGTAAATTTAAGTGTTCGTTTTTTTAAATAAGTTTGGTCTTAAGTTAGTTATTTGATGCTATAAAAACGGAAATGTGACGTCATGATTGACAGCTGTAATTGACTGTTTCTTTAAATGTAGTAGTCACTTTGGCACCAATGGGTTTTTTTTGCGACTTTCGGGAGGAGATTGGAGCTTCAGCCTTAATTTCTACATGTCCATAACTGTTTATTTCACAGTGACATAATGAGTTGTTCTGCAGTAAACTGTACTAACTGTTTCTGCTAGAGTGAGGGCGGGACCTTGATATCGAGGCTTTACTTCCTGCTCACTACTGCGCAGACTCGGGTCCCGCACTCACTACGGCGCAGAAGCAGGTCCCAAATCTGCGCAAGATGTCAGCGACATATTAGGACTTTGGCGGCTTCACTTTTCACCGATGGAAGAGAATGAAGGGGCTTCGTCCATCTTTTTTTACAGTCTATGGATCAGTTCATATTTCCACTGTCCACCAACAGGTTTGCAGGGCTGACTCAGGCGTGGGATGCCAGTCACTGAGATGTTTGCAGAAAGTAACTCACATCCTCAAAAATCAAACCATAAAATATTTGAACATGAAAAACCATTCTATGAGCTAAACTCTGCAGGACAGTGGCCCTCCAGGACCGAATGTTGCCTATTTTTAGTGTTTCTATTATATACTGTTCATGTTTTTGTAAACAATATCTATTATCAAAATCTAATATCCATGTGTTTCACTAGTTCACACTTACATACAATTAGAGGGAGTAAGTTTAATGCATATTTGGCGTGCTGTCTGGGGGAAAGGCTTTGAGCTCGGAATTCGCCCCAAACCCAGAGTACTCCCCTGGTATGTAAATGGTTAGGACAAAAAGTGTGGAGAAGGGGTGGTGGAGGGATGCTGCTAAAACTGTCAATGAATTGAGGTGAGACTGCTGAGTATATATGCCTCTTATCGTTGATTGCTGAGTGCTCTCCACTCTTGTTAATTATCTGCGGGATCCCTAATAAAGCGCCACTATTGCTGCACCTTCCAGTGCCCAGCATAAGCTTCCTAATCTGCCCTACCCCACTGGGGCAGAAGATAGGAATTTGGAACTATGGAACTATTTATGAAAACAGTAACTGTGCTTTACAAAAAGCAAGTGTGGTGGAAAACCTTGTTTTCTGTTATTATGCTTATACAGCTGGAAGGTATGTGTGAGACACTCAGAAGGTTGTTGGGCAGTGACCTCTGACTTCAGAGGTGAGAAGACCCCCTGGTCTTAAGGGTAGCCATAAAGTTCCTTTTTTTCCTATTGTCTCAACAAGTGAGTGATAAGAGATAGCTTTGAAAAAAAACACTATAAAAACTGCCAGCCAACTCTTCCTCGTCTTCTTACTCATCCTGCAGCTCGACTGTGTGATTATTAGGTCCTATTCTTGCAAGAATAAAATAAAATTGTGGGTAACTCTTTATTGTGATGGTCCTCCAACAGACAGTCTACTGACTATAAGTAACTATGCAACTACATGTCAACTTATTCTAACCCTAACCCTACCAGTCTACTAATACTCTACTAACACTCTAATGAGAGTTAGACATGTAGTTGCAACATTACTTATAGTCAACAGAATGTGTTAAAGGGACCATCCAAATTAAGTGAAACCAAATTGTGTGTCTCTTACGCAGTGATAATTGTTTAATAGAATTTTTGCCACAACAATTTGGTGTCAGAAGTGGGATTCCTTTGAAGTGCCTTCTGGACCTGAGAGCGGACGGTGACTGATCATCCTGGAACTAAAAGCAGATCCAGCCCTACCTCACAGACTTCAGAGGCCGACCGCATCAGGGCCGGGAGAACTCCACTGGAATTAAGAAAAACGAACTCGGTGGTATGCAACAAAAATATCTCTGGTAAGAGACGGCTAAATTATTTTATTTTGTGGTATAAAAGAGAGTGAACCATAGTGGCTGGGGTTGAGACTGTTTCTGTGGAAAATCCGGGGGTCCGGACTCTGCATTTCCTGCCTGAAGACGAAGGCAGGCCCCCTGTGAGGTATGGGAAGGGACCATCCTGGTGGTGGTGGGGAGGAAGGAGGGGAAGGAACCATCTTGGTGGTGGGGAGGGTGGAGATGAATGAAAGCGTCAGCATCTGCGAACTCAGACATATGTAAGTACCCATCTTTTATAGTATTAGAACGCGATTGGATAGAAGGTAATGAGTGAAGTAACAATTGAGTCTTCCCGGCAGAACTTATGCTAAAGCTTTCATGTCTGACAATGGAACACATTTTGTCAATGAGGCAATAAAGCAAGTGGGTCAATTCTTGGGAATTGATATGAGACCACACACAAGTTACCACACAGCCTCTGGAGGCGCAGTGGAGAGACAGAACCAGACAATTAAGAACAAATTGGCTAAATGTTGTGAGGAAACGGGCCTCACATGGGTGAAGGCATTGCCAATTGTACTGATGTACATGAGAATGAGGAAAAGGGTCAGAACAAATCTGAGCCCATTTGAAATACTTTTTGGTAAACCACCATTCATGGGAATAGAAGGGGGAAAACAAAGGCTGTTTAAATCTCACACAATTAATTGCGTCTCCTACTCGCCCAAATTCAAAACACCCAGAGAAATCTGCTCTAATTGATTTGCTATTGACAAATGCACCTCATAAACTGTCTGAAATGGGTGTGTTTGCTAATGATATTAGTGATCATTGTACGATTGCTGCAGTTAGAAATGCAAAAATTCCAAAATCCAGGCCTCAATGCATTGAAAAACGTGATATGAAACATTTCTCCTAACAAGTTTTTTTACATGATCTATTTTATTTTAATTGGGACAGCATTAGGCTTATTGATGATGTTAAAATAGCCTGGAAATACTTTCATGATGGATTTTTGCAACTTATTAATAAACATGCTCCTATGCGTCAAGGGACGAGACAACCCTTGGTTTTCGACGGAGCTTAGCAAACTTCTTCATGAGAGGGACGTGGCTTGGGCAAAGGCTAGAAATTCTGGGGTGGAGGCCGATAGGATTAATTTTAGACGACTACGAAACAGCAGTTTGCAGCAGCTGTCCGAAATGCCAAATCTGAATACTATCTAGCGGCCACTACAGATCATCTAAATAACCCTAGGACTTTTTGGAAGTCTATCCAGTCAATTTCGTTAACTAAATCTCATAATGAACTGCCTCTCCATATTATTAGGAACGATATTATTGTCTCGGAAAGATCGGCAATGCTAGAATGTTTTAATGAACATTTTGTTGCATCTGGTTCTTTGTTTGACTAATCTCTATCTCCAAAAACCTCCTCTTCTGATGGTAATGCTGCGGGAAGATGCTGTGTTGGCCAGTCTCTGTCTTTTACCTTTGCCCCGTTTTCAATCGATGATGTGCATAAAGCCCTAATGTCATTGGACATCAAAAAGCCTGCCGGCTCAGATTGTTTAGAGCCATATTTTTTTTTAATTGCTGCAGATTTTATTGCTAAACCGCTTATGTATATTTTTAATTTGTCTTTGATTCAGAATGTTATGCCATCAATCTGGAAATCTGCTTATGTCCTCCCTTTGTTAAAGGGAGAAGATCCTACTTTGCTAAACAACTATAGGCCTATCTCCAACTTGTCTGTGCTGTCAAAGGTCTTAGAACGACTAGTAAGTGAACAACTGAAAGAATTCCTGAGTGTTAATAATATCCTATCAGAGTTTCAGTCGGGGTTCCGAAAGGAACATCATTGAGGCACTGGACAGCAAAAAGATGTGTGCAGCTTTTTTCATCGATCTTTCTAAAGATTTTTTGATATGGTGAACCATTGTATTTTAAAACAGAGACTGCTCAGCATTGGTCTTTCTGAGAAGGCAGTTGGTTGGTTTGAAAATTATCACTCAGATAGGACTCAGTGCGTCACGTTTGACGGTATTTCTTCGGGTTTCTTACAAGTTGTATCAGGGGTTCCTCAATGGTCAAATGGTGCTGGGCCCACTTTTATTTACCATTTATGTAAATGATCTTGGTTCAAATGTCCATAATGCTCTGTTTCATTTCTATGCTGATGACACAATTATTTACAGTTGTGGAGAAACCCTTCACGAGACTTTTCGGTACCTGCAGGGTGCCTTTGACGTTGTACAATCCTGGCTTTTTGACTCGAAGCTTGCGTTGAATGCAAATAAAACAAAGACGGTCTTGTTCTCCTCCAAACATTGTAACCCTGCAGGGAAATCTAATAGAGCGTGTGGCTGAGTATAAGTACTTTGGGCTTTTACTTCATGAACATTTGACTTTTAAGGCTCATATCCAAAATTTAGCCCGGAAACTTAGGTTAAAGCTTGGGTTCTATTTTAGGAATAGGGCCTGCTTTTCTCTTGTAACAAGGAAGAAATTGGTCGAGGTTACTTTTCTGTCTCTTATGGATTATGGTGATTTTTTTATATGTGCACGCCCCGAATAAATATTTGCACCAACTGGATTCAGTTTATCATGGCGCACTTAGATTCATCACAGGGTGCAAACCCTTTACACATTGTTGCACTATGTATAATCTGGTCCAGTGGCCCTCCCTTGCTCAGCGCAGGCTAACCTGGTGGCGATTGTTTATATACAAATCCATTATTGGGACATTGCCCCCTTACTTATGTAGGCTTATGTCCTTCAAGGCCAGCATTCGCTCTCTGCGGTCTAATGATAATCTCCACATGATTGTGCCTAGGGCTCGAACAGAGTTAGGGAAGCAAGCTTTTAGAATTTCTGCCCCATCAGCGTGGAACCTATTACAGAATGACTTAAAACTTGATAACTTGGTCTCCTTTGGTCACTTTAAGAGGCTAGTAAAGTATCGGGAAGTAGGCACAATGGGCACCTGTCCCTGCTTCCCAAATTAGGTTAAGTCTATTGTATTGTAATTTGTTACACTGTATTTCTAATTGTTGTAAGGCCATTGTATTTTATTTTTTAAGCGTGGCTGATTCATTGTAATTGTTAATGTATTATGTCTTGTATGTTTATTTTATTTATTATATTTTGTATTTTATGTGGAACTTTTATTGCGGCCTTCTTGGCCAGGGCTCCTTCGTAAAAGAGACTTGTTCTCAAAGGATTTCCCTGGTTAAATAAGGGTTAAATAAAAAAAAAAATAAAAAAAAAAAAACAGATTTGTGTGAGAATGACATGTTGAATTTCTGCAAAGAAATGTCTTCTCTGTTGTCCAATATTTCTGTACAGGTGAAAGGAAGGGAAGGTTGCTGAAATGGTTCTGCACAAAATCAAACCTGGTGATTTCGTTGTGATCCGTGATCTGAGGAGAAAGAGCTGGAGGGCGAAAAGGCTAGGACCATTCCAAGTGCTACTGACAACACATATGGTGTTGAAGTTCGCAGAGAGAGCTACGTGGGTACACGCCAACCACTGCAGGAAGGTCACAGGAACAGGAGCAGACAGCAGGAAACTCAGCGTGAATGTCAGTAAAACCTGGGAACACGTCTGAACACCAAGTATCACTATTAGTGCCTCAGAGACTGAACTCCCTCACATATTCTGATCAAACAGCTGCACAACTCATCTGGGTAACTGAAAGAACAGAAATGGAGTGCCCAAGACCGTGGCACCCATTCAAAATACCAGGAATGTGCGATCTGGTAAAAAGTATGTGTATATTAATCGTGATATCAGTGCCAATCTGTATGACAATTCTGCATTTCACCGAGGGGCTGAGATTGCTGTCACCAGGAAAACTAACCAACTGGACTGAGTCATCTGTTTCGAACGACACCATCTGCAGGCGTGCTAAGAGATCTGCCCTGACTGCAGTGGAACCGACGAGAGGACTGGAGGGGTACATTGTCACGGTTCAGGAAGGATCAAATGTGAGTTTCAGCTGCAACCCATATCAAAGAAACTGTCCAGATTGTGAAGGGCGCAGTGAGGAGCATGTACCTTTCTACTTCTGCCAACACCCATGCAGGTAGGAAGATGTTAAAGCGTACTACGACGACGCCGGAAGAGGGAATGACCTAAGATTCCGAGTGCAGCCAGATAAGTGGTGCAACAACAAGTACGGAATAGTGGTCGAGCTGAGGCAAGTGAAATTTTCGGACCAGGGCAGGTACTACTGCGGCCTGGATAAAAAAGGGACTGATTGCTATGAGACAATGGACGTTATTGTGAACAATGCACCTCCGATGACAACAGCAAAACCCGTAGTGGCACCTGAGTTCGAACAAGCAACAAGAGAGGATCTGGCTTGGATGGGAGATGGAGCTACAGGAAGAGGTCGATGAATCCTGAGGTGCAGGGGGCCATGCCAAGGTGTCAAGGGAACAAGGCCTGTGCACTGGCACTGCTGCAAAAGGAGGAGCTGGAAATAACGACGAGCTGCTGGCTTTGTCTCTCTCTCTCACACACACACACACACACACACAGTTCGATCACGCACGCGCCTCTCTCTCTCTCACACACGCACACGCACGCACGCACACACACACAGTTCGATCGCGCCCACGCCTCTCTCACATACACACACACACAGACATATTTCATCATTGCAATCTTGACATCGCAGCCTGTTCATTATAGCCTTAATAAAATATAATAATAAAATAGTCAACCTAACATATAAAATTACACTGCTGTTTAAATAGTCAGTAGTACAATTTGTATCATTCACAGTAAGCACCGCTCCACTGTGATTTTTACAAGCACATTTTTGCGCAAGTGAAGAGGATGATTTTTTACGTCGATATTGGAACGTGAGTAAAGTACAAAGCCTATAATAAAGAATAGTTTAGCATCCAAATACATCGCAAATGTTGCAACATTTAGATTCTAAAGAGAGATTTACGTGAGCCCAACACCACTTTTACTTTTGTTTTAAATTATTTCGTTTTGGCTTGATTCTAGTTATTTTTTTATTCGTTTTCTGTTCTGAATATCATTAAATTTAAAGGATTTGTTGTGGAATATTTTGAGTGTATCATCAAATCAGAATAATTCTCTCGGTTTACTGATTCCCTAGTTATTTTATTTTTTTAATTTTCAATGTTCTAATCAGGTAAGGCAAGTAATATTCTCTGTGTCTTTATATATACAGTCGTGCTCAGAATTAATGGTACCCCTGGTAAATATGATAAAAAATGGCTGGAAAAAATAAATCTGCATCATTTATCCTTTTGATCTTTCATTCAAAATATTGACAAAAATCTAAACTTTCATTGAAGTAAAAGAATAGAAAGTAGGGGGGAAATCACATTATGAAATAAATGTTTATCTCCAAAACACGTTGGCCACAATTATTGGTACCCTTTTATTAAATACTTTTTGCAATCTCCTTTTGCCAAGATAACAGCTCTGAGTTTTATCCTATAATGCCTGATGAGTTTGGAGAACACCTGACAAGAGATCAGAGACCATTCTTACAGAATCTCTCCAGATCCTTCAGATTCCCAGATCCATGTTGGTGCTTCTTCTCTTCAGTTCACTCCACTCATCAGGTCTGGGACGGTCATGGCAGAAGCTTCATTTTGTGCTACTTAACACATTTTTGTGTTGATTTTGATGTTTGTTTTGGATCGTTGTCCTGATGGAAGATCCAACCACGACCCATTATAAGATTTCTAGCAGAGGCTGTCAGGTTTAGATTTTTTATCTGTTGGTATTTGATAGAATCCACGATGCCATGCATGTATCTGAACAAGAAGTCCAGGACCTCCAGCAGAAAAATATGACCACAACATTAAAGATGGTATATTAAATTGCACACATGGGGTACTTTTTATCCTTGTGTGCACCAAACCCATCTTGCATGTTTGCTGCCAAAAAGCTATTTTTTAGCTTCATCTGACCACAGAACCCTGTGCTGTTTGAAGGTCCAGTCATGTCTGACAACTGAATTTGCTGGGGTTTGTTTTTGGATGAGCAAGGAGGATTTTTCTTGAAAACCTCCCAAAAAAACATGTGGTGATGTAGGGGTTGTTCAATTTTTTTTTTAATAGGCTTTCTGAACCCAAGACTCAACTAATGGCTGCAATTCTCCATCTGTGATCTTTGGAGAGTCTTTCGCCACTCAAACTTTCATCCTCACCATGCATTAAGACAATATAGACACACGTCCACTTCCTGGCAGATTTGTAACATCTTTAGTTGATTGGAAGTGCTTAATTATTGCCCTGATGGTCAAAATGGGGATTTTCAATGCTTTAGCTATTTTCTTACAGCCACTTTCTATTTTGTGATGCTCAACAATCTTTTGATGCACATCAGAACTATATTCTTTGGTTTTACTCATTGTAATGGATGATTAAGGGAATTTGGCCTTTGTGTTTCCCCATAATTAAACTCTTGTAAAACAAGAAGTCATGGCTGGACAATTTCATGTTCCTAGTCACCCTGGTGTGCAAAAAAAGGTAAATATGAATGGGAATATACTTAAGAGATATTTTACTCGTAAACAATTCTAGGGGTACCAATAATTGTGGCCAACTTGTTTTGGAGAAAAACATTTATTTCATAATGTGATTTCCCCTCCACTGTCAATTATTTTACTTCAATGAAAGGTTCGATTTTTGCCAATTTTTTGAATGAAATATCAAAAGGATAAACGATGCAGAATTATTTTTTACAGCCATTTTTCATCATATTTACCAGGGGTACCATTAATTCTGAGCACGACTGTATATATATATATATATATATATATATATATATAAATATAGCTGCGAGCAGCAATGAAGGGCAAAAGCCGGCGGCACCGCCACCCCGGTTCCTTTAGGTACTAAAGGCACCGGGGGTGGCGGTGCCACCGGCTTGGGCCCGCAATCTCTGCTCGCAGCTATATATATATATATATATTATTATTATTTTACTACCTTTTGGGCACTTTTGGGGCCTTTAACATGCTCAAAAACTCTTGAAACTTTGCACACGGGTCAGAACCCACGGCCATCAGGGCCGGGCTGAAGCTGGTACCCGGGCGTGGCAGGGGGGCTCGACAGCGCCCCCTGGAATGGGGTTTGAACACATGTCCATATATCAAACACGCTTGCATGAATTAATATGAAAATCGGTACACATATAGATCTCATCGTTTCATATATACTTCGTACTTTTACTTTTTACGCCAGCCAAACAGGAAGTCGGCTATTATGGGTTGTTTGGAAACTCATGCTCAGGAATTTAAAACACTTCTCCTAGGAAATTCACCCGATCGTCACTAAACTCGGTGTGCATGAAGTCAAGACATTGAGGATGAAAAATTGCCAGGGGATTTTTGATATCTCGAACGGTTTGGTCGTGGCGAGGAAACGAATTTATGGCGAATAATGGAAACAGGAAGTGTGTTATAACTTCTGCATACATTGACTGATCTTGATGAAACTTCAGCAGTGTGTTCGCTGTAAGAGGCCGACCACATGGATGTGACTATTGTGAGTCAAAGTTATAGCGCCACCAACTGGCAGCAGGAAGTGTGTCATTTTCAAAATGCTTTTAAATCACCCTCTTATTTTTACCCGATTTGCTTAAAACTTTATGTGTATAATGTAAACACACGCCAGATTTAGACCTGTGAAAGGATTATTGATATCTTAGATACTGTTGCCGTGGTAACGCATCAAACTTTAATATTCTTTTTTGATGCTTTTGAGACTCTCAGCATACTTGAAATTGCATGAAACTCGACAGACACATCACATTTATTAGCCAGTAGACATGTGCAAAGTTTCAGAAACGGGCGTGGTATAGGGGCTCAGTAGCGCCACCTTTTGACAAAAGAGGGGGAGTTAGGTCTATACTTTTATCTACAATCTTAAAACTCAGTATGTATATTGTTCATATCGAACTGGACAACTTTCTAATTTACAGTCATTAGCTCAGACCAACAGGAAATCAGATATTTTGGTTTGAATGTGGATGTTTTGGAGAATTTTCTCTTCCTCTCTCTGACCCTACGTCTCTCCGTGTGTTTGAGGGGAGGGGGATTTGTCTGCTGAGTGAGAATGCTTTTATTTATTTTTTTCAAGGTTTTGGGGTCCTTAAACTTTGAACACAGGTCAGAACCCGTGGCCATCGGAGCCGGGCTGAAGCTGGTACCGGGCGTGGCGTGGAATGGGATTCGAACACTTGTCCATATATCAAACATGCTTGCATGTAATAATATGAAACTCGGTACATATTTAGATCTCATCGGGCCGAACAACTTTCGTGCTCTAAGTTTTACGACAGCTCAACAGGAAGTCAGCTATTATGGGTTATTTGGAAAATGCATGCTTTTATTTTTGATATACTTCTCCTAGAGAATTAATCCAAACACCAAGAAACTCGGTCAGCGTGAAGTCAAGACTTTGAGGATGCTAAATTGCGGACGGAATTTTGATATCTCGAACGGTTTGGCCGTGGCGAGGAAATTAATTTATGACTAAAAAAGGACACATAAAGTGTCTTATAACTTAGTTAGTTTTACCTAAAGTTACAAAACTTGGCGTATATATTGTTCTCATCAAGCCGGACAACTTTCTAATTTACAGTCATTAACTCCGACCAACAGAAAGTCAGATATTGTTGCTTGAATGTGGATTCTGAGAATTTTCTCTCCCTCTCTCTCTCTCTGATAGAGAGAACGCACCCTGCCATTCTGTGTGTGTGTGTGTGTGTGTGTGTGTCTGTGTGGGGAGGGGGAGGGGGAGGGTCTCCTCGGGTGATAGTTTAACCCTCTGGGGTCGAGAAACGCGCCGGCGCGTTTTGCTCGTTTTTTTTTTCACATAGCAGAAAAATACACTTATTTTAAGTCTCTGTTGATTTTGTTCTTACATATAAGTGTTATACATCATTCGATCCTGTTAAGTGTCTATTATTTTTCTGTATACTCACAATAAAAACAAAGTGTTGTGCTTTTTGTCAAATAAAGAAAAACAAACATGATGCGAGTTTTGCCTCCTCTCTGTCAGTGCAGTCCATTCTGAATCGCGTCCGAAAATTAATTATAACTTCGCAAATACTTGTCATACAGGCACGAGAGATTTTTCTTTATGAAGCTTGAATTCTCTTCTTTTCAATGAAGTAATTTATATAAAAAAACACATATTCTCAGTTTATGTAATCTGTATAAAAAGAGAGTATGTCAGTATTTTTTTCCCCCAGATCATTACACTTAATTACGCGTTAATCTGACACGCCCACGGAGGACGCGCGCTATTCAAACGCAAATGATCTGAGGCAAGCCATGCAAACGGTTAACGCCCACATCAGCTGGATAAAACATCCAGTTTAATAAGAATCTTGTAGGCTACTTACCCCGTCTTGCTGCGTACTCGAAGATTCTTTTCCAGGAAACTTTTCCTGGATTCTTAATAATCCTGGAAAAGTTACCTCAGAAGTGCTCAGAAGAAGGACCGCGGATTCAGCTGATGAAGTTATTTATTCTTAAATGTTTTGTTCTAATCGCGTTATTGAATAGTGTATGTAAACTGCAAAAAGACTGTTTAAATATGAATTGCGTGTCTATGAATGAATGGCACAGACGCGCGCGCGCGCGATGTTACTACAGCTGTCCATCGCATCTGTGCCGTTCATTCACTCTCGCTCCTACATTAGTAAACGTTATTTTTACATGAACACATCCTAACTATATAGCCTACTGAGATTTCTTCTAATCACGATATAGTGTCTGTAATGACAATATTTCGTTGACTAGTTTTGGATAGTTTATAAAGTTTTATAAAATAGACATCAAATAAGCTTTTGTTAGACAGTTTCTGCTCATATGTTAAATATATAGTATGTTTTGTCACAAATAAACGAATCAACTGTTATAGTGTTTGTTACAATGCAAGCTATATCAAAATAATGAATCCTTAACTTTGAAATACGTATGATCAAATGTATTGGCCTATGTGGTGAGGGGGGCGTGGTTCTCGCGGCGTCTGTAGTGAGAGACGAGTCAATGAGCTGTGCGGTGAGTAAGTAGGTTAAGTGCAGATGATGAACACCTGTGTCTGGCGTGGGGAGACTGATAAAAGCCACACAGTGGGAGAATGCTGGAGAGAGAGAAGGGACTGGAACTCGTGCGAGAGCTGTTCAACTGAGAAGCTGAGACCTGACCTATATCGACGTGGAGAGAGTTTTTGTGGACTGTGTTGTGCTGTAGTCACGCTACGGGGAATGCGCTGTGTGCGCGCCTTTTTGTTTTGTATGATTCTGAGTAATAAAAGCTGTACGAGTTCCAGTTTCGCCGACCCCGTCTTCTTCTTCCCACCACACGACTTTGAACCTTATTATACTGGTGCCGAAACCCGGGAAGAAGGAGACTGCCGCCGCCATGCAGAACCCGTCAGCATCGCCATTTGCGGAGATCATTCAATCACTCGCGGCTCTTCAAAGGGAACAACATCAAGCCCTGCTGAGCGTAAAGGACGAGCATGAGCAGCGCTTTCGGATGCTGCTCCAAGGCCAGCAGGAAGACCGTGAGTTGTTCCGGAGCTGTTTAGACCGGGGTATTCCAGCCACCCCCTCTCAAGAGTCGGCCTCGGCCCCGCCGCTCACACTGGGGAAGATGGGTCCACAAGACGAACCGGAGGCGTTCCTGGACCTGTTTGAAAGGTCGGCCGAGGCCCGGGGGTGGCCCAAAGGAGACTGGCCCCTGCGTCTCATCCCGCTGCTATCCGGTGAGTCGCAGATTGCAGCCCACCAACTGCCAGTCTCGAATCTCCTGGTCTATCAAGATCTACGGCGCGCCATTCTTCAGCGGGTCGGCCGGACCCCTGAACAGCACCGGCAACGCTTCAGGTCCTTGACCCTAGAGGATGGCCGCAGATGGCTGATGGCCATGGGAAGCGACGTCGAGAAGATTATCGAACAGGTGGAGCAGTTTATTGGAAAGCTGCCCAAGAAGACTGCACAATGGGTCCAGTGCCACCGCCCGACGTCGCTGGACCAGGCCATCCAACTGGCGGAAGATCACATGGTGGCGTGCTCTGGGGTCGGCGAGCCCCTACCGGCTGTCTCTCTCTCTCCCTCTCTGTCTCCATCCTCTCTCTCTTCCCCTTCTGCCAAACCTGTTCCCCTTCCCAGGTCTCGAGGAGGTCTGGCGCCCAGACCAGCGCCGAGGTGGTGGTCCGGATGGTCAGGGGATACCAGTTCCCCCGGGAGGGCCGCTCCGAGAGGGGATGCCTGCTGGGGATTTTTTCACCCTGGCTCATGTGGCGCCGCTCTCCCCACGTCAATCCCTTGGCCCGCTTCCCGCCGCTGGGTCAGCGGTAAAGCCTGGGCCGGCCTGTTGGCGCTGTGGGGACCCGGGACACTTTATAGACCGGTGTCCAGTGATGGAGGTGGAGACACTGGTTCGGGTCCCCGACGCGCCACGGGCCGCCCCCGATCAAGCTGGCCTGTACCAGATACCTGTGAATGTCAAGGGGGGTACTTATCAGGCTTTGGTGGATTCAGGATGTAACCAAACCTCCATTCATCAAAGCCTGATTCAGTCTGGGGTATTGGATAAAAGCCGCATGGTTAAGGTTCAGTGTGTTCACGGGGTCGTGGTGAGTTATCCTTTAATGTCGGTGGCGATTCTATTTAGGGGACAAAAATATAGTGTAGAGGTAGCAGTTAACCCGCACCTCCGGCATCCGATAATTCTGGGAACTGATTGGCCAGGCTTTGGGAAGTTATTGGGGTTTTTATGCGCGGATGCCTCTTGGGGAAAGAAGCAGAAGGGGAAGACAGCGGTGGTACAGGAGGGGGATGCTGTACCGGGGCCTCTGGGTACTGCTGTAGGGGAAGAGAGCTCTCTAGAGAGATCTATTCTCTCTGAGCGCGATGATTTTCCCCTAGAGCAGTCCCAGGATGAGACGCTAAAACATGCATTTGACAAGGTCCGTTCTATCGAGGGTCAGGTACTCCACCCGAATCAACCGCTCTCTTACCCCTATTTTTGCGTGATTAAAGGCAGGTTGTATAGGGTGGCCCAAGACGCCCAGTCAAAAGAAGATACAACACAGTTGTTAGTTCCTAAGAGCTAATGCTTTTTCAGGCGGCTCATTGTAATCCAATGTCCGGACATTTAGGGCAAACGGCGACACTAAACCGTCTCATGGCCCGATTCTTTTGGCCGGGCATTCACGAGAATGTGCGCAGGTGGTGCGTGTCTTGTCGTGAATGTCAGTTGGTTAATCCACCGGCCAACCCAAAAGCACCTTTGTGCCCCCTTCCGCTGATGCAGGTCCCCTGCGAACGAATTGGCATGGACCTCATCGGGCCATTAGAACGGTCGGCACGAGGGCATCGTTTTGCGTTAGTCTTAGTGGATTACGCAACACGATACCCCGAAGCTGTCCCGCTTCGCAATATCTCGGCTAAGAGTGTGGCGAGCGCTGTTTTCATTAATCTCCCGGGTGCGGGTCCCTAAGGAGATCCTCACCGATCAAGGCATGGCATTTATGTCACGAACGATTCGCGAACTTTATGAGTTACTGGGCATTAAATCGATTCGCACCAGCGTCTATCACACACAAACGGACGGGCTGGTGGAACGTTTTAATCGTACTTTAAAAGCCATGATTCGTAAGTTCATTCATGAAGACGCCAAAAATTGGGATAAATGGCTAGAACCCCTGTTGTTTGCTGTACGCGAGGTCCCCCAAGCCTCCACGGGGTTTTCCCCCTTCGAGCTTCTCTTCGGTCGTCAGCCCCGCGGGGTGCTAGACGTACTGAGGGAGACTTGGGAGGACGGACCGTCCGCTAGTAAAAATGAAATTCAGTATGTCCTGGACCTGAGAACAAAACTCCACACATTGGGGCGGCTATCCTTGGAGAATTTGTTACAGGCCCAGGACAGACAGAGACAGCAGTATAACAGGGGGACTAGACTCCATCAATTCTCACCGGGAGATAAGGTACTTGTATTACTCCCCACGTCCAGCTCGAAATTACTCGCAAAGTGGCAAGGGCCCTTTGAGGTCACACGGCGGGTTGGTGATCTCAACTATGAGGTAATTCGAACAGATAGGGGCGGGGGACGTCAGATTTATCACCTCAATCTTCTTAAAAAATGGGTTGAGGCTGAAGCAGTGATGCTGGCGACGGTCGTGAGCGGAGAGGCCTGAGTCGGGCGGTGGGGTATGTGGTGAGGGGGGCGTGGGGCGTGGTTCTCGCAGCGTCTGTAGTGAGAGACGAGTCAATGAGCTGTGCGGTGAGTAAGTATGTCAAGTGCAGATGATGAATCCCTGTGTCTGATTGCAGTGATTGGCGTGGGGAGACTGATAAAAGCCACACAGTGGGAGAATGCTGGAGAGAGAGAAGGGACTGGAACTCGTGCGAGAGCTGTTCAACTGAGAAGCTGAGACCTGACCTATATCGACGTGGAGAGAGTTTTTGTTGACTGTGTTGTGCTGTAGTCACGCTACGGTGAATGCGCTGTGTGCGCGCCTTTTTGTTTTGTATGATTCTGAGTAATAAAAGCCGTACGAGTTCCAGTTTCGCCGACCCCGTCTTCTTCTTCCCACCACACGACTTTGAACCTTATTACAGCCTACTTTAAAAAATAATACTTTATAAGACATTTATGGAAAAAGACAATTTTCTTTTCAAGATGTTTTGAACCAATTCTGTAGAATGGCCCATATAGCCTATTTGACCAGGATTTGTTTCCAGGTGTGACTATAAATATGCTTTTGACTTTCATTTATGTTTTGATTGTGTATATATATGTGTGTGTGTGTGTGTGTGTGTGTGTGTGTGTGTGTGTGTGCGTGTGTGTGTGTGTGTGTATGTATGTATGTATGTATATTTTTTTTATATATATTGTCCTTGCATTCTTTCTTGTGTGACACCCCTGAATGAAAGGCTCATTAGTATGCAGTCTGCTCAGGTGAGAACTGCCTAATTATTCATGAGGGGGTTTGGCCGTTCACGCCCATCTGCATATTGACTTCCCAAACAAAGAAATGTTTTTCACAATTTAAAACTATCTATTGTTTTATGTGAATGATAACATAGGATGATTTTCAGATCATTTTGAAGCAAAAACTCTAGGCGACAACATCCATTAGTCAAAAGTCTCGTGGACAGATATTTAGTATGTGTTTTGTGGCCTTAAACTTTAAAACTTTATTTTTTAGTTTTTAAATAACCACGCATAAACAATATTCTCTCAAAAATTCAAACATGTACATTTATGTTGCTCACATATTATGGTAGCCCTGTTTGTGCTATATAGAGTGAATTTACACCTTTGCCATTAACATGTTTATAAATAACTGAAAAAAACACAAATGTCAATGGCTCCAAAAACACCTCAGACCCCAGAGGGTTAAAGACAAATTCATACATACTGCCCTCTTGTGTCCAAAATTGTATTTATACGCACTTTTATTTATTTATTATGCACACATAGTTCGATCGCGCCCGCGCCTCTCTCTCTCACACGCACACACACACACACACACACAGTTCGATCGCGCCCGCGCCTCCTTCTCTCTCTCTCACACACACTTTGCAGTTTCAATGGTGTCCTCTATGAACAAAATGACGGAGTATGTTTTTGTTTCCACTGTTCGATCGCGCCCACGCCTCACATACACACACGCGCCCACGCCTCACATACACACACACACACTAAACATATTCCATCATTGCAATATTGACATCGCAGCCTGTTCATTATAGCCAT
The DNA here is from genome assembly GCA_030578275.1 of Meda fulgida. Taxonomy (NCBI): domain Eukaryota; kingdom Metazoa; phylum Chordata; class Actinopteri; order Cypriniformes; family Leuciscidae; genus Meda; species Meda fulgida. The sequence goes on along the minus strand of CM060632.1, from coordinate 1,039,282 downwards.
AATAAAATATAATAATAAAATAGTCAACCTAACATATAAAAATTACACTGCATTGTTTAAATAGTCAGTAGTACAATTTGTATCATTCACAGTAAAGCACCGCTCCACTGTGATTTTTACAAGCACATTTTTGCGCAATTGAAGAGGATGATTTTTTCCGTCGATATTGAACGTGAGTAAAGTACAAAGCCTATAATAAAGAATAGTTTAGCATCCAAATACATTGCAAATGTTGCAACATTTAGATTCTAAAGAGAGATTTACTTGAGCCCAACACCCCTTTTACTTTTACTTTTGTTTTAAATTATTTCGTTTTTGCTTGATTTATAGTTTTTTTTTATTCGTGAAACATATTGACCTATGACATCCTATGACACTAAAAATGATTCTAAATTTAAATTATCTCATATATGTGGCTATTGTGGTTCACGATCATAGGCCCTGTCCCAAATGGCACACTTCATATGAATTTTCGGTCCTGTACTTATTTCATGTGTCCGTTAAATCCATGAGACCGTAGGCTGTCTAATTTTTCATTTTAGGTTTCAGAAGGTTGCTCACGCATACTTTGTGCTTGATATGTGCCCGCGATGTGCACTTTTGCAGAGCCCACACTGATGCAAGCTCTACAGCACACTTCTTTGTTCAAATCAACACATCCACCCACGACACACCAGAGCAAGCAGCACTTGTTTCCGTACCAGTCTTGCCCATAACAGACAGACTTTTGTGCCTTCTGTCACTATCATTGTCAACCCTTGGTTACTATTAAAAAAATCCACTGTTCAAATGAGATTAAATGACAAGAATGACAAGTGTCTGAACGTTCCCTCTTTACTCCATCGTTTATTTGCTTTCGTCAGTTCAGTTTTTTCCTTGTGCGCTGATTCTCTAAAGCTGAACAGCCAATCAGAGTGATCTCTCTCATGAATGAGCTCCGCCACCAGTTCATGCGTAGAACCGGCTGAAAAACAGCTGGCGGAGTCCGACTATAGCCTACGATGCGGAACACAAACTAAGCCGACAGACACTCAGAAACAGCCCCACATTGCCTGACGGCCGGCCAACTCGGTGTGTCCCAGGCTTGCTTAAAAAGTTTCATAAAAAATTAATTAAAAAATTATATTTGTAATGACTTTAATGTGCATGAAAAAGAAACACTTTTTTAAAAAAATAGCATTCAAAATACACTACATTGTGTTTTTATTTTTTCATTTATATAATCTATCTTTTATAATAATGCTGTACATTTTAATATCTACTATGAAAATGCAAGACAGTTTCAATTACATGATTCTGATTAACACTAGCTGTGTTTAAAAAGCACAACCTCATAATTTTGCTGCTAGGTAAACTATCTAGTTCAAAACTACAATAATTCCAGAAAAATGACATACATAAACTACAGTATATTTATTATATACAGAGAAGAGTGTCATTTCACAATGCAAAAACCTTCTAAATTACCATCATACTTATTTCAGTGCTGATATTAACAATCCTGCTGTTGCTGCGACTGTTCCTCCTGTTACTTATGCAACTCGTGCTTTAGTTATTCCTCCTCATGCTCCTGCTGCCACTTTCTGATTGTACTGTAGGAGCTTCTCATACAGCTGCTGCTTTTCATTTTCCTTATGTCGGAGATCGTTTTTCAGCTGCAAATTCTTTTGCTCATTCTGTAAGAGCTCCTCTTTTAGCTGATGCTTCTCCTGTTCCTTCAATAAGAGCTTCTTTTTTAGCTGATGCTTCTCCTGTTCCTTCAATAAGAGCTTCTTTTTTAGCTGATGCTTCTCCTGTTCCTTCGATGAGAGCTTCTCTTTTAGCTGATGCTTCTCCTGTTCCTTCGATAAGAGCTTCTCTTTTAGCTGAAGCTTCTCCTGTTCCTTCGATGAGAGCTTCTCTTTTAGCTGAAGCTTGTTCTGTTCTTTCTTTAGAATCTCCTTTTTTAGCTTCCACACCTCCTGTTCCTTCTTTTGGGGGGATTCTGCATTTTTCAGGTCCTGCTCATTCTCTGCCTTTTGTAAGAGCTCATTTTTCTGTTGCATTTCCTTTTCTTTCATTAGAAGCTCATTTCTCAGCTGTTCCTCCTCTTGTTCCTCCTCCTGACGTTCCCTTTTCAGTTGCTTCATCTCCTCTTCCTTCTGTAGGATGTCATTTTTCAGTTGCTGCTCCTCCTCTTCCTCCTGTAGGAGGTCTGCGTTTAGAAGCCTTTCTCTCTGCTCATTTTCTCCAATCTCCCATTTCAGTTGCTCTTCCTCGTCTTTTATATGTTGGATGTAATTTTTCAGCTGCTCCTCCTCCTGTTTCTTGTGTTGGAGGTCTGTTTTTAGAAGCTTCTCTCTCTGCTCATTCTCTCCAATCTCCCATTTCAGTTGCTTCACCTCCTCTTCTATCTGTTGGATGTCATTTTTCAGTTTCTGTTCCTCCTTTTGAAGCCTGTTTTTCCACTTCTGTGTTCCTAGAAAAATAACTCCTATCAATATGATAACGCTCAAAACATGCGTAGTGTTTAACAGCTTCATTCTATCCTTCCCTGTCATTTCTGTTTGAGTTGTGTTAAACATCTCAGTTGTGTAATGCCGCATTCCATGCTGCGTCCTCAATGCATTCATCTTTTGCAGCAGTTGTGTAACCTGCTGTTGATTGTTTCTATCTTCATTGTTGAATGAGTGATATCTGCCACCACAACTTTCAACTATTTTCGGTAAATAGTGGCTTTCGCTGATGTACACCTCCAAAGATTTACCCTTCAGCAGATCAGTGTGAGTAAACAGAATGATGGTACGGAGCAAAGCCTCTTTCCCGAAGTTCTCCTGGATCCATTGCACTGAGTTCCTCTCCTCTTGTGTGAATCTCACTCCCAGTTTGATCACCAGCAGGAACACATGAGGACCAGGAGCAGACGTCTCTACACACCTCTCTATTTCAGCCTTCACTTGCTCTTTTGTGATAGACGTATTGAACAGCCCTGGAGTGTCGATTACAGCAATGGTCTTCCCATCCAAAACTCTTTCCTGTTTCTCACACATTTTACTGGCCTCTTTAAATGCATTCCTGCCCAGGATGGTGTTTCCCGTTGTACTTTTTCCTGCTCCAGTTTTACCCAGGAGCAAAATCCTTAGATCAGCTGCTAAAGAAAAAAAAAATTAATAAATCAATTAATAAATTAAACACACACATACAAATACAAATTCAGTATTTTGAGGAAATGATTTGCCAATCATATGTTTCTATGTATAATAACAACAGTGGTGTCAAATGACCTTTCAAATGACTTAAGGATTCTAACCACATCTTGGATGAAGACTTAGGCGTGGATTATTTTTTGCTAATCACCAGATGGCGCTGTCGACGACACTCTCGAAGCTTTTAATCTATTCATGAAACAATCAGGGGGAAGCCTCAGTGCTTCATGAGGCTTCATTTGCCCATCCCTAATTAAAATGGTCAGTTGTTCTGTGATGTGCAGAGAAAGCAGGCTAAGGTATGGATCCACGTGCAGGGGAATTTAATAAAGAAACAAGTAGACAAACAATAAGCAAAAACACAAAAAAAACAATGAAAAGCAAAGGAAACACAGACACCATCACCTTCAACAACTGACCAAGAACAATTGAAACACAAGGGCTATGTGTTTCAACAAGACACCAGGGGAGACTAATCAAGGAAGAACCAATGCACAATTGGACTACAAACAGACTACAAAGCATGGCAAAAGAAACAGGAATCCACACAGGTAATATATAACACACATTAACAAGATATGCTGCTTAACTCTCTGGGTTAGAACGAACACACTGGCACGTTCTGCCAGATTTTTCTGCTGGAAATAAACATAAATCGACATTTATGGTCATACAGATAAAAGCAATATATTATTCGAAAACGGTCTACTTTTATATGTGTCCATTTACAATAAAAGCTAAATATTTTTCTGTGTATCAGTCTCCGTGAACTATTTTCTGGAGAGCCTAAAAAAAAAATGAAACAAAACTCAAAATGAAATATATGAAAAACAAATACTTGTAAGAAAAACATGAGCAATCTATCTATTGAAATATTTAAGTGTCTACTTTTAAATGATCTAATTCAAAACAAAAAAAAGTGTCAGGGTTCTGTTGTCAGGATTCAGGCTCAGAGACAGAGGTAAGTGATAAACATAAAAGTATCTTTATTTAACTCAAAGGAAAGTATGCCGGGTTTCGGAAGTTCAATGGTGATCTCGAAGAGGATCTGTGTGGCAGGAATGCATCCAGGTGAGTGAATCCTCTTCTTACAGAATAACGTGGCGTGATGCACAGATCGATAACTTGAGTCTTTTCTCTCTTTTCAGAGCGTTCGTGGATAGGCGTGATTCAGGAAGGATTCCAGGTGAGTCGATTCCTTGAAGTGCTCTAAAACAATGAGCTCACCAGTTCAGTGATACTTTTTCACTTTCTCTTGCAGCTCATTCAGTGGGGAACGGAACTCGTGGCGGATTCCAGGAAACGGAGATCATAACCATGGAGCGGAGTCTGGGAACATCAGAACAAGGACAACAAGGTTAGTTTCTTTTCTGGTAAGTATACTTTACGTCCGTTGTAGAAGAATGGCTTCGAGTGAGACAAGTGGTGACTGGTAAGGGTCGTTCCTGTTGGAGGCTTGACAATGACTGGGAGTGAATCGGGTGCTTTTGTGCTGGCTGGGAAGTGCGTGCTGAGTGGAAACAGGTGCAGGTGATCAGTAATCTGGGGACAGTGATCTTTGCGTGGTGGTATGTGAGGGATCTGATTGGCTCCTGACATCTGTCACTTCTGTCTAGTCTATTTCTTGGTTTTGTGACAGAGCCCTGACACTCCTGTTTTGTCTTGTCTGTGCCTTTGTAACCCGCATTTTGTTTAGTCTTTTATTTTATTCTTCCCACTTTCTGCGGCTTCTTCGAACTCCCAACTTCAAAGTTGCGCGTCACGGAGTTCACTTCCTCTCTGTCTCCACTGTGGCTGTGGCATGGTCTGTTCGGCCTCCCTAAACAAATCTACAAAGTGCTCCAACTTTAGCGATCCAAGCTTTGAATATTCGGTGAGTCTTTTGCCATCCGTTAATCAACTGTAATATTTCCAGTTCAGTCGTGTGATTGCTCACCGAAGCATTATTTTGACTATAGTTGCCGCATTATTTTGACTATATAGTTGTTTGGTGTGAGCACATGGCTTGTCATGTGTTTCCTTGTGCCATGTGCTCTCCAGTCGATTGCCTAGCCCCTCCCATCTTGTTACCTGATTGATTAATTTGCCCTACCTGTCCTCCCTTATTACCTCCTTTGTTTGCTCTCCCTATTTATTCTCCCTGTGTTTGCAGTCCTGTGCTGTTTCGTCGAATGTACCGATTGTGTCCTGGCTAGATCCTGTAGTCAAGTCAAGTCAAGTCAAGTCTTCCCCCTCTGGTTTTTATTTTTTATACTTCATAAACCCATTTTCCTGCAATTGAGTCCTCGCTTCATCTCCTTAACCCCACACCTGACACAAATATTCTCTGTTTATGTAATCTGTATGAAAAGAGAGAAATGTACTGTTGTTCCTGTCCTGTCCTGTTCATTACCGCTAATGTGAACAAGCCTACGGACAGTCAATGCCCACATCAACTCGATAAAACGCTTCAAGTTTCATCAGATTAATTTACATCATTTGGTGACGTGGCAAGGAATAATCCTGGAAGAATTTACGTCAGAAGAAGAGTTGAAATGTGAAATGTCTTTGTTATAAGCAACATATTAAGCTAGGATGAATATTTATATGCTCCATAAGCAGAGGCAGCTTCCTGCTTAGCTACTGTTCGGATGCTCTTGCTTACTGCTCCACGCTTTGACCTGTTACTTACATATTTTATCTCCTAATTTTAATTCCAGCAAATCAGCACAGTGTTAAATCGACATAGCTTGGCATCAACGTTGAAACTAGAAACTTTTGTGAATGGAAGATTACTACAAAAAAGCGTATTTACTATCCGACCAGCCTACCACTGCCATCAGCTTACATTCCGGAGAAAAGGAAAACACTGCTGCCTACATTCAAAAGGATGAAAATGCCTCTTCTAGTTCAAGAATCTACTTGCTGCCCAAACTTCCACAGACTTTTACAAAGAATTGCAATTCTTGAAACAAAGTTACTTGCGGGACTTCCAAACCAGATGGAACACACAACAGAGCTTCGTCATGGACGCCCTCAGCATACAACTGGTGAGTTCCATGAATCTAGTGCTCCTCGACAGGCCATACTGAATGTAGTGAAACAAGACGTAACTGATCAACACACTAACTAATGGCACAAACAGGGAGCAAAACCCAAAGGCACTCGAGACATCAGATTGTCACGAGCGTCACATATTGTCGCAGTAGCATCCTCTACACCAGGTACGGCTCTGACAAGGATTGCAAACACTGGTTTTCTACCACCGCCTACACAACTTGAGAATGTAGATGAGGAATCCCCAAATGTGATGAATGTGATCTAACAAAGACCGAATCATCCACTAGCTAACTCTGATGCTAACTGGCACTCAAGGTCAAGCAGACAGCGGCACTCAGCTCAGAGCGCAGCTGAGCCCAGGACTCTGATAGTGGGTTACTCCATAATCACTGGCGCTCAAGGTCGAGCAGACAGCGGCACTCAGCTCAGAGCACAGCTGAGCCCAGGACTCTGATAGTGGGTTACTCCATAATCAGAAACATTAGCAGCAGGGATACAACTACGTTCTGCCTTCCACAAGCAACAATTTATGATGTACACTGGGAACTTCAGAAAATTCTGATGAAACATAAGACTGCAAATCGACTTATCATTCATGTGGGGAAGAACGATACTCAGAAAGAGCAGTTGGAACTGCTCAAGAGGGATTTCAATTAAAATTTTGAAATAGTTAGAAGACTGAAAGTTCAGACGTTCATCAGTGGACCACTTCCAGCAAGAGGAACAAATTGGTGCTCACGGTTGTTTGGGCTTAATACACAGCTGCAAAAAACCTGCAACATAAAACGAGAACTTCATTGACAACTTCAGTCTTTTCTGGAGTCCGAGACAATTGTTTAAACAGCATGGCATCCACCCAAACAAACTTGGTGCAAGAGTGCTAAAGGACAACATTTATTTCTCCGTCCATCATCCTTCTGCAGTGTGTGCCAATCCACTCAACCTGAATGGCACACACACACCTGGACAGAGTATAAATGAACACAGGACTTCACTTCAGCACCTGAATGGACAAGTTGACACCGCACCAAAGGACAATGATAAAACCACGCAGTCACTGACACAATCTCAGCTGAGCCCTGCCCACAGAGCTCACCACAGACACAGACTGTTATGGATTAGAACTGCTCCAAGATTCAGCACCCACTGGTGACTTTCTTGAAAACAGCCACACCAGAGCAACAGTAACACCAGAGCAAAAGCCCCTCTCATCTGCTACTCCGTAATGGCAGTTCAAACAGAGTCCAACCTCCCCAATGTTACACAATTTAAGACCTGGCGAGAGTTAGTGGGGGCATCTCAACAAAACAGTGTAATAATAGCTGCCCTTAAAGAACAGAAATTGATTCCCGTGCACAGTCGATTAGTCAAACTCGCTCCAGAGTGGGACCCCCTGACCAACATGATATGAGTTGAGGGGTGTCTAAGAAGGCTTGCAAACTCAGACCCAGAACAACTCCACCCCATTGTACTGGACCCAGGACACGCAATGACAAAGCTCCTTATTCAAGAATTTGACGAGTGTCTGTTACATCCGGGAGCTGAAAGATCCTACGCTGAGATACGGAGGCAGTACTAGATTCTAAGAGGACGCCAGGCTATCAAGCACCATCAACTCCATTGTCAGCCCTGACAGAGCTGGAGAGCGCAGCCAAAGGTAACCTCAAAATGCAGATTTTCCACCAGAACGCCTCCGTTTGCTCTGTCCGCCCTTTTATTCAACTGGCGTTGACTGCTTTGGCCCATACTTGGTAAAAATAGGAAGGTGGAATGAGAAATGTCTGGTCTTCAAATGTCTCACAACCAGGGCAGTTCACATCGAGCTTCTTAATTCGATGGATTTTGATGCCTTCCTTCTTGCCCTCCAGCCGGCTCATAGCCAGAAGAGATTAACCCCGCAAGATCCGTTCAGATTGTGGTACCAACTTCCACAGGGCAGAAAGAGAGCTATGGGAAGCCTTCTTTGGCATGGAGTCAGAACTCTAAATCCATCTTGCAGACCATCAAATTGACTTCAAGTTCAATCGACCCAGCACTCCACATTTTGGTAGAATATGGGAGCGTGAAGTCCGATCTATAAAGAATTCTCTCCAGGTAGCCGTTGGTAACCAAGCAGTCACAAAGGATGTTCTGTCCACTATCCTAGTGGAAGTAGAGGGGATCCTTAATTCGAAACCTCTGGGATATGCCACAACAGATGTCGCCGACATCGGTCCAATTACTCCTAACCTTCTCCTAATGGGGCGGCGGGATGCATCTCTCCCTCAGGTGGCGTATGCTCCAGGAGACATGGGGCAGCGGAGGTGGCGTCACTGTCAAAACATGGCGGACCAATTCTGGATACAGTTCACCAGAAACTACTTGCCTACGCTTCAGACCAGGCAGAATGGGCATAAAGCTTCAGAAAACCTGGAGGTCGACTCTGTTGTACTGATTGTGGATCCGCAACTTCCAAGAGCTCAGTGGCCCATAGGCAGAGTTCGGAAGACATTGTCCAGCAGTGAGGGATGTGTGCAAACTGTTAAAGTTGTCATTGACAGTAAAGCTTACATTAGACCAGTTGTGCGCTTGATACAGTTGCCTGCTCTAGAAGGTAACACCAAAGACAGTTAGAAAATTCCCTTGATTACCCATTTACTGCTCAATTGTGGGTGCGGCTGTTGTCAATTCTCTCCCTTTAAGTATTTAGTTGGCTACGTGTGTCACGTTTTAAGTTGCGTTGTACGCAAATAACTTAGTGCAGCATTATCAGCACGTACGGTCTCAGTGTAATTGCCTATTCACTAAGCTATTCCAGTTGAGCGATCATATCGCGTGTACACATTCATGTGTAGTGTTTATATGCAAGATAAAGTTTCAAATTTCATTGCACTATGCAGTTTATTTCAGACTCATACTAATATATTTCTCAATTTATATTTCATGTGTCAGTGCACGTTACAGAGATGTTTATATTTGAGTTTGCAATCTCTTAAGTTGTTGAATATTTTTAGACAGTGAGTATTTATTTCTGTTATAATATTTATTTCAGAAACTACCTCAAGTACACTATTATGTGTATATGGTCACTTTATGGTCACTTCACGGCTAAACTCTATCTGATGACTCCGAGTCCCTGACCAGAGGTCCGCAGTGGTCAATAATATAATTCACCAGCTTTCAGTGGTAAGTATCAAGTATCATTTGGGAATTACCCGTCTTTCGAATATCTGGGTATTTGTCACGGTTCATGAATCGGCTGTCTCATGCTGAATTGTCTGCGTGAGTGTAATTGTGTTGGTGTGGTTACTCGTTGTGTTGATTAGTGTCACCAGCTGTCATTAATTCCAGTTCCTTTATATGCCCAGCATTTTCTCTCTCTTGTTGTCAGATCGTTGTGGTTGTTCCTCAGTGTGTGTCCTGTTCTCGTGCCTCGTCTGTAAAGTTCTTCTTCTGGATTTCATCAGTTCATTCATGCCCCAACCTGCGTCTAATATCTGATCACTCTTTAATAATAAACTGTTTTTTCCTCACAGGTATTGTGTTAAAAGGTGCTCTAACTTACTTTATACTTTACTTTACTTAATAACTCTCCAGCCTTTCCAGAGGATCTTTACAGAACTGTTATCAACAATTACTTCAGAGTTTGACTGTTTTGCTTTTGCTGGGGATTTTAATATTCACATATATAATGCAGAAACTAATACGGCAAAAGAAATCATAACTGTTCTAAATACTTTTGATCTGACTCAGCATGTACATGGACCGACACACAATCATGGACACACTCTAGATTTACTTATCAGTAAGGGTCTAAACATTTCATCGATTGTTATTAAGGATGTAGGACTGTCTGATCATTTCTGTATTTTCTTTGACATATTGATCTCTCCTGCCATTGAAGCTAGATCTGTGTCTGTCAAGAAGAGCTGCTTAATTGAGAACACTAGTGTGCTATTTATGAAGGCCATAACTTTAACACCAAGCATATCTGCTGACTCTGTTTATTCTCTCCTTGAGTCCTTTAACTCAAAAGTAAAGAGTCTAAAACCACTTCGGAGAAACTCAACAGCAGTGCAAAATATGAAAAGACAATGCAGAAAAGCAGAGTGCATGCGGCTGAAGACAAAACTTGTAGTCCATTATAACATACAGTATATAAAGACAGCCTCCATGCTTTCAATGTGGAACTAGATAAAGCTAGACATACTTTCTTCTCAAAAATTATAAGCATAAACAGCACACACACTCTTTTTGCTACTGTAGAGAGTCTAACAAACCCCCTAAGCCAGATTCCCAGTGAAATGCTTTCAGACAGCAAGTGCAATGAGTTTGCTTCCTTCTTCTCTGAGAAAATCAATAATATCAGAAAAGCTATCAGCATATCTTTGTGTGGCACTGAGGTCAGACAGATCAGACCACATCCGCAGAAAGTTACTATGTCTGATTTTGAAGAAATTAGTGGTAAAATTTTGGAAGAAACAGTACAGCACCTTAAAACATCAACCGGTGCCATTGACACAATCCCCACTTCCTTTTTCAAACAATATTTGTTTTACCCCCTGGGGCCGGCTTTCGCAGCGGCGCGATTGTCGTTTTTTTCTCATCAGTGCAAAAGAGACTCTAAATACTCTGTTGATTTAGATCTTACATATAAGTGTTATACATCATTAGATCCTGTTAAGTGTCTGTTTTTATTGTGAGTATACACAAAAAAATAAAGTGTTGTGCATTTCGCCAAATAAAGAAAAATAAACATGATGCGAGTTTTGCGTTCTCTCTGTCAGTGAAGTCCATTCTGAAACGCGTCTGAAAATTAACTAACTCAGCGAATACTTTTCACACAGGCACAAGAGATTTGTCTTTATAACGCTTGAATTATCTTCTTTTAAATTGAGTAATTCATATAAAAAACAAATATTCTCAGTTTATGTAATCATTTGAAACCAAGGAGAGGTACCGTTTTTTCGTTCTCCCTTCATTATCTGTAATGAGCTGAGGCCGCCACGCCCCCAGCACTATTCACATGGTAAATAGTTTAGGTGATCTATATGCATGGCACACGATTAGCTTATGACACTGATTGTCATGCTAAAATACAGTCTTATGCGTAATGTAGCTTATTTGCGAATATCTGCTTAGGTGTAAATATAATGTGATTTAGTGCATTTCAGCCTCTGGTTAAATATGTGATACTGTCTAAATACTAGACATATTTTTTATAACTGTTCGCTTTTGCTTAGCCTATGACACTGCTTATCTTGCTAAAATACTGCCTTATGCACAGATGTTTGTGAATACAGCTGTAAATGTTTGAAATGCACTAAATGCGCGCGATCTATAGCCTACATTATGGCCCATCAATAGATATTTCTTCGTCCTATGGCCCATAAACAGATATATCAATAAATTGTGTGTCAATACCCATTAATTTCCCATCAGTTTACTTTGGATTATGTATGCTAACAGTTTTTTTGTTGTTGTTTTATAGGAATGTGTCACATCTGCATCAGGCTCTCCTTCTCCAGCACCGCAGAGGGGCACGCAGCTGTCGTTCAGTTCTCAGTGCGATCGAGAATCATACTGAGTAAATGCACAGACGCAATATTTACAGAAGAAATGTAATTGTGTTTACATCGTCATAATACAAAAGTACATATTCTTGTGTGAAATTACAAAAACTGTTTTATTCATAGCCATTAGTGATTGATAATGATAATAATACAGTTTCTTTGATTGTGTTATCAATAGATGGGACAATGAACATGTCCAAGCATCTGTCCCGAAGAGAGCCAAGGCAAACAAGCAGGCAAGCAACAGGCAGTCCACTCTGTCATGGAAAACAGAGACTGATGTTGACATGGTTCCACAGACTGTGTGATTCCTTCCTGCACGGGAAACTGGACCCCAACTGAGTTCTGTTGACTCCCATTCGCCCATGACAATCGCCTGCAACAATTTTTGCAGTAGGTAGTATGCCATACGGAACCGTTGCCACTGAACCTGCATTAGGGCTTTGACAGCCTTAGTCAACGTGTTATGAATGGTCGGGTTGCGGTGAGATTGCGGCGTTAGAGATTGTGGTTAGGAGATTGTGTTTGCAAATCAGCATGAAGTTTTAACATCTACTCTCATGTAATGGAAATCTCGTCTCTCCATATGTGCACAGGCTTCTTTACCACCACATGTTGTTTCTTGCGTGTTCAAGTATATGTCTTAAGTTTTATGTAAAGTAGTTTTGCAAAGTATAAGTCAGTTGACTTGTATATGTAGCACTGTGGTCTTATGAGGCACAACATTTAGTTCCTCCACATAGAGGAATTACAATAAAACAAATTGAAAAACAAAACCTTTGCATCTCCTGTCATTCTTTGTTCAGGCTGCCTCACAGCACCTTGATGGGGCATTAGCCATTGGGGGAGTGTCTTTTGTCTCCCCTGGTGTGACTCTCATTAATATTCATGGCCATTGACACTCCCACGCATACAGCAGTGCTGACACAAAAACTGACCTACAAAATTTAAATTGTTATATTGTTGTTTGTGAAAGAGTGGTCAGAGTGATTTTCACATAATTTTGTAGTAAAAATTCTAGCCTACAAGAGTGGTAACTCAAAAGTCTTGTGGACAACTATCCAGTATGTGTTATATGGCCTTATTGCGGTGACGCAAACATCTACATCTATTTCGCTCACATATTATTGTAGCAGAGTTTGTGCTGAATAGAGCAAAATTACATGTTGGCCAATGGTATGTTGTAAGTTGCTGAAATAAGCACAAATGTCAGGGCATGTCAAAACACCTCAGACCCCAGAGGGTTAAATACTGATACAGGCAAAACATCAATTCTGGTACTACACGATTTCAGTACTGCATTTGACACTGTCGATCACAACATACTTCTTGACAGGCTGGAAAACTGGGTGGGGCTTTCTGGGATAGTCCTAAAATGGTTCAGGTCATACTTAGAAGGGAGAGGTTATTATGTGAGTATAGGAGACCATAAGTCTGAGTGGACATCCATGACATGCGGAGTCCCTCAAGGCTCAATTCTTGCGCCACTCCTATTTAACCTGTACATGCTCCCAATGAGCCAAATAATGAGAAAGAACCAAATCTCTTACCACAACTATGCAGACGACACACAGCTCTACTTAACGATACTTAACCCATTGACTCCCTGTTCAAATGCATTCATGAAGTAAACATCTCAAAAATATTGCAAGAATTAGATGCTTGGTTTCCAGTCAAGACTTAGAGAAACTTGTGCATGCTTTCATCACCAGCAGGGTGGATTATTGTAATGGACTCCTCACTGGCCTTCCCAAAAAGACCATAAGACAGTGTCAGCTCATACAGAATGCTGAGCAGAACCAGAACATATGAGCACATCACACTCGTCCTCAGGGCTTTACACTGGCTCCCAGTAACATTTAGGATTGATTTTAAAGTATTAGTTTTGGTATATAAATCACTCAATGGCCTAGGACCTCAATACATTGCTGATATGCTCACTGAATATAAACCCAACAGATCACTCAGATCATTAGGGTCACATCAGCTAAAAATACCAAGGGTTAACTCTAAGCAAGGAAGGTCTGCTTTAAGTTATTATACTGGAACCAGCTTCCAGAGGAGATCAGATGTGCTCCTACAGTAGTCACAATCAAATCCAGACTGTTACGACCACTGGGCTCATACAGTGATCGCAACATAAAAAGGGGAGACCATACTGATCACTACATTTAACAAAGAATGTTTATTTAACATAAAATAGAAGTGTGTCAGTAAATGTCATGGTTAACCAAAAGTGTAGTGTAGATCAGTAGATGAAACGGGTGGGGAGAGGAGGTAAGTGCGACGAGCGAGGCAACCACCAGCCGCACCCACCGACGGCCCGAAGAGAAAAGAGACACGCCAGCTCCCGGAAAGCCTCTTTTAACCAGTCATCCATCACTACATTCACGGCCAGCCTACAGCTCCACCTGTAGGACTAAGACAGACAAACAGATGGCAACCATAAAACAGACAAACACAAGCTGCCCAATAACACGGCAAACCCGGTCATGACACCACCCCCCCCCCCCCCCCCCCCCCCCCCTTGATGACAGAGACCCATTTTAATGGGACTCTGAAAAACCCACCAAGCTTCCACAATCGCTAATAAAATTATACAAAAATAAAAAAAAACAAATAAATCAATTTAACTAACACTCACACACAGAAAATTCACTCATACCACCTTCCCCAAGTGCACGTCATTCCTAACAGAACAACTGGACCAACAGTGACCATTCTTACCCACGCCACCCTTACCACATCCTGCAACCAGCAAATCCCGGTACCATGGACAGCTATTTAAGGCAAGCAGAACAGACACAGACTGAGCGGGAAAAACAGACACCATTAAACTAACCCATCCGGGGCGCGCGAGAGTGCGTCAGCTAACACATTCTCCACGCCGCGGATGTGCCGAATGAATAAACGAAAAGGTTGTAAAAATAGTGCCCAACGTAAGAGGCGTTGGTTGGTAGAACTCTTTAATGACTGGAGGAAAGTGAGGGGATTATGGTCAGAATAAACCACAATTGGATGTAAACCCCCACCCACATAAACCTCGAAGTGTTGCAGTGCCCAAATTAACGCGAAAGCCTCCTTCTCGATTACGGAGTAATTAAACTGATGTTGGTTAAACTTTCGCGAAAAATAACAAACAGGTTTATCAACCCCGTTTTCATCGCTCTGCAAAAGAACAGCACCCGCCCCAACCTGACTCGCGTCAACCTGCAGCTGGAATGGCTGATCCAATTTGGGAGCGGCCAAGACCGGCGCCGAACTCAATAATAGCTTGGCATTTTGAAATGCCTGTTGACACTCGGCCGACCAAACAAACTTGGCCATACCCTTTAATAAATTGGTTAATGGGGAAACTACCGTAGAAAAATTACAACAAAAACTACGATAATAACCGATCATACCCAAAAAACGCATCAATCCCTTCTTTGTGGCCGGCGGGGGGAAATTCTCTACGGCCACGACCTTCGCATTGACTGGGCGCACTTTACCTTGGCCCACTACCTTACCTAAATAAACGACAGTGGCCTGAGCAAACTCACATTTAGCAAGATTAACTGCAAGAGTTGCTGCCTCCAACCTCTGGAACAGTGCACGAATACGTGCCAGATGGTCATCCCATGTATCGGCGTAACAGACCACGTCGTCTAAATAAACGGCACATCCCTCCAACCCAGCATCTACCCTATTCATGAGACATTGAAAGGTTGAGGGGGTGTTCCGAAGGCCAAAACTCATCCTAGAATAAGAGTACAACCCAGAGGATGTAACAAATACAGACACTTCCTGCGCTCTCAATGTTAGTGGTACTTGGTAATACCCTTTTAACAAATCAAACTTACTAACGTACCGTGCACTACCAACCTGGTCCACACAATCCTCTATACGAGGTAATGGAAAGGAATCGGGCTTTGTCAATGCATTAACCTTCCTATAACCTGTGCAAAACCTATATGTTTGATCCGATTTCTTAACCAACAAACACGGTGATGCCCAGCTGGAATAGGATGGTTTTGCCAGACCATTATCGAGAAGATATTGAACACTGGCCTCCATACTTTTACGCTTCTCCAGAGGCAATTGATAAAACCTCTGCTTAACCGGACGGGCACCCTGTGTATCAATATCATGCTCGATCCAACTTGTACAGGTCGGAATGTCAGAAAATAAAGACAAAAATTCCGAAACTAAAACCTTTAACTCATCGCGCTGTTTCCCACTTAAATGCCCCAACATACTATCCAGTTCAGCCAGCTTCTGCGTGTTATTCAAGCACCCATGTAAAACTGCATCGTCCGGAAACTGCACCCCATCCTCAGCTGCCACCTGAGCGACGTTCGTCAGCTCCTCCACCACAGCCAATCCCACAGGACTGTCCGTGTGACCACCCACTACCCCCGAAGATGTGGAATAGTACGGCTTCAGCAAATTAATATGGCAAAGCTGCGTTAATCTCCGACGTTCAGGAGTAGACACCAAATAATTTGTCTCAGAGACTTTACGCATGATCGTAAAAGGGCCAGAGTACTTTGCTGTAAAAGTCGAACCTGGGATTGGCAGCAACGCTACCACCTGATCACCAGGATTAAACACCCTGGCCTCCGCCTTACGATCATACCGCTGTTTCATTTTGTCCTGAGCCGCACTCAGATGTTCCCTAGCCAACTTCCAAGACAAAAATAATTTACGGCGGAAACCATTCACATATTCCACCAAACTAGCAGGGGTTTTTGACTGGTCCAATTCAGTGCTCAACACAGACAAAGATGTTCGTACTTTGTGACCAAAAATTAAGTCATTAGGACAAAACCCTGTGCTCTCTTGAACCACTCCACGGGCCGCCAACAAAAGCCATGGTAAAGCCTCTTCCCAATCCTTCCTCATTTCAATGCAATATGCGGGTAACAGAGACTTCAAGATTGATGAAAATGTTCCAACGCCCCCTGGCTTTGAGCATGATAGGCACTGCTCAAATTTTGCTTCACACGTAACAATCTCAGCGCAGCCGCAAACGTCTTTGAGGTGAAGTTCGAACCTCGGTCGCTTTGAATTACCTTTGGGATCCCAAAAACAGAAATAAACTGCGACAAACACTTCATAATGGACTTCGTGGTTATTGCCCTTAATGCATATGCAGCCGGATACCGTGTCGCCTGGCACATTACCGTAAACAGATATGTACATCCAGTTTTTGATGGAGTTAAAGGACCTACACAATCAATAATGATGTGCTCAAACGGCGTGCCTACGGACTGAATGGGCTGTAAGGGAGCAGGCTTGATTGTAGCATTTGGCTTCCCTGCCAATTGACAAAAATGACAAGTTGTCACAAACCTGCTTACGTCCCGCTTAATCCGTGGCCAATAAAAATGCCGCAGTATATGACTATAGGTCTTTTTAACCCCAAAATGTCCAGACTCTACCCCATGTGCTGTTTTTAAAACTAAATCGCGATACTTGTCAGGTACCATGACCTGCAACACCTGATCTGCCATATCAGGATCAACATAAGATGACCACTTTCAGAGTAAGAGACCATTTTGCACCAGATAACCTTTACCTGGGTCAGCTGCAGCTAGAGCAAAAAAAATTTCCAGACTCTGCTCTTTTCCTTGAGCTTCCACCAGCTCATCACAAGACAACGGCGCGGGTAATTCTGGAATAAACAAACCAGACACAGACATTTTAGACACATCAGATGGTGAACCTATCTGCGCGCGAGCCATTGCACGAGTCACAGCGCAGGCAGTAAAAACCTCTGGAAAATCTTGCCAAAACTTATCCGGCTCCTCTAATGGCAAAGGCGCAACTGTAACCACAGTCGGTGGGGACACTAAACACCCCCCCAAATTATTGCCCAAAATGATATCAATGCCATCTACTGGTAAAGAAGGTCTCACGGCAATTGTAATCTCGCCCTTCACAAATCCTGAAAATAATTGAACTCTGTGCAAAGGCACCGGGAAAGACTGAAGGCCTATTCCCTGAATTAAAACACACTTCCCAGTATCTGATACCGAAGAAAATGATAAAACCGAAGCACAAATAAAGCTCTTTGAGGCTCCTGTGTCCCTCAAGATTTTCACTGGGACCCTGTGCGCATCCCCTACCCACGAGACAAAACCGTCACTTATGAATGGCGCATAGTTAGACACATCAGACACCCCAGAAGTTCCACACTCAACCCCAGATCCAAGATTTTTCTCCTCACCAACGTCAGGCCGAGCGACCTTTTTAACTTCCGAACTAAAGAACTGATCCCCATGAAACACCACAGGCCCATCTGAACGCACAACGGAAGACACGCAACCAACAGCTTTTCCATTCGCAGTTCTAACTTTATTTCGCGCACCCAACACTGGACACTCTCGCTTCCAATGTCCTCTTTCCAAACAATAATTGCACTTCTCACCAACAACCTCAGTCTCTCGTGTTTTATTCTTCATTAGATGAACCCGACCTGATCGATATTCCCTATGGTCATATTCATTACGTGGAAAATACTCACGTACTTTACCTTTGTGCGTCAACACAAAACCGTCGGCGAGACCAGCAGCCTCCACAACAGTCTTAACTTCATGCTCATTCACATAAATAGCTATTCTCTCAGGCAAGATATTTTTAAACTGTTCCAGAATCAGCAAATCTCGCAGCGCATCAAATGTTTCCACACCCTCAGCGGCAAGCCAACGATTGAAAAAACTACTCAAATCCCTTGCCACTTCGGTATGGGTTTGTCTCTCACCTTTTCGCCAATTTCTGAAACGTTGCCGATAAGCTTCTGGAACGAGTTCATAACCTTTTAAGACTGCCTGCTTTACGCTGTTATATTTCTTTCTCTTGGCCGGTGCCAAAGCCACAAACGCATCTTGGGCGCGACCCACTAATACAGTTTGCAAAAGTACTGTTTTGTCCTCATCATCCCAATCAGGATCTGTGGCTATGTTCTCGAATAACGAAAAAAATATATCCGGTTCCCGTTCGTTAAATTTTGGCAGGAACCTTATCATCCCAGCTAGATCTAACTTACCGGTAGAATTTCGATCAATTCTCCCCTCAGAAAGTAGTCTCAGTCTAGTTCTTTCCACCTCTCGTTCCTCTTCTCCACTTCTACGTTTTTCTAATTCCAACAAACGGTCTCTCTCTTTTTCGTATCCTTCCAAACGTTTTTGCTCATTTTCCTGCTCTTAACGCTTCTCCAGCATCTCCTGTTCCTTCACCAATTTAAATTGCTCAAATTCTAATTTCTTTTGCTCCAATTCTATATCCATCTCTATTCTCAACAGTTGTTTTTGTTGTTCAAAGGTTAAATCGCTGGACTTAAGCTGCATTTTCGGCTTAACGACAGACTCTGAAATATCAGCAATCTCGTTTATTTGTATTTCTGGACTAGGACTGATTGGGGTTACTTCTGGCAAAACCTGCTTCTCCTTTAAGAACTCGCGAATAAAACCCACAAATTCCTTCTTCTTAGCAGATTTAATTACGGCTGGCAACTCGATCGCGTAATACTCGGCCACCTTTAACAATTGTTCCTTAGTTAACCCCACCAACAAACGCTCAGACGGAGCTGCTAAAAACTCCTCTAACATGACCCTTTTCAATCCACCACAAATCCAGCCAACCCGGTTCTAAAGTCGATACAGTTCAGGTAACCAGACAGACTAATGCTGGAGCATCCCCCTAACATTTACCCCCTACTATCCTAACCTATCTTCACACCAAGGTCCAAGAACAAGGATAATTCACTCACCCATACCGCTGGAGTCGTACTGTCCTGACAAAGTCACTCCAGCCGGTGCTCCACGGCGGTGCCCTCGTTCAGACCTCAGTGACAGTAAGCTAGACCCACAACGCCACGGCGCACTAATTGGCGACAAAACAAAGCTCCACAAAATTTCCCGTCCAGCCACCCAAACTGCTACCGAACCTCACTCACTGAACGGCTGAAAAAACAACACCCCCCTTTCTAACTCTCCCTCCTACACATACACACACCAAAATCAGTGCGGCTCTCCCCAAAACAATCCACGAGCTGATAACGTTAACAAACTCAACTTACTTCCCTCATTCTTAAACCGGCAGAATTACATAACGCAGCACTACACACACTAGTAGACCACTACTAGGAATTAAAGCAACCTAACGTTACTTATTAAACTCAGAGACTAATCGGACGAGCCCCCATATGTTACGACCACTGGGCTCATACAGTGATCGCAACATAAAAAGGGGAGACCACACTGATCACTACATTTAACAAAGAATGTTTATTTAACATAAAATAGAAGTGTGTCAGTAAATGTCATGGTCAACCAAAAGTGTAGTGTAGATCAGTAGATGAAACGGGTGGGAAGAGGAGGTAAGGGCGACGAGCGAGGCAACCACCAGCCGCACCGACCGACGGCCCGAAGAGAAAAGAGACATGCCAGCTCCCGGAAAGCCTCTTTTAACCAGTCATCCATCACTACATTCACGGCCAGCCTACAGCTCCACCTGTAGGACTAAGACAGACAAACAGATGGCAACCATAAAACACAGACAAACACAAGCTGCCCAATAACACGGCAAAGCCGGTCATGACAAGACTCAAAACACTTCTGCTTTAGCTGTGCATTTACTGAATGAGCACTGTGGATCTGACTGATTACACTGTATTTTATTTCTGCATCCTCCTTTTGATTCTAAACTCAAATGGCACTGAAAATTAAGTTATGTTGTGAAGTAGTGAGTTTGATGTGTCAATTAAACTCAAGGTTCTGTTGGGTGCGGACTGGATCGACTCCATTTCTAGAGCTTCCGAAGAAATGTTTTTTTTTTGTTTGTTTTTGGGGTGCGGACTGATGGGGCAGTGAACCCAAGGAGTCAGTCCTAGAGCTCCTCCTGTCTGATTTTAGGGAGAAATCGGGTCTATTGAAGACGTCAAATAGATTTTTTAGGCGTTTTGAAAGATCACCACAGACACTGTATAATCCACATGGGATAATCTCACAGTATAACAAGCAGCTGTAGAAAATATGATAAACCAGTGCGTCCGACTGATTGCACTGTATTCTTCCTTTTGATTCTAAACTGAACTCATGGCACTGAGAATTGGGTAAGAGAGAAACACACTTCACTTAATTGGGGAAATTGACAGATTAAACAATGCTAATGACCTGGGTCTGTGGTGGATTAGTGAGTTTGATGTGTCAATTAAACTCAAAGTTAAGTGGGGTTGCGGACTGGATCGACTCCATTCTTAGAGCTGCCACGCCTCAGCAGACTACACTTCCCAGCATCCCTCATGTTCACCACCTGCACACCATCGGCCATCACCTGTGTGTGTGTGTACGTGTGTGTACACACATGTACACACATCCTGCGTGTACATCCCTTTTGGAGATATATTAAATAGTAAATATTTGTATTGGAGCTTTTTTGCCTCTTTGTCTCTTCAGCCTAAACCACACTGTGACAAAAGAATGGACCAACCCAAATGGATGAATGGGTAATGTTCATCTCCGTGGCTCAGGAGAGCCATGACTTTTTAGAGTTTTCGAGGGAGTTCTTCCGGCTTGCCATCACCAGCTCCCTCGATGACAACGCGTGATTTTTTCCCCAAACCACTTCAGCGGAAATCCCGCACTGCAGCCGATTTTAAAAAAATCACGCGATGACAACACTCTTCATTACAAATAAAAAGACTTTGATAAAATTAGAATGCATAACACATCAAACAAAATTAGGGAAATTATGATAATATTACTAAATATTATTTACTTTACCAAACAAAACAGTGAGAATCAAGAAGGTAATTAAGAGTAATTCATGTTTAGTTTTGTTGATGTTGTAAATTGTATGTATGTATTCATGAAAGTGTTAGCTATCATGAAATCAATAACACTTTACGATAAGGTTTCATTAGTTAAATTTGTTATATATAATGTGCATTATTATACAAACTAATAATGATTTGCACTTCTAAAGTATTAATTAATCTTAGTTAATATTAATTTATTAATTTATTAATATTAATTTATTAATATTAATTCATATGTAACTATTGCTCATCAGCTGTGGATACTGTTAAGTGTTTATGACCAGACCCCCTGCTTATACTGCTGAAGCACTTTTCTGATTCGTTTGCTGGGGAAACCTTACGACTCTCCAAACAACTAAGCGTTGGACAACCTTCTAGTTCATCACTATCCACCTTTGCATGTATGGTCGAACTACAGATAAGACTGGTTTCTTTCATTTTCGTAACTGTTGCGGTTCGTGAACCACAGAGGACGGTGTTAGACATTTCGATAAACCCGCATGTATAGACTGGCTCATGAATGAATTCTGTCTCTGTATGCAGGTGTATGTGCTGTGATATATTGGGTTTTTGGATAATGAATGAGTAAAGCTTTGAATATATGAAGAAAGAAATCTTATTTGTATAAGAGTTTCTTTTAGATCTTTTTCAACTAAGACCAATTGAGCATTGCAAACAAGGTGACCCCCTTTGGAAATGTAGCTTGACCAGTGCAAAGAAGCTGGGACTGTTATAATTTCTTACAATTTAGATTTGGACATGGACTCAAAATTTACTTTCACTAGATGTATTTCCCCAAGCTATAACACTTGCTATGGCTTTGGATAAAAACGAATGACATTGTCAAAGTCAGAATGCTGCTGAAATCAAGTTATACTTTTATTATAGTTAAGCATAAATCGCATGCTGCCGCAACTTTTGCAGTAGCATGGTAGGATAAATGTAACTTTTCTGTATTAACTTAACGTTACCTGCTGCTCGTGTAGCTTGAAGGCTCGCGCCGAGCGTAGCGCTACAAAGGAAACTCCGCCAACCACTTCACCTCCACCAAATGCTTCCGCCAATTTTTTTTTATTATTGTTAGTGGCAATGGTGTATAAGTGTATTGTTATTTATTATAATATTTATAATAATTATTATTATTTACATTTATCAGAGAGGGGCACAATATATTCTGAGACAAAAATTCTGTACCCTCTTTGTACCGTTCACAGGTCCCACTGAGATATATTGTGAAGAAACCTCCAAGGTTCTATATATTCTGCTAGAGGGACCAGTCTCTTGAGACTGACCTCGGGTGTTGAGTAAAAAATCATTTCAGTGCCCTGAAGCGACTGGCGGTCGGGGATCAACCGAATAAAATTTTCTACAGGGCTCTTGTAAGAAAGCAAAATCGACAGGGCCGCACTTCGGGCAGATACTGTGAATTTCCTTCACTTGAAGCCGATGCATCCCAAAGCGTACGAGGTGGCAGGAAGCAAACATCGATTTCCTGAGGGCTTCACAGACGAGCAAGATGTTGTCGAAAATAGTCGTGTCACAAAAGTTTTCGGAAGCCTTCCCTGGCTGAATAACAGTCCTAAGATCTGCCTTCGGCTTGGAAAACTTTGGTTGAAAGGGGTTGCCTCTTGAGCCCCCCCCCCAAGACAGCACTCTCAACCGAAGTCTTCCAAGCTGCTGCTGCAGTTGTGAGGAGCTAGCGGTTGATGGGTGGGGCTGCTCCCTGGCAGCAGTCCGACGAGATTTGGATCGACGGCGGGGGATAAACTGCTTAAATGCGGCTGTCGCTTTGCCTCCTGAAACTTCGCGACGACTGTGTTCATGGTGTCGCCAAAGAGGCCAGAAGGTGAAAGCAGGCCCTGTCCTTATCACCGATGCCCGACAGGTTCAGCCACAGATGCCTCTCCATATTTGAGAAGGTCGGCCTGGTATGCCTGCATGATACCTATCGTGTGCTGTAGTCTGACACCGCTTTGAGCGCATGACCAGAACCTTCAGAGAGGATGCCACACCAGATAGCTCGCAAATGTCTCTTCAACCTGGGGCATCCTTACATATCCATGCTTGCCTAGTCCCCTCACGTTCAGTCTCAACACTTCCTTGTGGAGATTGGGGAGAAAAGGAAGGGTAAGGGGGAGGGCTATGTGTTTGCCGCAGGTCATAACTTCAACTAACTCTAACTCCTCATATGTGGGGGTGAGTGAGGGAGGAGGGGAGCTCACTTGAAACTTCTGCCTGAACTCCCATCGCATCTAACTCCTTAAAGGTAGATCAAGCTTCTGGATCCAATCTGAGAGCAACAGCGTTAGCGGGTGAAGTTTTAGGAAAAGACACACCCATCTCAAACCAACTCAACCTGTGATCCCCATGATGGAACTTGCTGAGCTGCCTCTGCTGTTACAGGACCCGAACCGAAAGACGCAGACACCTGGCTCTCATTCCCATTAAAAAGAGCCAGACAAGACCATGCAAGCTCTGCTTCTAAGCAGGGACAAGATGTGATATACTTTCTGAACCTGCCTGCCATCTTTTCTTTCTTTTTTTTTTACATTTTAAAATGATTAGAGCCATATCCCGGCTGGTGAGATGTGAATGTGTGCAGGTGGAGACAGAACAATAATGGGGCAGTTTCAAGTACAAAACAATGGGGACAATAGGCTGAATGGATGCTTAGAAGAATCAACATCAGTGAGAATTTAGTCTCCTCTAAATAAAATCACATGACCTGGTCTTAAAAGTGTTTCAGTTGTAGAGATATCCTCAGATTTAACATAGAATATGTAAAGACGTAGCTCTAGCTGCATTCAGTTTCTAAACAAGGCCAATTTCATGTTGTTTGTCAAAGTCATGTCATGCAAAAGCATCTTATACCCGTTCTAACGTTTTTATTTATGACAGATAATCATTCTGATTGGTGGACAACAAACTGTCAAATTTCTTTCAAAAGAACATTTGTTGGGTTTTTTTCTTTCTTTTTTTCCCCTCAAATCTCTGTCTTTATACCAGTTACAGATTTGAAAAATAAAATAAACAAAAACTTTCTTTTGGAAAAAAAACTTTTTTTTTTACTTAACAGAAATCATACTGATAACTTGCATAATAATTTGGAACAGTGTCGTAATTTTTAAATAATAGTAGGTTTAAAAAGATGAAACCCTAACCCATGTTGTCACATTTGGACCCAGCACTGGACTGCCAAAATGACTCAAATTGGGTTATTTTTAATCCAGCATTTTTAAGTGTCAAGTACATTACCATTTTTGCATGTATTTCGGCCATTCACATAACTCAACAGACATTGCATTAGACTAAGTAAGCACAGATTGTGCTTCCGCACTTGTACACAATTTTCAACGCATGTATTGGTGTTTATTTAAAGTAAACTTTTCACTGTAAAATCATGATTTGAGACTGAAATGACCTGAAGGTTCCACTATTAACCAAAGAATTCCCCTCAGGATATCCGTGATCTCACCTGCAGTGTCTGATAGAAAGTGCTGTAATTTCAGTAAAAGTCCTCGCTACTGATTACTTCTAGTGTCTTCTAGTTTTATAAAAGAAAAATGTATCTTATCTGCCTAATCTCAAAAGTATTAAAAAAAAGATTTTACTGACCTTGACCTGAAGTCATTATTATTGTGTGTAATTTCCTGTGTTGTTTCACTCGGGTGTTCTCTCTTAGAGCGTCTTTCAGATAGAATGAAAGTGCCGGAGTTTCTTGCTGTGATAGTGAAAATCCTTTTGTTGAAGCTCTCACTTTGATCATGTGACTCATCTCTCATGCAGCTCTATGTTTATATTATAAACTCGCACATGAAATAGGCAAAGTCATAAGAAAATTTTATCATTGCAATCTTGGATGTTTTCATTCTCTGGGACTGGTGTTTCCCTTTGTATAAACAGAACTGTATAGTCCTATAAGGGATTTGTGTTGATATTTCGCAGCAGCTGAAACACCTCAAACATTGAAGAATGCCACGTACATATTTCCACACAATGAAATGGTTAAGAAAAATATTACAGGTCTGTAGAGAAATAAAGCTTCTTCTCCAAAAAATATAACTGCCACATGAGGGCACTATATACATGCAGTATATTTGAATGTAGTTTAAGATCCTTTTAAAATTAAAGTTACATTTATTAAGGGGGCACAAAGAAATCACTAAATACTGTGTTTATTTGCACTAAACAATTTGTTGCTCAAAATAATACGTGTCTTAATATCAACACATAATCTTTTGTGTCACAAATAATAATTGAAGTCTGATGTCACAATACAAAATAAGATGACAGCAATTTCAGGGAATTGGCAGTCACTGGAATATGAGTAATTAAACTAATTTCTGATGGTCAAATGTTGCAGCACTGGTGACAACTGGCAAGTTTGTTGGAAAGTGTAGAGAGAGAATACTGAGATTTTGTTAACATAAAAGTGAAAATCAAGTCCAGACTTTTTTTTGTATAACTTTTGTATTTATGTTTTTTTTTATATACACATTGATTCCAAAGCAGGATTAGGAGAATCAGCGGTATATCAGTAATGTCTTATATACATGAATAGCAAACCCTGCAACCATAATAAACTATATGATAAAGCAAATTGGAAGAGGACATCAGAGAGCGAGAGAGAGAGAGAATATATTTTTTTTGTATATTTATCAGGTGCTACTAGTTTTTCAAAAAAAAATGGAGAAATACACACAGCAGTAATCCTCAGGCCTCAGTAGTACATTTTCTATGATCTCCAATTTTTCTTATTTAATTTGTGACATTACAATATTTTAAATTTGGCTCAATTCGCAAATTAGATTTTTTTTTTTAACAATACATTCAGATCTCTAGACAGGGAAAATTAGAGTGAGGCCTAATCTGATAAAATCTATTAAAATCAATGTTTAATAAAAGTACTGACAGGAGTGGAAAGTTGCAAATTGCATGTGTTTTTGGAAGGTACTACAAAAGAGTAGGTACAGTTGTCTACAATGTCCACAATAACTAAATGCACATGGCTTTCAGATCAGAACTGATGAGTTGATTCTTAGTGAAATGTCAGACTCTTCATAACTTCTAACGTCCTTTCATCATGTGATCCATGCCAAATTATACATTAAATTATCCAAATCTGTCTGACATACGTTCCTTAAATATCTATGACATGTAATGTCTGCTGGCAAATTACTTGCTAGATTAATAAAACTTAAATACATACAAAAGTGCATAGTGTGTACAACAGTGCTGTACAGTTTTACAGTAAACTTCGGTAGCAAGTTCTTGTTCTCTTTGTTCTCTGTTCATTTGTCTTTTCTTGTCACCATTAAGTGAAGTTTGGTTTATTCATTCTTCTGCCTGGTTCTGTTCACCTCACCAAACCGTGACCGTAATATATTAATAGGATAGTGAGTTCTTCATTCATTGTCAATGAAATTAACAAGTTATTATTGTTTAATTAGCTCATTGTAAAGGGTTAGATAATGTTTTTTATGATTTGTTAACAACTCATTACTGTAAATAGTTCTCACTTTAGATTAGGTAATGAAAAATTGGAAAATGTCATTAATTAAGTGTTTTAAACCAACCTTTATTGGTTATTTATGAATTAGTATTAAGTGTTCCTTAAAATATTTACAAGTACATTAAGCCCACATATATATATATACATATAAAGTAGTCGACATTTGAAGTGGATCAAAATGTTTCATAAAAGTTATACATGAATTTTGAACAATAATCGTTCTTGTCTTAAGACAACTTTGCTGAACTTTTTTGATCCACTTCAAATGTCGACTACTGTTTAAACATATACACACACAATGTTTCTCTTGAATTTATCCACTACCACAGCCCTAACGAGCCCAACCACAGAGTTATAGTATCATAGACTTTTCAAACTTACCATTAAAAGGCAGCAAAGACACATTCTTAATGTTGCCGCGTCAGTAAAAGTATTATTCTGGTTAAGAGCCATCTGTAGCCTATTAATATATTAACAATGTAGAGACTACTGTATATAAACAATTAATAAACTATATACTAACTATACTAAATCAAAACTGCCTAATGTTTCTATCTGTGTTTTGATCATCGTTCTGAATCTGATCCAGATAGTCTTTGACAAAAACATGATTTTTTTTCCCAGCTTTTTGTTCAATCATTTTTTTTTTTTTCATGAAACTTACCCACATTCAAGTTTTGGTAAGAAAAAAAAAATTGTTTAAAAGCAGAGGCTATGTTCTTTCTTTTGATATATTGTATGTTAAAATATGCAAAAAAAATATTCTGGGGGCCATGACATTTTTGTGAAAAACACTGGTGGTGGCTGGCCAATTTTTATTTAAAACGCTAATGGGAAAAGAGCTAATATTTTGTTAATGGTTGTAAGTACTTTATTACTGATTATTACACGGCTCTGTGGAATACTTGATTCTGATTGGTCACTCGCTTCATCCAGCGGTATATTATTCCCAGATAGATCCCAACCGCTGAGAACAGAAACACAGACTCATCCGGGTCACTTAAGTCAGCAGCGTTATATCTCATAACTCCATAATTATTTATGTGTTGAAATGCTGTGTAATAAGTGTTATGACTGTATACCGTATCTCTTAAATGTCTGTCTAGTTTGAACTCTCCGGCTGGATAATGCACATCCAGCCGGTTGTTATCTCAGAATAAACCCCTTCAGGGTTATGCAAGATCCTCATCACCCTGCCAGGGGGTTTATTCTGAGATAACAACCGGCTGGATGTGCATTATCCCTTACATACTTATTATAATAATGTTACCTAAAATTTTATTATCAAAATAAATAGTTGTTCAAGCATCAAATAAATGGTTTGGGTGTTACAACATTTTGCATTTGTCTCATAAAACAGTTATGACAATTGCACACACAGTTTAGAGAATGGTAAGAAAGTTTCAAAAACGAGCCAAAGCATTTGAGGAAAAACTGTAATGTTACTGCTGCTTCTCCTCCTGTTGCAGCTGCTGCATTACTCTTCTTGATGTGGCTACTCTCCCTGCTGCTGTTAATATATGTGTTACTGCTAGTGCTGATAATGTTGATACTACTGTAATTTGCCACGTTGTTGCTGCTGTTCCTTCTGCAGCTCCTCCTTCTTCAGATCCAGCTGCTTTATCAGTTTCTGCTTGTCCTCCTCTTGCTTCTGCAGCTCCTCCTTCTTCAGTTCCAGCTGCTTTTTCAGTTTCTGCTTGTCCTCCTCTTGCTTCTGCAGCTCCTCCTTCTTCAGTTCCAGCTCCTTTATCAGTGTCTGCTTGTCCTCCTCTTGCTTCTGCAGCTCCTCCTTCTTCAATTCCAGCTCCTTTATCAGTTTCTGCTTGTCCTCCTCTTGCTTCTGCAGCTCCTCCTTCTTCAGTTCCAGCTGCTTTTTCAGTTTCTGCTTGTCCTCCTCTTGCTTCTGCAGCTCCTCCTTCTTCAGTTCCAGCTGCTTTTTCGGTTTCTGCTTGTCCTCCTCTAGCTTCTGCAGCTCCTCCTTCTTCAGTTCCAGCTCCTTTATCAGTGTCTGCTTGTCCTCCTCTTGCTTCTGCAGCTCCTTCTTCAGTTCCAGCTCCTTTATCAGTGTCTGCTTGTCCTCCTCTTGCTTCTGCAGCTCCTCCTTCTTCAATTCCAATTCCTTTATCAGTGTCTGCTTGTCCTCCTCTTGCTTCTGCAGCTCCTCCTTCTTCAGTTCCAGCTGCTTTTTCAGTTTCTGCTTGTCCTCCTCTTGCTTCTGCAGCTCCTTCTTCAGTTCCAGCTCCTTTATCAGTGTCTGCTTGTCCTCTTCTTGCTTCTGAAGCTCCTTCTTCAGTTCCAGCTCCTTTATCAGTGTCTGCTTGTCCTCCTCTTGCTTCTGCAGCTCCTTCTTCAGTTCCAGCTCCTTTATCAGTGTCTGCTTGTCCTCCTCTTGCTTCTGCAGCTCCTCCTTCTTCAGTTCCAGCTCCTTTATCAGTGTCTGCTTGTCCTCTTCTAGCTTCTGCAGCTCCTCCTTCTTCAGTTCCAGCTGCTTTTTCAGTTTCTGCTTGTCCTCCACTTGCTTCTGCAGCTCCTCCTTCTTCAGTTCCAGCTGCTTTTTCAGTTTCTGCTTGTCCTCCTCTTGCTTCTGCAGCTCCTCCTTCTTCAGTTCCAGTTGCTTTATCAGTGTCTGCTTGTCCTCCTCTTGCTTCTGCAGCTCCTCCTTCTTCAGTTCCAGTTCCTTTATCAGCTGCCTCTCCTTCAGTTTGTGCTCCAAAATCAGTTTCTGAGTCTCATATACTTGCTTTTGCAGTACCTCGTTCTCCTGTTTTTGCTTTTGCAGCTGTTCCTTCTTCTGTTCAAGCTCCCTTTTAATTTGCCATGTTCCTAGTAATATAACTGCAATCAATACAATAGCACACAAAATACTATATGGAAACTTTTCCAGCTTCATTCTGTCCTTCCCTGTCATTTCTGTTTGAGTTGTGTTAAACATATCAGTTGTGTAATGCCGCATTCCATGCTGCCTACTCAATGCATTAATCTTTTGCAGCAGTTGTGTAACCTGCTGTTGATTGTTTCTATCTTCATTGTTGAATGAGTGATATGTGCCACCACAACTTTCAACTATTTTCGGTAAATAGTGGCTTTCACTGATGTACACCTCCAAAGATTTACCCTTCAGCAGATCAGTGTGAGTAAACAGAATGATGGTACGGAGCAAAGCCTCTTTCCCGAAGTTCTCCTGGATCCATTGCACTGAGTTCCTCTCCTCTTGTGTGAATCTCACTCCCAGTTTGATCACTAGCAGGAACACATGAGGACCAGGAGCAGACATCTCTACACACCTCTCTATTTCAGCCTTCACTTGCTCTTTTGTGATAGACGTATTGAACAGCCCTGGAGTGTCGATTACAGCAACGGTCTTCCCATCCAAAACTCTTTCCTGTTTCTCACACATTTTACTGGCCTCTTTAAATGCATTCCTGCCCAGGATGGTGTTTCCAGTTGTACTTTTTCCTGCTCCAGTTTTACCTAGCAGCAAAATCCTTAGATCACCAGCTAAAAAGAATAATAAACAATAAATAAAAAATAAAAAAATACATTTTTATATTACAAGGCAAAGCATCCTCTCAATCCTCTCTGGAATCATGTATTAACACAGTCTCTACCCTTCTACTGTGAAATCAATCATAAAGGTTAACCAGGTTGTTCAAAAGAAAACACAGACACTTTTGCTTTGAGGTTGTCTCTTTTGATGTGTTTCCATATCATTGTAAAGTTTCTTTTCTTTTCTTTCTTCAAGACTCCCAGTAATTTTCTCTCAGTTTGCAAAGCTCTGATTTGTCATTAAAGGTGTTAAAGGGTTGAAAAACCTTATCAGTTCTGTTTGTAAGAGTCACATATGTAATCATTTCGATATGCTGTATGTGTATACAAATTGTCTGCAAATTGTCAAAAAAACGAATTATGGTATATATATATATATATATATATATATATATATAATTTTATATTAGGGGTTGGTGCTGATTTACCTCACAATTTGTGTGCTTGCTAAAGTGTAAATAACTGTTCAATATGTTATTTATTTTTATTCTGCATGCATTCAAAGATTTATGTTGAATTGAAAGTATAATTAAGATAAATGTTGTTTGCTATTATTAAGTTTTGCAAGTATATCAGTTTAAAAAAATGTCTGCTGTCTGTATAATATCATATTTAAATGTTTAAAAAAAACACTGACCTTGGCCTGAAGACATTATTCTGATAGAAAGTGCTGTAATTTCAGTAAAAGTCCTCGCTATTGATTACTTCTAGTATCTTTTGGTTTTATAAAAGAAAACATTATCTCATGCCTAATCTCAAAAGTATTTAAAAAAGTTTTTACTGACCTTGACCTTGACCTAGAGTCATTATTACTGTGTAGAATTTCCTGCGTTGTTTCACTCGGTGTTCTCTCTCTGAGCGTCTTTCAGATAGAATGAAACTGCCTTTTGTTGTGATAGTGAAAGTCCTTTAGTTGAAACAGTCACTGTGATCATGTGACTCATCTCTCAGGTCTTTGTAAACTCACAACTGCCACTTGAGGACACTATAAACCAGCACTGAGCAAAAGAGTTCTGAGATCATGTTGGTACGGTAGTAATGGTAGTAACTTGACTGTTAATATTGTGTTACTGTTCCTGGTAGTTATTCATTAATGATGGGACAGTATTCTAAAGTGTTACCACTTACCTTATTTCAGAAATACATTGTATTTTGCTAAAGAAAACAATTTTATCCGTTATATTTCTGTTTTATTTTCAATGGTAAGATTTCTATATAAAGTGCTTTTGTAAAAGGTATAGTTAAAATAAAATCCTGCCATCTACTAATGCTAATGTTGTTCCACACCCATACGTCTTACTTTTGTTGAACAAACAACCTATAAAGTCAATACAAGGACATGCAGCGACCTGTAGCATAAGAAGATGCATTCAAATGCCAAAACAGGGCCCTGCCTATAATGAAGTATTAAAAAAATGTGTTGTGTTACCTATGTAACCCTCGTTCCCTGAGTAGGGAACGGAGACATTACGTCGAATGACGACGAAATAGGGTTTCGCTTAGAATCATATCACCTTCGAGTATTACAAAACGAGCCAATGGCAAGGAAATGCCATGGGTCTGCGGAATTTGCATAGCGTAACTCCGCCCACCCTCGTGGGTATATAAGGAGGTACGCTGCAACATGCAGATATGTTTCCTGCTGAGGAGCCGAGACTGAACTCAGGCGTTTCCAGCGGTACAGCCGAAGTTGCAGGAAGACAAAATTTCTCTGTTCGCTACTCAGGGAACAAGGATCATGTACGAAAACCGAGACGTTCCCTTTCGTTGTCACTTCGAGTTACGTCGAATGATGACGAAATGGGGTTACCAGTCTAATCACGCCACCTTCTCGGCTGTCTTCCAGTGCCCTGCTTAAGTGTGAACTCCCAGTCGTGAGACTAGCACGGACGAAGGACTCCAACTTAACACAGGAATACTAAGGTACACTGGGAAGCATAACTCAGTGGAAATGTGCAATATAATGCCCACCAAAGGGAGGTCTTACAGAATACACATATGACCTGGAGGGATGCATATGGAAGAACACTGGAAGTGTCCAGCCCGCAGGGTGGAATCTTTCAACCCCAGGGGTGGCAAGGTGGCTTGCCAAGGGAAAGACACATGCTCAAAGAGTCTTACAGTGGAAATACACATGTGGGGGTCACCAGAGGAGAACCATTTACACAGAGGCACCTAGCCAATGCGAAAGCTGCCGCAGGCATAGACTCTGGCGTTGACATCAACAGCGCTGGAGGAACTCAGGGTTTCTCGGGGAAACTCACCTGAGGAGAATATCACACTGAACTAGTCCGTGAAGTGGAATGACGAGCAAGCGAAGACACCTGAGCGGGTCCAGTTACCGGCTAGTTGAGGCGAGTACACGGGAGGATACTGGCTCCACTCGGAGATTATAGAATCTCACAAATGTATTGGGTGTCGCCCAGCCTGCAGCTCTGCAGATGTCTGTTAGCAAGGCGCCTAAGCTAGAGCCCAAGAGGAGGCCATACTCTGAGTGGAGTGGGCCTTCACACAAAGGGGGCACGGTCGACCTTGCTGCTGGTAAGCCACAGCAATGGCGTCCACTATTCAGTGAGACAACCTTTACTCTGAGAGAGCCTTTCCCTTCAGCTTCCCATCATAACAAACAAGAGCTGGTCTGAGGTCCTGAAACACTGCGTCCTGTCTACGTAAGTGCGGAGAGCGCGTATTGGACAGAGCAATGCAAAGGCTGGGGCTGCCTCCTCCAGGGGCAGCACTTGCATGTTCACCACCTGATCTCGAAGGGAGTGGTAGGAACTTTGGGCACATATCCAGGCCGGGGTCTCAGGATCACATGAGAGTTAGTCGGCCCGAATTCTAGGCACGCTTCGTCAACGGAAAATGCCTGCAGGTCCCCTACCCTCTTAATGGAGGCCAGTGCAATCAGGAGCGCCATCTTAAGAGACAGAAACTTAAGCTCGACTGATTGCAGAGGCTCGAAGGGAGCACTCCTCAGGGCAGTTAAGACCACTGAGAGGTCCCAAGAGGGTACGAGAGGAGGACGAGGAGGATTCAGTCTCCTGGCTCCTCTCAAGAACCTGATGACCAGGTCATGCTTCCCAATGGACTTACCCTCAACTGCGACATGATGTGCGGCGATAGCGGCAACATAAACTTTGAGGGTGGAGGGAGACAGCCTTCACTCCAACCCATCTTGCAGAAAGGAAAGCACAGCGCTGATGGGGCATTTACTGGGGTCTTCTCGGCGAGAAGAGCACCAGGTGACAAAGAGGTTCCGGAAAGACAAAGCTCTAGCAGAAGTGATGGTAGCCACCACCGCTGGTGGTAGGGTACTCAAACCTGCCTCGTCCCATCAGGAACCACACGTGGAGGTTCCAAAGATCGGAACGAGGGTGCCAAAGTGTGCCCCTTCTCTGAGAAAGGAGGTCTGTGCGAGAAGGCTCACTGGGGGAAACGCATACTTGCGGAGACCCCGTGGCCAGCTGTGCGCCAGTGCATCCATGCCGAGCTTGCCCTCGGACAGGGAGTAAAACAGGCTGCAGTGGGAAGAGTCGGGGGAGGCAAACAGATCTACCTGTGTGTCGCCGAACTGTTCCCAAATCAGATGAACCGTCTGGGGATGGAGTCGCCATTCTCCAGAGAGTGCATATGTAATTTGAAAGTGTAATTTGAGTGTAATTTTAAAGCCTCCATACCAAAACCTCAACAAATGAACAGTAACAAATGGTTTGACACTGAATGCAAAAACCTAAGGAAAACTTTAAGGAAATTATCAAATGAAAAGCATAGGGACCCAGATAACCACAATATACGCTATAAATATGAGTCCAATCTGAAACAATACAAGTACACCATAAAAACTAAGAAAGAACAACACAACAAAAAGCAGCTCTGTGAAATTGAGGAATCTTTAGAGTCTAACCAGTTCTGGGAGAAATGGAACAACCTAAACAAAACCCAGCAGGACGAATTGGCGATTCAAGATGGAAATACTTGGATTAATCACTTTGGTAAATTATACAGTAATATTACAAAAAATTATGATCAGTACAAGACACTCACAAAATGGAAAACTCTGGAGGCGGTGATAAAAAACAACCAAAACCCTCTAGATTACCCTGTAACAGAACAAGAATGAACAGAAGTCATCCAGTCCCTGAAAGGAAAAAAGGCTTGTGGTGTAGATGGAATCCTCAATGAAATGATCAAATACTCAGATCATAAAATCAGATTGGCTATACTAAAACTATTCAATACTATTCTATCAACTGGAACTTTTCCAGACATCTGGAACAAAGGTTTAATAACCCCAATTCATTAATCCGGAGATAAATATGACCCAAATAACTACAGAGGAATATGTGTATCCAGTAACCTGGGAAAAATATTCTGCAACATCATTAATAAACGACTTGTCAACTTTCTTGATGACCACAATATTCTGCGTAAATGCTAAATAATTTTTTTGCCAAATTGCCGCACAACGGACCATATATTTACACTCCAGACTCTAATTCATCAAGAATTAAAGGTGCTCTAAGCGATGTCGGGTGACGTCACTTCTTGTTGACGTTTAAAGTATTGTCAAACAAAATGGAGGCTAGCTCGACCCTCCCTCCTCCTCATCCGCGCACTAACCCCCCAAATCCTTCTTGTCTGTTATTGGCTGGAACAGTTTGTTATGTTTCGTGGTGCGGGTTAGTCCAGTTTGTTTTTGTTGCCGTTTGTGGAGCCTGGGGTGTCTG
The DNA here is from genome assembly GCA_030578275.1 of Meda fulgida. Classification (NCBI taxonomy): domain Eukaryota; kingdom Metazoa; phylum Chordata; class Actinopteri; order Cypriniformes; family Leuciscidae; genus Meda; species Meda fulgida. The sequence goes on along the minus strand of CM060632.1, from coordinate 1,003,919 downwards.
CAGAGACCGCGTCTTTTTACAGTGTGTTCAGGGGACAGGCAGCCAGCGGATAGTGAGGAGATGTTTGCTGTATGTGACAAAAAATGTTTTGGCCTAAAAAACGCGTGACATCGCTTAGAGCACCTTTAAGCATTAAGAAAAGAAAGGTATATGCCTGTTTTGTTGACTTCCAAAAAGCCTTTGATTCCTCTGGCACGAGGGCCTCTTCTATAGACAACTTGAAAGTGGCATTGGAGGAAAAACATATGATTTGATTAAGAACATGTATACAAAAAGTGAATGAGCCATAAAGATTGGAAACAAACAAACAGCGTTCTTCTCCCAGGGCCGGGAAGTGAGGCAGGGATGCAATCTCAGTCCAATTCTCTTCAATCTATACATAAATGAATTAGCAAACCAATTAGATAATTCCACGGCACCTGGCCTCACCCTGAACAACACAGAGATCAGAGGTCTGCTGTATGCAGATGACTTAGTGTTACTCTCACCTACTAAATAAGGTTTGCAGCAGCACCTTAACCTCCTGCAGAGATTCTGTCAGACCTGGGCCCTGACAGTAAACACAGTAAAGACTGAAGATAATGATCTTTCAGAAACAATACAGAAATCAGGTTACACACAATTTCTAATTAGACACCACTAAATTGCAAAACACAAAAAACTACACTTACCTTGGGCTCGACATTACATACACAGGGAACCTCAACATGACTGTGAAAGATCTGAGGGTTAAGCCCAAGAAATAGGCCTATGACTTCAAGTCATGATGCAAAGGTCGCCTTTGGTATGGAAGTAGCTTAGGGTCATTCAAATAAATTTATCCTAAGACACAAGTAAGATCACACTTTGTATCAAAAATAAACATGTTTTTTCAAAAATGGCCGCCAATGCGCCGCAAATACTCTAGAGCCCATATCTTTGCTTCTGTTATCGCTATAATGACAAATTTGGTGTCAAAGTGTACATTTTTGGGGTCAAAGAAAAAATTGGTTTCAAGTTAAAAAAAAAAAGTTCCCCATGCCATGACAATTGGGGGTAAATATGCACATTTCACATAAAAATTGTGTCATCAGAGTGACTTTACTTATCTTTTCGTTCAAAAACTTTAATTTTGTATTTAAGCAGTGCAGCTATTTCTGTACATTACATTTGTCCTTAAGTAGCATGATATTTCGACCGGTCAGGAGTAGCCTATAGCAAATCAGTTCCTGCAACAACACATCCCATCTGCACCAGAAGCTGTGACAGCTGTTGAAGGTCAGAGGTGACAGGTTAACATTTTGAGGTTCGTATGACTTTTTCATTAAATAGAAAAATGTTTTAATGTTAGATAACTAATAACTAGCTAGCTAGTTGACTATGGAAAAAAACCTTAGAGGGTTTAAATCTACCACAACACTGACCCAAGCGCGAGTGCCCTGAGCTCATATGATATGGGGATATAAAACGCCGACATTGGGAATGGGCTTAATAAGAATGATATAAGGCAAACGTGGTTACCTTAAATGCATAGAGGGTGCTTAACACTGTATAACAGTCAGGGGAGGCAAAAGCCTGCCTGAACTGAAAACTTTGCAGTCCGCGGAAGCGAGTCCGGCAGAACTGAGCGGATAAACTAAACTGACAACAGTCTAGCTTGGAGCGCGGGAACTAAATGTAGACGGAGAGGCCCAGCCTGCCGTCATACAGATACATCGTGAAGGGAAATCCCACTGGACCAGGCCCACAAAGAGACATGCCTCTAGTGGAATGAGCTCTGACGCCCAGAGGGCAACGAAGGCTCTTAGATGTATAAGCCAGTGAGATAGCGTCCACTATCCACCTGGAAAGACTGTTTCGAGGCAGCTAGACCTTTAGATCAGCCACCAAACGAAACAAAGAGCTGTTCTGACTGTCTGAAAGCAGCCGAATGTTGCACGTAAATTCTAAGGGCCCTAACCGGGCAAAGGAGATTCACGTCAGACTCGCTGTCAGATCCGAAGAGGGCTGAAAGGAGTGGCAAGTACTTTGGGGACATAACCATGTCTTGGTTTGAGGATGTCCTTGGAGTCATTAGGCCCAAACTCAAGGCACGACGCGCAAACAGAAAGTGCGTGTAAGTCATCCACCCGCTTGACTGAGGCGATAGCCACCAGAAAGGCGGTTTTCAATGAGAGATACTTAAGGTCCACAGACTGTAGAGGTTCGAAAGGGGCACCCTTCATGGCCTCCAGGACCAAGGAAAGGTTCCATATGGGAACTGAGGGTGGACGAGGAGGGTTCATCCTTCTAGCTCCCCTGAGGAAGCGGACTACAAGGTCGTTCCTACCCAGTGACTGGCCATGCGAATGTTTGACAAACGCAGCAATAGCCGCCACATATACTTGAGCGTGAATGAGGATCTACCCTTATCCAAGAGCTCCTGTAAGAAGCAGAGAACCTCCGACACCCCACAATCTTGTGGATCCAGGTTGCGAGCTGAGTACTTGTAGAAGCCGTCTAGTAGAGGGCGCTCTAGCTTGCATCATCGTGTTTAACACTCCGTCGGGGAGACTGACGGGTACCCGTTGATGGCCCACACATGCAGAGCCCAAAGCTCGGGTCGTGGGTGCCAAATCGTACCCCCGGCCTGTGAGAGGAGAGCTCTCCTCAACGGGACAGGCCACGGAGCCAAGCTCTGAAGCTGCATCAGCTCTGGAAACCAAACTTGGTTCGGCCAGAACGGAGCTACTAGAAGCACAGAGGAACCGTTCTCCCTGAAATGCTTGATTACCTATGGTAACAGCATGATAGAAGGGAAGGCATAGAGAGGGCAGCTGGGCCAGCGTGTCCTTGTTCTTTGTGAAGCATATTGGACACTGGGCGTTGTCTTGAGATGCAAAGAGGTTGACTGCCGCTGTGCCAAAGGTGTCCCACAACAGTCTGAGGGTGGAGGGACCTTTCCCCTGGGGGAACGATGTCTCTGGACAGCCTGTCTGGACCCACATTTAGCTGACCTGACACATGCGCCGCTCTCAGCGAGAGTAGGTTGCGCTGAACCCATACAAGGAGGCGTTCTGCCAGTGCATGAAGGTTCCGTGATCTCAGACCGCCCTGGCGATTTATGTAGAAAACCACCGACATGTTGTCCGGACAAGGGCATGGTGGCCCTTTAGAAGGGGAAGGAAGAACCGCAAGGCGTTCTCGAAAGCCTTCATCTCCAGACAGTTTATTTGCAAGCTCTTTTCTTGGCTTGACCACAGGCCAAAAGTCGGTCTGCCGGTCAGTTTCGAGATTACCCCCAGGTTTACACCTGTCTGATACCAGTCGACCGCCTTCCAGGGCTCCAGAGCTGTGAGACAGTTCTGAATTACCCTGAGAGGTAAACGACTGGATGCCCATGCTCGAAGCGGGACCCGCGTCTTCAGCCAGTGCTGTAAAGGGCGCATGCGAAGCAGACTGTAACAGTCAATGTTCTCGTGGACGTGGAAGGAAGAGGACAGGGTCGGCTTTAAAGGAAAAAGGGGTTTTTTATTGGTCCCAAAACAAGTAAAAATAAAACAGCACCGAACATAGGATGCGCCACACGCGCTCGGTTCACACGTTCACCAAAATCAAAGAGCTCGCTCTCGCTCTCGCACTCGCACTCTCTCTCGCTCTCCTCGCACACACTTGTCCGTTTCTCATCTCCCTTCCTTCTCTTTCCTCGTGGCTTTTATCCGTCTCCCCACGCCAGTTTACTGAAACAAGACACAGGTGTTTGTCATTTACACTTAACCCACTCACGCCGCACCTGTCTCCCGATCCTCTCCCGCGTCACGGACTTCGCGGAACCACGCCCCCCCTGCCACATACCCCCACCGCCCGCCTCAGGCCGGGGAGCCGTCCGGCCTGCAGCCTCCCCCCCCCCCCCTCCTGGAGAGGAAGTCAGCGACAGCCATCTGTGCACCCGGCCTGTGGACCACCTGGAACTTAAAAGGTTGTAAGGCTAGATACCAACGGGTGATCCGCGCGTTGGTATCCTTCATGCGGTGGAGCCATTGGAGGGGTGCGTGGTCCGAACAGAGGGTGAATTCCCGTCCCAAGAGATAATATCGGAGGGTGAGGACGGCCCACCTGATGGCCAAGCATTCCTTCTCAATGGTGCTGTACTTAGTCTCTCTCTTTGAGAGCTTGCGACTAATGTACAGCACCGGCCGTTCCTCCCCCTCCATCTCCTGGGACAGGACTGCACCCAGCCCCCTGTCCGACGCGTCGGTCTGTAATAAAAAGGGGAGAGAAAAATCAGGAGCCTGTAGTAGCGGCCCTCCACATAGAGCAGCCTTTACCTGGGTGAAAGCCTGCTGACACTGCTCCGTCCACTGAACCGGATCTGGCGACTCCTTTTTAGTGAGATCAGTCAGCGGGCTGGCAAGGTCCGAATAATTAGGCACAAACCTTCTATAGTATCCCGCCAGCCCCAGGAACTGTCTCACCTCCTTTTTGGTCTTGGGTCTCGGGCACGTTGCAACAGCTGCTGTCTTATCAATTTGGGGACGCACCTGCCCGTGACCCAAGTGGAATCCCAGATACCTGACCTCTACGCGCCCAACCGCGCACTTCTTTGGGTTGGCCGTTAGGCCGGCCCGTCTCAGCGCTCTCAGGACCGCGCGCACATGCTCCATATGGCGCTGCCAGTCATTACTATAAATAATGATATCATCCAGATAAGCAGCGGCATAAGCAGCATGTGGCCGGAGTACCCGGTCCATGAGACGCTGGAAGGTGGCCGGAGCCCCGAACAACCCAAACGGAAGCGTAACGAATTGGTGTAATCCGAACGGCGTCGTGAAGGCTGTTTTTTCTTTAGACATAGGAGATAAGGGGATCTGCCAATATCCTTTAGTTAAATCCAGTGTCGAAAAAAAACGAGCAGTGCCGAGCCGATCAAGCAGTTCGTCAATCCGGGGCATTGGATAAGCATCGAATTTCGATACAGCATTCACCCTGCGGTAATCCACACAAAAACGAACCGAGCCGTCGGGTTTAGGTACTAAAACTATCGGGCTCGCCCAGTTACTGTGGGATTCTTCTATTACCCCCATTTCGAGCATCGCCTCTAATTCCGACTGAACGACTTTTTTCTTGTGTTCAGGTAAACGATATGGCCGGCTGCGCACTACCACGCCCGGCTCGGTCTCAATGTGGTGCCGAATGAGATTGGTTCGACCGGGTAGGAACGAGAACACGTCAGTAAACTCCGCTTGCAACCTGGCAACGTCAGTAAGCTGGCACGGTGAAAGATGATCTCCGCCCGGAGCCAGAGCGAGCGATGGTGATTTGACATTCGCCTCTGGCCCGAGATCTTCTTCCGCTCCGATCACCGTCGCCAGCATCCCTGACTCCGCCTCGCTCCACTTTTTTAGGAGATTGAGATGGTAAATCTGACGCGCCCCGTTCCTATCCGTTCGAAGAACCTCATAATTGAGATCCCCGACTCGCTGGGTGACCTCAAAGGGTCCTTGCCACTTAGCGAGTAATTTGGAACTTGACGTGGGAAGCAATAGAAGGACTTTATCTCCCGGTGAAAATTTTCTCAGTTTTGTTCCCCTATTGTACAACTGGGTCTGTTTGTCTTGAGCCTGTAACAAATTTTCCATTGAGAGCCGCCCCAAAGTGTGGAGTTTTGTTCTCAGGTCCAGGACATGCTGAATTTCATTTCGACTCTCCGAGGGTCCCTCCTCCCAAGTCTCCTTCAGCACGTCCAGCACCCCGCGGGGTTGACGACCATAAAGGAGCTCGAAGGGGGAAAACCCCGTGGAGGCTTGCGGGACCTCGCGCACAGCGAACAACAAGGGTTCTAACCATTTATCCCAATTTTTGGCGTCTTCGTGAACGAACTTACGGATCATTGTCTTTAATGTGCGATTAAATCGTTCCACCAAGCCGTCCGTTTGTGGGTGAAAGACGCTGGTGCGAATCGATTTAATGCCCAATAATTCGTAAAGTTCGCGTAGCGTACGTGACATAAACGCCGTGCCTTGGTCAGTGAGGATCTCTTTCGGGATCCCCACTCGGGAGATTAGACGAAACAGGGCATCCGCCACACTTTTCGCGGAGATGTTGCGGAGTGCCACTGCCTCAGGATATCGCGTTGCATAGTCCACTATGACTAGGGCAAAGCGATGTCCCCGTGCTGACCGTTCTAATGGCCCGACGAGGTCCATCGCAATTCGCTGGAAGGGGACCTCGATTAGAGGAAGGGGGCGCAAAGGCGCTTTTGGGGCGGCCGGCGGATTTACCAGCTGACATTCACGACAAGCCGCGCACCACCTGCGCACGTTCTCGTGAATGCCCGGCCAAAAAAAAACGGGCCATGAGACGGTTAAGTGTCGTTATTTGCCCTAAATGTCCCGCCATGGGATTTGAATGAGCCGCCTGGAAAAGCATTTCCCGACGGCTTTTCGGTACTAACAACTGGGTTGTAGTCTCTTTTGTCTGAGTGTCTTGTATCACCCTATACAACCGGTCTTTTAAGATTGCAAAATATGGATAAGTGAGCGGTCGAGCAGGCTGGAGAGGCTGACCGTCGATGGTACGGACCTGTTCAAACGCATGTTTTAACGACTCATCCTGAGACTGTTCCAGGGGAAAATCATCACGCTCTGGGAGAATCTGTCTCCCAATTACGTTCAGATCCCCTGGATCCAGTCCCGGAGGTCCCAGTTCAGCCTCACCCAACCGCACGACCGCCCCGCTCTCCTGCTTCTTATTCCCACAAGAGACATCCGCGCACAATAACCCCAATAATTCTGTAAAGGCTGGCCAATTAGTTCCCAAAATCAGCGGATGCCTGAGGTGCGGGTTAACTGCCACCTCCACCCTATGCTTTTGCCCCCTAAATTTAATCAAAGCCGACATAAGCGGATACTTCACCACATCCCCGTGCACACACCTTACCCGAACCATGCGGCTCGTATCCAATGTCTCAAGTTGAATCAGGCTTTGGTGGATCGAGGTTTGGTTACATCCTGAGTCCACCAGAGCCTGATAGGTACCCCCCTTTATACTCACGGGTATCTGGTACCGGCCAGCCTGATCGTGGGCAGCCTGCGGGGCATCCGGGACCCGGATCATTGTCCCCACCTCCATCAACGGACACCTGTCTATAAAATGGTCCGGGTCCCCGCAACGCCAGCAGGCCGGCCCAGGCCTCCCCCCCGCTCTAGAGGCAGGAAGTGGGGTAGGTGACTGGCGTGAGGAGAGGGAGGGAAAGGAAGCCGGGTCCGCCCCCCCGGTAGTGAACCCCGAGCCCCTGGGCTGGGGTCTCAGGCCTCCTGCCGGATCCAGTGAAGATCCCCCCCGTCCCTGGGGAGGGCCACGGAACGGTCCGGGAGGACGGGACCTGGGAAGAGGAGAAGAGGTAGAAGAGGGGGAGGGAGAAACAAAGGAGGAAGAGAGCGACATGTTAGGGAGGTTCTCGCCGACCCTGGAGCACGCCACCAGCTGGTCCTCCGCCAACTGAATGGCCAAGTCCAGCGACGCCGGTCGGTGGCACTGGACCCACTCGGCCGTTTTCCGCGGCAGACGGCCGATGAACTGCTCCAGCACCACCCGGTCGATGATCTCGTGGACGTCGCTTCCCTCAGCCAACAGCCACTTGCGGCAGGAGTCCCGGAGCTGTTGAGCCAACACGAAGGGTCGACCGCTCTCGCCCAGACCCAGGGAACGGAACCGCTGGCGATGTTGCTCTGGGCTCCGGCCGACCCGCTGTAGGATGGCTCTTTTTAGGTCATCAAAAACCAGGAGGTTCTGGACGGGTAGCTGTTGGGCCGCCGCCTGCGCCTCCCCGGTCAGCAAAGGGATGAGGCGCACCGGCCATTGCTCTTTTGGCCACCCACCTGCCTCCGCTGACCTCTCAAAGAGGTCGAGGAACGCCTCCGGGTCGTCCTGTGGGCCCATCTTATTAAGAGGCAGGTGGGGGTGCTCGACCGGCGGCGGCGTTGGACCCGGCCGAACCTCCCGGTCCATCCAGCTCCGGAACCTCTCGCGGTCCTCCTGTTGGCCTTGGACGAGAAACTGGAACCGGCCTTCCAGATCGGTCCTCATCTCGACCAGGGCCCGATGTTGATCTTGGTGGAGGGCCGCGAGGGAAGCAACCACATCCGCAAGTGGCGATGGTGGCGGTGTCTGCATGCTGGCGGCGGCTTCCGTCTTCCTTCCCGGGTTTCGGCACCAGTGTAACAGTCAATGTTCTCGTGGACGTGGAAGGAAGAGGACAGGGTCGGCTTTAAAGGAAAAAGGGGGTTTTTATTGGTCCCAAAACAAGTAAAAATAAAACAGCACCGAACATAGGATGCGCCACACGCGCTCGGTTCACACGTTCACCAAAATCAAAGAGCTCGCTCTCGCTCTCGCACTCGCACTCTCTCTCGCTCTCCTCGCACACACTTGTCCGTTTCTCATCTCCCTTCCTTCTCTTTCCTCGTGGCTTTTATCCGTCTCCCCACGCCAGTTTACTGAAACAAGACACAGGTGTTTGTCATTTACACTTAACCCACTCACGCCGCACCTGTCTCCCGATCCTCTCCCGCGTCACGGACTTCGCGGAACCACGCCCCCCCTGCCACACAGACGTAAACGAAGAAATTATTAAGTTGTGAATGGACTGTGTTTGGCATGTGTTTTTTTAATAAGAGATTGCATACTTCACCTCCAGTTGTCATGGTAAGGACAACATTGTTGTTTTTTAGTCTTGGAACCTATTTTATTGGACTCCTTGACCACAAAAATGTACACGTTGATACCAAATTTGTCATTATAGCTATAACAGAAGCAAAGATATGGGCTTCTAAAGTATGGTCTGCGGCCATTTTTTAAAAATGTGCGTATATAAGATACAAAATGTGATCTCACTTGTGTCTTTGGATAAATTTATTTCTATGGCCCTAAGGTACTTCCATACCAAAGGGGACCTTTGCATCATGACTTGAAATCAAAAGTCACTTAACCTCCCTACAAAGCAAGGAGAGCTTTCTATGCAATAAAGAGAAACATTCAAATATATATACCAATTGAAATCTGGCTTAAAATTTTCCAATTTGTACTAGAACCAATAATTCTATATGGTAGTGAAATTTGTGGGCCAAAACTTAATAATGAATTTGACAAATGGGACAAAACAATCATAGAATCTTTCCATACCGAGTTCTGTAAGAGCATCATACAGGTGCAGAGAAAAACTCCAAATAATCTGTGCAGAGCAGAGCTCGCCCAATAACCCCTCTTACTAAAAATACAGAAAAGATCAATTAAATTTTACAATCACTTAAAATCAGTTAACCCCCAGACATATCATCACAAAGCCCTAACATACCAGGAGCTGAAAGCAGAAAAGAGTCCCCTCAGCCAGCTGGTCCTGAGGCTCTCTGCAGTAACACGTCCCCAACAGCCTCAGGACAGCAACGCCAGCTCAAGCACACCAAACCATATTATCAACATGCAGAAAGAAAAATATATTGAATACTGGAAAGAAACGACCAAAACAAAGACAGGAGAAAAGACATGAAGACATGAGAGAAGAAAGGAGAGAAGACATGAAGACATGAGAGAAGACATGAGAGAAGACAGGAGAGAAGACTTGAGAGAAGACATGAGAGAAGACATGAGAGAAGACAGGAGAGAAGAAACGAGAGAAGACATGAGAGAGGACAGGAGAGAAGAAACGAGAGAAGACAGGAGAGAAGACATGAGAGAAGACAGGAGAGAAGACAGGAGAAAAGACAGGAGAGAAGACACAAGAGAAGACACGAGAGAAGACAGGAGAGAAGACATGAGAGAAGAAGGAGAGAAGACAGGAGAGAAGACAGGAGAGAAGACAGGGGAGAAGACATGAGAGAAGAAGGAGAGAAGACAGGAGAGAAGACATGAGAGAAGACAGGAGAGAAGACAGGAGAGACCACACGAGAGAAGACAGGAGAGAAGACAGGAGAGAAGACATGAGAGAAGACAGGAGAGAAGACAGGAGAGAAGACGAGAGAAGACAGGAGATAAGAAGGAGAGAAGACATGAGAGAAGACAGGAGAGACGACATGAGAGAAGACAAGAGAGAAGACAAGAGAGAAGACATGAGAGAAGAAGGAGAGAAGACAGGAGAGAAGACATGAGAGAAGACAGGAGAGAAGACATGAGAGAAGACAGGAGAGAAGACAGGAGAGAAGACACGAGAGAAGACAAGGAGAGAAGACAGGAGAGAAGACGAGAGAAGACATGAGAGAAGACGGAGAGAAGACACGAGAGAAGACGTGAGAGAACAAGAGAAGACATGAGAGAAGAAGGAGAGAAGACAGGAGAGAAGACATGAGAGAAGAAGAAGAGAAGACAGGAGAGAAGACAGGAGAGAAGAAGAAGAGAAGACATGAGAGAAGACATGAGAGAAGAAGGAGAGAAGACATGAGAGAAGACGGGAGAGAAGACATGAGAGAAGACAGGAGAGAAGTCAGGAGAGAAGAAGAAGAGAAGACATGAGAGAAGACATGAGAGAAGACAGGAGAGAAGAAGGAGAGAAGACATGAGAGAAGACATGAGAGAAGACAGGAGAGAAGAAGGAGAGAAGACATGAGAGAAGACAGGAGAGAAGACATGAGAGAAGACATGAGAGAAGACAGCAGAGAAGACAGGAGAGAAGACAGGAGAGAAGAAGGAGAGAAGACATGAGAGAAGACAGGAGAGAAGACAGGAGAGAAGAAGGAGAGAAGACATGAGAGAAGACATGAGAGAAGAAGGAGAGAAGACACGAGAGAAGACAGGAGAGAAGACGTGAGAGAAGACACGAGAGAAGACCACGAGAGAAGACACGAGAGAAGACAGAAGAGAAGACAGGAGAGAAGACATGAGAGAAGACAGGTGAGAAGAAGGAGAGAAGACATGAGAGAAGACAGGAGAGAAGACAGGAGAGAAGACATGAGAGAAGAAGGAGAGAAGACATGAGAGAAGACATGAGAGAAGACAGGAGAGAAGACAGGAGAGAAGACAGGAGAGAAGACAGGAGAGAAGAAGGAGAGAAGACATGAGAGAAGACATGAGAGAAGAAGGAGAGAAGACAGGAGAGAAGACAGGAGAGAAGACATGAGAGAAGACAGGAGACAGGAAATTACAAGGAGTTGTATCTTCGTGAATATGTATCTTCATATTTATCTTCAGGCAAAGACGCAGGCTGGGAAGCAGATCCACGTGAATGTTTAGATTTATTAAAGTGCGAACACAAAGTAACATAAAAGTAATAAAATCAGCAAACAGGGCTCAACATTTAAAAACAAAGAGTTTTGCTGGCCCCATTTATATTTTTACTGGCCCTGAAATAAACTGAAGGAAAAGCACTTTTCCATTAAACTGTATTTATTGTATACATTAGGATTAATCAACACAGCGTAGGGAGTACAGGAATTAAGAGAGAGCCACTGGAGACATGCAAAAATAACTAAATGTCAGGGTGCAGTAGATTATTTGTCGTTCCAGCCCCTAATTTTTGGCTTCCAAGAATTATAACAAATGTTTCAGTAGCCGTACCAAACATGAAGAAATTTTAAGTTTCACATTTCAAGTCCATATTGATTGGTTTAAATAAACAAATAAAAAAGGCCTTTAAATGTTCAAAATTGTTCAAAAAATTTTCTTTCCAAAAAAGTCTTCACAAAAAAAAAAACATGTTATGCTCGTGTATGGCATGTATGTAGATTTATCAGTATATATGGGTCAGTATAAGTGTAGTCAAAAGTAGTCAAGAGTCAAATATTTGACTCTAAAGTTCAGCATGCTGCTTCCATTAACAGACATAGCTTATTGATAGGCCTTTCTAGTTCACTTATTTGAGTCTTCAAGCGCACACGACAAACAAATCCTTTTGAATCAGCCAACGTTTTTACAATGCGCCCCATGGGCCAAGAGTTTCTAGGTGCTGTTTCATCAACTACAAGTATGAGATCTCCAGTGCTGAAGTTTTGGCGTGGTTTATTCCATTTCTGGCTTGCTGCATTATAGGTTAGGTATTCTTTCACCCACCTTTTCCAAAGTAGGTCAGGTAAGTATTGAACTTGTCTCCAGCGTCTTCGAATATACAAGTCTTCTTTCTTAAACAGACCAGATGGTAAAACCGGTTTTGCTTTAAGCTTTATGATGTAATTTGGTGTCAACGCTTCAAGGTCTTCTAGATCATCTCATTCAGTATTGCTTCTATTTCGCATAAAACAGTATGCAATGCTTCATCTTCCAGCAACTGCTGTTTCACTAGTGTCATGAAACTGCACATGGAACATGGACAGAGGTGATCCAAACACAGGCTTTATTAAGAGAATCCAGAGACAGGTACAGGGAAACTTGCAGGGGTCAAAACCAGGTAAGCAGTCCAGATCAGCAATAAAACAATGCAGGGATAAGGCAAACGGGAAGACCAGATACAGGCAGGGAGTCCAGGAACCGTGAAACTAGGAATACACTAAGAAACCAGGAAAACGCTCGATGCAGTAAAACACTTACAATACTGAGCCCCGAACAAAGGGAAAACTCAGGCTTAAATCAGGGACGCTCAACCTAAAACAGGTGCAACAAATTAACCATAATCAGTCCAGGGTAAAACATGAAGGAAACAATAAACTAGGAAGGAGTGCCCCCAGAGGCTCAAGCGGGCACTCCAGCCGCAGATCGTCACATAACCCCCCCTCTAAGGAGTGGCTTCCAGACAGGTCGACGGGGGATGGGGTGGAGGGCCAGGCCCGTGGAGAGGCAGAAGGCCTGGAGACCAGAGCAAGGCACGAGACCACGGGGAGGCACGCTCTGCAAGTAGCCAGGGCGGAGCATGCTTGGCAGGAAGACAGGCTGGAGCATAAGTGACAGGAGAACAGGACGGAGCACACATAACACAGGACCAGGGCAGAGTATATTTAACAGGGGACCAAGACGTAGGGAGCACAGGGCTGGACAGGACCAGTGACATGGAAAGCTCAGGCGAAGGTGGTCGTGCAAAGGTCCATGTAGGCGCCACCTCCATGACCCTCTCAGGTGTAGGTGGTAGTGCAAAGGTCCACATAGATGCCACCTCCATGGCCTTCTTAGGGTACCAACTGCCCCCCCTCCCCCCCAAAAAAAGTTATTGGGGAAATTTAAAGCTAAAGACTCCGGGCTGGAAACCGCCACTGGAAAAGGCTCCCGAAGCTTGAGAGGCGCAGGTAAGGCGAGGCGCAGAGGCGGGGCCGGCAAGGCGAGGCGCAGAGGCGGGGCCGGCAGGGCGAGGGGCAGAGGCGGGGCCGGCAGGGCGAGGAGTCTGGGAATGCCCTCCGGAGCCTGGCGAGGCAAACGAGTCCTCCTTCTCTTCCTTCTGCGACGGCGCGTCACTGGGCTTGATTCACTCACTAGGCTTGATTCAGACCTGGACGCACTTGACTCACTTGACTCGGCACTTGACTCACTTGACTGAGCACTTGACTCACTTGACTGGGCACTTTACTCACTTGACTCGGCACTTGACTGAGCACTTGACTCACTTGATTGGGCACTTGACTGAGCACTTGACTCGGCACTTTACTCACTTGACTCACTTGACTCGGCACTTGACTCGGCACTTTCCTTACTTGACTCGGTACTTGACTCGGCACTTGACTCGGCACTTGACTCGGCACTTGACTCGGCACTTGACTCACTTGATTCGGCTGGCACGCGCTCAGACTCAGTAGAAAACTTTTGAGGCAGGAATACAACGGAGCTCACGTGAAGTGTTAGAACGACGGGATTTACATGTTGCGTGGATTCGGAGGACCTTTTCCGAAGCGCTGGTTCAACGGGGCTTTCATGTAGCGCAAACTCTGCGGAGCACGTGTGAAGCGCTGGTTCGTCGGGAGACTCTAGATGCGTGGATTCAGTGGGTACCTTGTAAAATGGCGAATAGTCGGGTCTTCTGTGAAGCAAAAGTTCCAAAAACTCCATAGTAAAAAGCGAACCGCTCATGGAAAGGGCCAGATCAATATACTGGGTAAGAGTCCAGCTTGAACTCGGAAACGGTATAGCAGGGCCGAGCGGTTCAGACAGTCCTCCCCGAAAGAACATCATTAAACAAAAATCATCTAAGTAGGACTGACGAGAAAGCTTAAAAAAATCTGTCACAAAAACCTTGAGAGGACGTTCTCCTGGCAGAGGCTTACGATCTGCGCTGTGGGATCCATTAACGAGGTCCGTGTTCCTCTCAGCCGCTGGATCAGTAGTGGCTCAGTATTCTGTCATGAAACTGCACATGGAACATGGACAGAGGTGATCCAAACGCAGGCTTTATTAAGAGGAGAATCCAGAGACAGGTACAGGGAAACTTGCAGGGGTCAAAACCAGGTAAGCAGTCCAGATCAGCAATAAAACAATGCAGGGATAAGGCAAATGGGAAGACCAGATACAGGCAGGGAGTCCAGGAACCGTGAAACTAGGAATACACTAAGAAACCAGGAAAACGCTCGATGCAGTAAAACACTTACAATACTGAGCCCCGAACAAAGGGAAAACTCAGGCTTAAATCAGGGACGCTCAATCTAAAACAGGTGCAACAAATGAACCATAATCAGTCCAGGGTAAAACATGAAGGAAACAATAAACTAGAAAGGAGTGCCCCCCAGAGGCTCAAGCGGGCAATCGTCACAACTAGGGAGTAAAGCACTTTCTTGACTTGCTGGATTAAGCAATATAGCACCATACCTTTTAACAGTGCTCCTTCCTCGCTTGGTTTCGATAGGGCCGAAATAATCCATACCAACGTATGTAAATGGAGGATGGTCCACAGAAACTCTGTCAGCAGGTAGATCTGACATTTTTTGTTCACCTGGCTTTTGTCTCTTTCGCTTGTGTCCCTTTGATAAATCACATATTCTTTGATTATTTTCCTAGAAGCTGAATTAGCATGAGGAATCCAGTAGTGCCGACGAAGGGTTGAAAGCATGTGGTTTCTTCCTCTATGCCCTATTTTTTCGTGCACATGTCGGAGAATGAGTTTTGAAACATGACACAATTTGGTAAAATGACAGGATATTTAACCTCTTCTGGCAAAGCTGACTTGCTTAACCTGCCACCCACTCTCAACAAACCTTCATCAATCTCTGGGTCCAGTTTGTACAAATGACTGTAGCAATGTTCAGGGAAAAAGGAGGCGGGAACCGGCGAACAATCAAAATATAATTTATTTAAATAAAACAAACAAACGAAAATACCGCCAGCAGCCCCTCGCGGACGACTGCTGGCTACCGAAAATAAATATAACTGCCAGCAGCCCCTCGCGGACGACTGCTGGCTAAAGTAAAATACAAAAAACAAAACAACTAAAATACAGGCCTGTTCCTCTCTCGATCATCAACGTCGTCGCTCCTCCTTTATGCTTCCGGTCCTCCGTGAGAGATGCGAGACCGGTGTGCTTCACAGGTGTTGCTCATTAGAAATCGCACCACCGGCCTCGCGCCGTTCTCTCACGTCCCTCGGCCGTCCTGTTCGCCACAATGACTGTATCTTTTTTGAATGCCTCTTTTTAAAGCAGAAATTTCTTTGCTGAAATTTTCTTTTTGCACAAAAGATACAATGGCTTTTTCGGCCGAAATCAAATCTTCAAAACAAAGCATCGGACTCAGATTCTCAGGTAAATGTGACTTTGTTTTCTTCTTACAACTTTGTGAACTCTGTTCACCGAGTTGGTTCTGCATTTTTTTCTTCTTCACTTTCCATTTCAGAACTTCCAGAAAATTGCGAATCCATGCTACTGCTCTTTTCAGATGAGTCCAGTCCGAGAAGACTTGTTGGAGGTTCCTTTTGATCAGTCACAGTAACACAAGCAGATTTTTTCTTTCACTTCTGGATCTTTATCCAAAATCAAGCTGACCTCTTCCTTTGTTTCAGGCCATTGCGATGGTGACTTTAAGAGGAAGTCAGGTCCATTGATCCAAACTTGAGATCGAAGGAATTCTTCAGTTTTCATCCCTCTTGAAGCTGCATCTGCTGGATTTAGTTTAGAACAGATGTACTTCCACTGTGAGGTCTTTGAATGGGTGTGAATAATAGAGATTCTGTTTGCTACATAAGTTTTGAATCTTTTCATTGTGTTAGCTATGTATTTCAGTACAGTAGTACTGTCTGACCAAAAGAAAGATTCATGCAGATGAAACTGAAACTGCAACTCTGCTTTCAACATCCGGTCTAAGCGTACAGCTAGGACGGCTGCTGCCAATTCCAGTCTTGGTATTGTTGTTTGTTTAAGTGGCGCTACTTTGGCCTTTCCTATGGCAAATGCTACATTAACTTCTCCTTTGTCGTTTAGAAGCCTTAGATACGACACAGCTCCGTACCCAGCTTCACTTGCATCCAAAAAGCTGTGCAACTGTGCAGATGTTATGCTGCCAAAATCTTTGCATGTGAGCATCTGTTCACGATAAAGGTGTTTAAAGGAATCAACTCATCAAGCCATCTTTGCCACCTTAGAGCAATATTCAAGGGGACCTTTTCATCCCAAGGAAGTTTAAACCTACACAGTTCTGCAGAATTTGCTTAGAAGAAAGAATAATGGGTGCCAGAAACCCTAAAGGGTCATAAATAGAACTCACAATGGATAAAATACCGCGTCTTGTTGTTGACTGTTGTTTGATTGCCATATTGAAAGTGAACGCATCCTTTTCTACGTCCCATTGAACACCCAAAGCGCGCTCCATGGGAAGCTGGTCTTTACTGAGGTCCAGCGTCTTCACTGCCTTGGCTCTGTTTTCCTGAGGAATTACACTGAGAACGGAACGGTCATTGCAGATCCATTTGTTAAGTCTAAAACCTCCATTGTCACACACTTCTGTTTGTTGATGATACAGAGATAAAGCTTGGTCCACTGTATTTACAGCTTTTAAACAATCATCGACATAGAAGTTCTGCCTGATGGTGTTTATTACATTGTCTGCATAATCATTTTGGTTATCCTCAGCTGTCTTTAGCAAGACAAAGGCTGCACAGCTCAGTGATGATACTGCACCAAATATATGGACAACCATTCTGTGAACGTCACGGCTCTTTTGAACCTTTTTAACAAGTGCTGTGCTCATTGCTGTGCCTTGCGCTTATTGTTTGGCATTTTTACATTGGACTCACGAAAAGGCAAGTTTAAATAGTAATGTCCGTCTTTGAGTTCTGCAGTCTTTGAGATCGTGTCCATGAATTGTCGATCTTCAAATGACATTTCTGTATTTTCATCGTACTGCTGTTCAATAAAATCTTTATAATACTGTTTGATCAACAGCTCCTCCAAATTTTCAATGGACACTCTATTTACTTGCATTTCAGGGGCATGATCCTCAATATCAGCCATACCATGATTAAGCGGACCATTAATGACCCAACCAAGGAGAGTTTTCACAGGATACGGTCCACTACCTTCCCTGTTGACTACTTTCCATGGTTCCAGTGCCTTTGGAACATTGACACCTATAAGCAGCCCAATGCTAGCATTTATTGGCGTCAAATCAACATCCCTCAGGTAAGACCACTTTCTTATGTCCTTTTATTTAGGAATGTTGTCTTTTGTGACAGGTATTGATTTCTGAATGTATACATCAGGTATTTCTAGGAATTAATTTTCCTTTAGAGCAGCCACCTCTAATCCAGAAACTCTGTAACTCTTAACAAGCTTTTCCTGACCCATAGTTTTTAAAAGTATTTTCATTTTTCTTCCTGCTGCTTTAATTGAACCATCAATTCTTCTGTGCAAAACGTTGCAGAACTGCCAGGATCAAGGAACGCATACGTCTGCACAACTTTGGTTTCCTTCCTCAATTTCACATTAACAGGAATTATAGACAGAGCACAATCATTTGAACCAGCCCCAATATACATTCCCTCTTTCAAGGAAACCAATGCACTTGACATTTGATCGTTTGAAAGACTTTAGGAGTTTGGTCTTTTCTTTGATTTTCCTTACTCTCGATATGTAGAATAGTTGGGTGACGTTGGTGACAAATCTGACAATTCTTGCGGTTTTGGCAGGTTTTGCTCATATGCCCATGTCCCAAACATCCAAAGCACAAACCTTTGGCTCTTATGTATTCCACCTTTTCTTTGTTAGGTTTACCTTTGAATGCATCACAAACTTCCATTGTGTGGTCTTTGCCACAAAACATGCATGGCTTTTAAACAGTCTTTGAGGCAGTATGACTCATTTTCACCTTGTCGTTCATCTTTTCTGCTACTGTAGTAACTGTGGTAGCAAAACTGCTTCCTCTGCTGGCAGACTTGATACTGGGCTGTGCAATTGCTATTACTTTAGAGATTCCTCTTCTGTCTGTTGGGCTTTTTATGTCACCAAATACAGGATCCAATGCAGCTCGTGTCTCTTTTTCAATGAATTCAAGAAGATCTTTAAACTTATCTTGACTTTTTCCTTGTGACTATCCTGTATACTGCAAGCAATTGTTCTCCATTTGTCGCGAAGCTTGAAGGGCAGCTTGGAAACAATTGTTCTCAAGTTGGCTGAATTTCCCAGCTGATCAACAAACTTAACTTCTTGAATTGTGTTGAAACAGCCACGAAGAAAGAGTGCATATGATTGTAGCGCTGGTCCATCCTCTGCTCTTAAAGCACTCCAATTCAAAGCCTATTCCATGAAAGCAGGTGCAATCTTTATACTGTTACCAAAATTACATTCAAGTTGCTGCTTTGCTTCCTTATATCCTCTTAGAGGATCCATGTGCATGTAACTGCGAACCAAATTTTTGGGTTGTCCAACTGTAAATTGTTCTAAATAATAGAGTCTGTCTTGCATACTCTCAGTCTTGTTTTCAATACCCTGCTCAAATGCTTTAATGAAGGATCTGAACTGCAGAGGATCTTCTCCGAACACAGAATTTCCCTCGTCAGAAGAAGGGATGATTGCTGTTGCTTTATCAACAAAGAAGTTAATTCGTTTTGTTTCTTCAAAACATCTGCAAGAGCCGTATTGTTTAAAGTAGACAAGTCGCTTTTATGATTCTGAATTTTTTCATGGCCTTGATGTTTCTTAACAGTCAAGATGCGTTTTTATCTTGACTTGTCTGAACCTTTGGTGTTCTTGCAGGTACAATATATTTATGTGGTGATGCGATCAATCATTATAGTGATTAGGGGAATTAGGGGATTAAATTGAAATGTGTATTATATTTTAACAGTGACACGGGGGCCAGGAGGTGTTGCAGCAGTATTTGTGGGCGCTGTTAGGCTTTATGCGACCCATTTGATGGTCCGGTGAGGATTACCTGCATCCGGTAGTCATTCGAACTGGAGCGCTTCTCAACTGAGTTATATTCTCCTCTGCAAGCTGTCTTCGACCATTCCTCTGCCTTGTATTGGAACGAGGCATCGACTGTCGATCTGTAGCTTTACTCTAATTGTTGGACGATCTCATCCCAGCGAACGAGGGTCTCCTTGACGACCTAACGACGCATTTGTTGCCGATCTGTACTGTATTCTAATTGTTTGACGATCTCATTCCAGCGAACGAGGGTCTCCTTGATGACCGTGACGACGCATTTGTTGCCAATCTGTACTGTATATTTATTCTAATTGTTTGATTGTCTCATTTTTAGCGAACGAGGGTCTCCTTGACGACCGGATCGATAGTGCGTTCACAGCCTTTGGTGGCGCTTCTCAATTTAGTCTTTAATAGAATTGACATTCAGACCTGAGTACAGTGGCGAGAAGATACTAGTTTTGTCGCTACTATTGTGTTTCATTTGTGAATATGATGTCACTGTGGATGTTGTTTGTAAATGTGTTTTTTTGAGTATTCTGTTGTACTGTAGTCTGAGATTACATTTTTTATAGGACAGTGCTGTGCTGACAAGAGTCTCCCAGTGTCAGCCAGTGAATATTGTGACAAACTGATTCCTTTTGGCAACATGTGATAAGTGTTTAATTGACAGACCATTACGTAGAATGTGTATTTCTTTGTTTGTATCCCATACTGCTTGCTCTTCTACTCATAATTGGGGTTCCAGTATTAACCAGAGTCATCTGTGTGTGGTGGTGGTTCGGCTATTGGTCTGCAGTGTCCACAGCGGGTGATTTGGTGTTGTGTGGTGAGAGCACAAGTAGTTGCTGTGTTTATTGGACAGGCAAGATGAATCCCCCAATTCTGAAGTGGTAGTGTGTGTGTGTGTGCGTGTAACGTGTTTTATGATTGGTGTGTTCCTTGTACTGTTTGCATATTAAAGGATACCAGTTGTATTTTATTGTATGTATTGAAGAATAAAATCTGTGAAGTGATTATCCTTGTCTGATACCTGACTCAGCCACTACGAATCTGTGTGTCTTTGCAAATTATCTGTGGGTCCCTGGCCAATTTCCGGGGTGGCGTAGTCAGTTTAGTGCCATAACTGGCATTGTAGTAAACGCCTGATCGTAAGCTGCCACATTTAGTAGATGGATAAGTACTGCTTACGTCAGACTTTGCATTTTTTTGTGTGCTTTTCGAGCTCATTTTTTCAAGAAGTGATTCAGATTTTAGGAAAACATTTACCTTTGCATCTGCTGCAGCCATTTCAGATTCTAAAGCAAGTTTTTTTCCTTCTTAGCTTTTAATTTAGTCTCCTCCAAATCTAAAATATGCTTTTGCTCTAAAGTTTGGGCTTTAGCTTTTAGTGCAGCACGTTCCGCTTCAGCTTGCAGAAAAGCCGCAGTGGCACTCGTTTTGCTTTTAGAAGAAACTCTAGATGATTTTTGGGAAATACTTTTAGAGGACTTATCAGTGGCCTGCAGATACACTATCATTAGGCCCAACAGCACCTTCCAAGACATCTTCAATTGTACCTTTTGGATCTTCACCCATCCATGTTTCAATCCCATTCAGAAATGCCCTGAAGAGAATTAATTTCGGCTCATACCAGTCAGCCTCCCTTTCATCATCATTCAACAAACTTTGCACAGACACTTGCAATTCCATAAAATCAACCAACACGGTGTTAAAGGTTTCCACATGTTTAGCAACAATTTCTTTATTTTCGCCAGCTACAATTGCGTTAATTTTGTTTCGTTTTCTCGTCAAAACTCCAAGCTTTCCTCTGCGAGATACGGCAACCGCGAGGGAGAGCGCAAAGGAAAGATTCGGAGACCACGAGTGAGACAATCGGGAGCGTGAGTAAAGCTAAGTGAAAGACGAAATAAACAGTTTTCTAGTGATTTATTTTCTTTTACATGAACAGCAGTTGACAAGTGTCGAGGTGAGCGGACGAGAAGCTGTACCGAGCTTGTGATGTCAGTGTCATGAGTTACAAGTGTGATCGCAGCTAAACTGTGTGATACGAAGAGTGACATTGCTCGTCGTGCTGACAGTTGTGTGACCTGAGTGTTTGTCTCCAATTTAAGGGAGCTGAGGTACTGTGAGTTTCTTCGTTGTTGTTTCACCACAGTTGACATCCGGAAGAAAAACACGGGACATCATTTTTTTGTTGTTGTTGATGTAGAATAAAGACGATTCCAGAACGAGTGGTTTTTGCTACTGTTGTTTTGAAAAAATCCTTGCTAGCCATTTTGACTTATTACCGCCGCTCTGTGGACGCAAGCGGCATTACAGACTCTTTGAAATTCTTTTGATTTCATTTTTCCTCCCTATTTTGAGTTTATATAGCCTCCTCCCTGAGAATTGCTTTTCATCTTTCTATATTTTTTCTATAATACATTTTTGGACGCTTTGCAGTATTTTTGTTTAACAACTTTGTAATTCTACAACACTTGCATGGACTTGTGTACGGACAATTTAGTTTGCACAAGAAAAGACTTGCTATCTTTGAACAAGTTCCGTATAGCTGTTCTGATTTCCCTGCCATACCTGGACAGTCCAACGCCAGCCCAGATCTTCGGTGAGGTAACATTTAAACCTTGAGTTGTGAATATTACTCAGGTATGTTGATTGACATGAGAAAATATCTGATGTGAAATGTAATATTCATTATGTACTACTGACTGAACTGGTTCTCACCTGAATATTCTGTTGGAGCTGTTGTTTATTTTATTTTGTTTGACTTGAGTATTCCTGCAGAAAGGAAACACACTGAACATAAGCTGAAGCTAAGTGAAACTTTAATTCTGTGATAGTTTATTTTTCATTCATAGGTGATATGAAACAAAAGTTTAATTTTGGCACCTACAATCATTTTCTTTATTTTATTTTATTTAGAATAAATACATCTACTATCTCTGACATCTTGGAGTAGGGGCATTCCTCCTGTCTTGTAGGCTGGTAGTAGAAAAGGGGTTAATTCATTTTATTACACTCTGGGAAAGCTACCGTGTACACTTTAAGTCCTGGAGTCGCCTCCTCACCAGTCATTGCTAAACAAAACACAGTTGATCAAGACAGGTTAAAACATACTTATTTATAATAAGTACAGGAATTTGTTGTCCTAGGAGTGGGGACTCAGATCCTGTCATTTCCTTAGGCGTCCAAGATATTCAGAATAGATACTTAACCCTACATTGTAGTGAAATTTCCCGCTACACCAAGATACATGAACGCGGCGGCTTAACAGATTAAACTATTCACCATGTACTCACGAAAATCCACAATCCACGTTCTCCTTTCGCTCCTGAAGCAAACTCAAAATTCCTTCTAGTTTTTTTTACTTTAATGTGTCGGTCTTTCGATGTTGGCCGTGGATTCAGGGAACAATGATTAATTAATGATTGTTCCCTGAATCCACGGCCAACATCGAAAGGCCGACACACCTGCTCTCTCCTCATCTCCATCACTCTTCCCTTCACTCTTTCATCACTCTCCGTCTCCTCATTGTACTTATGCTTATTAAAGCTAAAGTTATTCATTCAAGAGCTGTGGGTGATTTTATCTTTGCCTTTTGTTGTTTGATTCTCAGTAATGGCACAATCGTCAGCATGTTTATTAGACTGCTTCCCCTTTATTAAGAACGAGTGCAGATCTAATAGTTAGACATAAACCGTTTAGATGCGCACATGAAGCCCAAAGTATAGTTTGCTTGTCTCGTCGTTGCGGTCTGTTTCGGAGCGTGCGCCGCATTGGGAACAGCGTTTCTTGCTCAGATTTTTGTGCTAGCTCTTTTTATTATTATTTTATTATCCGAGCTTATCGATACAGCGGTCTTTCACAATTCAGCCCCGGGGCCCGTTTAATACCGGGTTTCGGTACCCATCCCTACCAGGTGTACTCTGTTTTCTATTACACTAGGAATGTCCTCTTTCTCGTATCAGCCTCGTAGTTACTTTGACATTTTAACACATTATGTAGTTACATTAAGTAACATTGACACTCTTCGCGCCACTGTGTATGAGGTTTGCTGTTTGTTTTACTGATGGCCAGCAAATTTAACAAACAAAGTTTTAAAAAGCCATAGTAAAAAAATACGATTTCAATTTATATTTAAACTCATAAAAAGAATTTGACGTTATCATAGATAACGGGGGACTGTTCCATAGCCTAGGCCCCACTATTGCACGATCACCTCTTGCCTTTAGCTGTGATCTAGGCTGAAACAGAGAGCAGTTTTTTGTGGACCTGAGACATCTTGTTGGCTTGTTTTCTTTTAATAAGTCAGACAAATAAGAGGGTGACAGATCATTTAGGGATTTAAAACAAAGACCAATATTTTAAAATCTATTTTATAACACACTGGCAGCCAGTTTCAAGATTTTTAAAGATCAGAGTAATATGCTCTCGTTTACAAGTACCAGTTAAAAGCCTGGTCGCAGTATTTTGGACCATTTTGAAGACTGAGGTAGACCAACATATAAAGAGTTACAGTACAGTAATCCAGGCGTGATAAAACAAAGACATGCGCGACTCTCTCTCTCTTATCTTATCTTTCTTATCTCTTATCTTTCTTATCTTTAAAAGATAACCAGGACTGGACTCCAGAGAGCAGTTTTGATTTGGGAAAAAACATGACTTCACTACTGTATTAATTTGTTGATCAAATTTTAGAGAGGAATCTATAAGGAATCCCAAATTTCTTACTGTTGGTTTGATGAAGGTATTCATATTGCCAAGATTAAGGATTACATTAGCCTTTTTAACTTGGGGGCCAAACACAATAACTTATGTTTTGCCAGAATTTAAGCATAAAAAATGTGAAGTTAGCCAAGATCTAATGTCCTCTAGACATGCAAACAAATTTTCAAGCCCTTTCTTTTCTTTTTGCTTCAGAGGCAGATATATTTGTGTATCGTCTGCATAAAAGTGAAATGACACTCCATGCTTCCTAAGTATATTTCCTACTGGGAGCATATACAAAGAAAATATGCTGTTGGCATATGGCCACTGAAAAAGTTCTGTCACACAAAAAAGACAAAGGCACAAAAGACACAAAAACACTGTTCAAGACGCGGAATAAGAATAGTGTGATTAACCGTATCAAATGCAGCACTCAGTTCGAGTAAAGCCAGAATAACTGAATCCCCATAATCAACTGATACTAAGATATCATTTAATACTCTTTGTAGGGCAGACTCAGTACTATGGGGAGTCATGATGGCGCCTGTAACTGGCCGAGCCGCGGCTCGTCTCCTGCTGTTCAAATTATTAATGGTCATTTTCTCAGTGTACGTGATCATTTCAGCTCGCATAACAGATGGATGCGTCCTGGCTGGATGGATTTATGATCGGGACTCTTTGTTTCACATCAGAGTCGATGGAGGACCTGTTTGATGATCACAACAGGTTCAAGCAGGCGTTTCCTCCTCCGTTTGCTATCGATCCCGACTCACCTGACTACTTGTTACTATACCGGGCTCCGGGTAGGGTCCGTAGGAGATTCAGGAAAAGAGGCTTGCGGTCCGGTGTCCAGGTCAGGCGAAGGTGTGCAGCGGCGCACGGTGGCTCTGTTGACTTCGGCCGCCGGGGCCGTGTTCGGTGGCTGCGCCGGATTCCTCTTCTGGGTGTGTGCGGTGGCGTGTCTTCGCCGCCGCCTGTTCGGGCTTCGGCGGGTGTCCTGGATCCTTTACAGCGCTGGAGTTGTGGTCAGAGACTTTCGCAGCAAATGTTTACAAATGTGCCGGCTCTTTCCGTATGGACCGTCAGGAGACCATGTGACCGCTGGATGTGCCTGCAACCAATCCCGCTGCAAAGCAGGGACACTGCCTCCGTGACGTTCTCTAAAATGCATGTTGGCATGTTGAATGCTTGTTCTATTGCGAATAAATCGCACTCATTAAATGATCTTTTCACAAGAGAAGGCCTGGATATTATGTGTTTGTCAGAGACATGGCAGAGAGAGGAAGAGCTTATTCATTTAAATGAGCTCTCCCCAGCTGGTTGCTGCTATTGGGAGGCCCCGCCCTTCTCGTCGCGGTGGTGGACTGGCTATTGTGCACAAGGACATTCACAAATGTAATGAAATCTTGCCCCAAAAATTCTCTTCTTTTGAATTGCAGATGGTTGAGGTTGTTTTCTCATCCTCCTTCTACTGTATTTTGGTTTATCGACCTCCTGGCCCTGCTGCTGTCTTTCTTAGGGATTTTAGTGATTTTTTATCCTCTATAATTGAGCTGGAATCTGTCTTAATCCTTGGGGACTTTAACCTTCATGTTGATGACAGCTCATGTTGATGACAGCTCATCTTGCCCCGCAATGGAATTTTTAACATTGACTGAAACTTTTAATTTTAAGCAGCATGTATCTGGGCCTACTCACCAAAAAGGCCGTATTTTAGACTTAGTTTTTACACTTGGCCTAGATATACTAAACAAATCTGTAAATTATGTCTTTATGAGCGATCATAATATTGCTCTGTTTAATCTTCACTTCAGCTCTGACCCAAAGCTTTCAGTAGTTAGGTCTCAGAGATGTGTTATCACGGCAAATACTGTAGATACATTTTCTGATTTGTTTGATCCTGCTCTAGTTATGGACTGCCTTGATGTGGATGATTTCGTTCACTGTTTAAACAATCACTGTGTAAAAATTCTGGATCAGGTGGCCCCTGTTAAATCAAACTTGTCTACTCGGGAAAAAAATTGGCCATGGGTTAATGAAGAGATTTTAAATCTTAAGAGACTGTGTCGAAAGACTGAACGCCTGTGGAAATCCACTAGCCTTGAGGTCCACAGGCTGTATCTCAGGGATCTTGTGTTGTCCTATAATGAGACGGTTGGAAAAGCCAGATCTGACTATATCCATCATCTAGTAACATTAAACAAAAAAAATCCTAAAGTGCTGTTTGATACGATTAATACCCTTCTTTGCCCTGCTGCCCCAGTTATTCCTGTTTTTTGTGAAGCTGACAGCAATGCCTCTTTGGGATTTTTCACTAATAAAATCAAAATGATCAAAGATAAAATCCCGTCCCATCCGTGGGGTACCGCTGCTGTCTTTAAGCCAGCCTCCAGCAAGTGGTCCACTTTTAGGACTGTGACGATTGCTGATATCTCCGAATTGGTGACCAGGATGAACCCATCTTCCTGTTCATCGGACGTCATTCCTGTCCTTCAAAAAAGTGTTTGAAGAAATTGGCCCTTGTGTAACCAAAATGGTTAATCTCTCGCTGTCTACTGGCGTTTTTCCAGATGCTTTTAAGCATGCTATAGTGAAACCGTTACTAAAGAAGCCAGGTTTGGACCCGTAGTTTTAGGCCTATTTCTAAGCTCCCGTTTTTATCTAAGATCATTGAGAAGGTAGTCTGTGAACAGTTGACATTTTTCCTGGACAAAAGTAACATCCATGAGCCATTTCAGTCAGGTTTTCGTAAACAACACTCTACCGAAACGGCTTTACTGAAAGTGTCAAATGAGATTATGATGTCTGCTGATTCTGGAAAACACACTGTTCTAGTTCTCTTGTATCTGTCCTCAGCCTTTGACACCGTCAACCACCAGGTTTTGCTGAGGTTTTGGCTGTTGTCAATGATGGTTCCTAAATATTTGTATTCATTTACAGTCTCAACATTCATCTTCTGAATAACAGTTTGTGAAACATTGTGCTGTACTCTACGAAAATCGATGATCATATCCTTTGTCTTGGAAACGTTGATAGACAAATAAAAGTTTTCACACCACACAATAAAATCATCCACTACAGGACCATGCCCATCCTCATCATTATTCAAAAGGCTCACTATAACAGTATCATCTGCAAATTTCACACAGTGCCTATTCTCATACTTACTCCTGCAGTCATTTGTGTATAGAATAAAAAGCAAAGGTGAAAGAACACAGCCCTGAGGAGAGCCTGTGGAGGTAAGGGCTTTTGAGGATAAGACACCATTTACCCTAACACACTGCGACCTGTTTGACAGAAAATCCAGTATCCAGCCAATTAAATTAGAATTCAAGTTAAAATGAGATTGAAGTTTCTCAGCCAACAAGAAGGGCTGAATAGTATATAAATGCTGAGGAAAAGTCAATAAAAAGGAACCTCGCATTAGTTTTAGAGGATTCCAGATGTTGATAAAGGGAATTTAACAATGTAAGTATTGCATCCTCAACACCTCTACTAGCCCTGTAAGCAAAGTGGAGCGGGTCTAACTGCTCCTCTACCTGCTTCAGTAACTCCTGCTTCATCAACTTCTGAAACTCTTCATCACCAACGAGGTGAGAGCTACAGGTCCAAAGTCATTTAATACCTTGGGGTTCTCACACACAGCTGCAGGAATAATTGTAGAGTGTTTCCAAATCTTAGCCACTTTTTGCGTCTGAAGTGATAGAGTGAAAATTACTTTAAAAATCTCACTTAACTGACCATCACAAGACTTAAGGACTCGACCACTGATGTTATCAGGGCCAGAACTTTTCCTAACATTAGTTTGTTTAAATAATGATTTGACCTCCATCAATATCAAAATCAAAAATACAATCACTGACCAAATTATCACCCATGTGACCGATTTTTTCGCTAAAATCACTATTAGAAAATCGCATATAAAAACTATTTAATTCATTTGTTAGCTGCTCATCAGAATCAAAACGATTTAATGACACAGTGCTAGAGCCTTTGTGTAGACCTATCATTCATTTCATTCCATCCCACACAGATCTGAGATCAGACTCACTGAATTTAGACTCGATTTTCTTTTTATATTGAAGTTTAGCCTTTACTATTTCAGCTCGAAGTGGATTTTATATCTGCTCTTGGGTGAATGTACACTACTGTCAGAAATATTTGGGGGAATTCCCTAGGCAGATAGAATGGTCTAACAGACACCGACAACAGCTCGATGTCCAGTAAACAAATCCGCTTGCGCACAGTGGCACCGTTGCACCACTTCGGATTGATGTACAGACAAACACCCCCGCCGTGGCGCTTACCTATCTTCTCCGGGTCACGGTCCAAACGGATCGGAACCCCATAACCATCAATGTTCACGGTAGAATCCAGGTCAGAGTCGGTCAGCCACGTCTCATTGAAGGCCATCACACAAGTGTCCCTGAACTCGCGCAAAGAGGTCTGGACATTGGTCGGAACCTCCAAGAGTAATGGTGGGCCGGGCTCGTTCAGAGGCCAGCTCCTACTATACAGAGAAGATATGTGCCTGTAGCACAGGGACTTCCAGGTTATAAAATCTGGTGAAGGTGGGGCACTGGAGGCCCATCAAAGATTAACTCTTCGGGGTTGCCGATCACGCCGGCGTGACCAGTTTAAGATGTTGAAGCATAAAAACAAAGTCACGTTGAGCGCTGCCGTCCACTTCTGTAGAAAGTGCTGGCTTGAAACTCTATTCTACTTTTTGTTTTGTGTTGATAGACCAAGTAAAAACGGAGATTTGATTATTTAAACTTTATCTAGAAAAATATTAAAAATATTGACGAGTTCGTGAAAGAACGCAAGATGGGATGCGACAGGGGTTGCATTTATTCTAATAACTTCCTTGGTTTTTGTTATAAAACAAAACGGAGATAAATGTGTGAATCTGCTGACTCTGCTCTTCAGGCTGCACATTTTAGGGTGTGGAGGAGGAGCCAACTGAGCAAAGAAGCGAAATTGAAAGGTGGGAGATTGACTGAGTAGACAAAGAGAGACATATATACATTTATGTCATGACGCTGATAAATGACGGGAAACAAATGCAAGTGAAGAAGGTTTATTGTGAATGATGGGCAGTACAGGCAGATGTAAATGGCAACGCAGGGACTTCGGTGGTCAGGATCCGATGACGTGAAGAGGTGCGGTGATAATGGTGAGACGGCAGACGAACCCAGTGACGACGACGAAGAACAGGAACAGGAAGACGAGGCAGGGCTGAACACCAGGACACCAACACGAACGACATCAAACAACGATCTGACAAAGATGATAGAACAGTGGTAAGTATA
Source organism: Meda fulgida (assembly GCA_030578275.1). NCBI lineage: Eukaryota > Metazoa > Chordata > Actinopteri > Cypriniformes > Leuciscidae > Meda > Meda fulgida. The sequence continues at coordinate 974,687 of CM060632.1, read as the reverse complement.
AGTAGAGTGGTGAGATTGATTGCAGCTGGTGAAGTGGATGAGGATCAGCTGAAGTGGATCAGGTGATGTCATACACTCACGCCCACTACACACGTGCATTCATACCACAACATAAACACGAGACGAGAAGGAACAGAGAACATGTCTACCGTGACAGTACCCCTCCTCCTAAGAACGCCTCCTGGCGTTTCCAGACTCCTTACCCTGTCGATTGTAATCATCGATGAGGGAGTGATCCAGTATGTCTCTAGCAGGCACCCAACTTCTCTCCTCCGGACCGTACCCTTCGAAGTCCACAAAGTACTGAAATCCGCGTCCTCTCCGCCTAGAGTTCAGTATACGATTAACCGAATACGTGGTCTCCCCATCTACGAGTCGCGGTGGGGGAGGGACCGGGACAGGCGGATTAATATGAGAATGAAACACGGGTTTAATCTTAGATACATGGAAGGCGGAATGGATCCTCCTGTAACCGGGAGGTAATTTGAGGCAGACTTCCACCGGACTAATGATCTTGGTGACAGTAAACGGGCCAATAAATTTAGGAGCAAGTTTATTAGATACGGAGCGAAGAGGAATGTTCTTGGTTGAAAGCCACACCTTTTGACCAACGACGTATACGGGAGGCTTCGACCTGTGGCGATCGGCCTTAGCCTTAGTGCGCGCCCCCACCTGGAGTAGAGTCTCACGGGCTCTAGTCCAGGTGCGGTGACACCTCCGAACAAAGGCGTGAATGGAGGGGACCGCGACTTCGGATTCCAGACTGGGAAAAATTGGTGGCTGGTAACCTACACTACACTCAAAAGGAGATAGGCCCGTAGCCGACACTGGCAACGTGTTGTGGGTGTACTCCACCATAGAGAGTTGTTGACTCCAAGAGGAAGGATTCTTGGAAACCAAACATCGCAACACTCTCTCCAAATCCTGGTTGGCTCTCTCGGTCTGACCATTGCTCTGGGGATGAAACCCTGAGGACAAACTAACAGTCGCCCCCAGTAATCTACAAAACTCTCGCCAAAATTTGGACACAAACTGGGGTCCCCTGTCGGAAACCACGTCAATCGGGAGGCCATGTAAACGAAAAACGTGATCTACGACTGTAACCGCTGTCTCCTTAGCTGAGGGTAATTTGGGTAAGGGAACAAAATGGGCTGCCTTCGAGAATCGGTCCACTACAGTCAAAACGACTGTGTTACCCTGAGAGGGTGGGAGGGCGGTAATAAAATCTCGCGCGATGTGGGACCAGGGTCTCGAAGGAACCGACAGCGGCTGAAGTAACCCATCTGGGGGTCGATTGGAAGTCTTACCAGTGGCACAAACCGAGCAAGCCAAAACAAAACCGTGAATGTCGCGAGCCATAAGCGGCCACCAGAATCGTTGCTTGACTAAAAAACTAGTGCGATTAACCCCTGGATGGCAAGCCACGTTGAAGTTATGACCCCACTGGATAACGTCGGACCGTAATCCCTCCGGCACAAACAAACGATTCAGTGGGCAACCGGGCGGAGGCGCTACCCCTTCTAAGGCCTTCTTGACCCTCGATTCGACCTCCCATGTGAGTGTGGAAACGACTAGAGTCTCGGGCAAAATGTACTCGGGAGTAGACGGGCGTTCGGAAAAATCAAATATGCGGGATAATGAATCGGATTTGATGTTCTTGGAACCCGGACGGTATGAAAGAGAAAAATCGAAACGACCGAAAAACAATGCCCACCGAGCCTGCCTGGAGTTCAATCTTTTGGCGGTTCTGATGTATTCTAGGTTCTTATGATCAGTCCAGACAATAAAAGGTACCCCCGACCCTTCTAACCAGTGGCGCCATTCCTCCAACGCTAACTTAACTGCCAACAACTCTGTTACCAATGTCGTAATTGCGTTCGGCTGGAGATAAACGATGAGACAAAAACGCGCAGGGATGCATCCTGTCGTCTGTGGAAGAGCGTTGGGACAACACTGCGCCTACTCCCACCTCTGATGCGTCGACCTCCACCACGAACTGACGTGAAGGATCAGGGGCGACAAGGATGGGGGCTGAAACAAAGCGGCCCTTCAGTTTGGAGAACACAGCCTCGGCTGTGTCTGACCACCTGAACGTCGTTCTGGGGGAGGTCAAGGCAGTCAGAGGTGCGACTAGTTGGCTGAAATTGCGAATAAAACGGCGGTAGAAATTGGCGAATCCCAGAAACCTCTGCAGGGCCTTGCGGGAATCTGGACTTGGCCAATCCATCACAGCCTTGAACTTCTCAGGGTCCATCCGCACTCCCTCAGACGAGACGATGTACCCTAGAAACGGGACTGACTGTGCATGAAAATCGCATTTCTCCGCCTTGACAAAAAGCCCATTCTCTAGCAACCTCTGAAGCACTCGTCTGACGTGCTGCACGTGTTCCTGGAGAGAAGAAGAAAAAATCAATATGTCATCCAGGTAGACATATATGAACTGATCGATCATATCTCGCAACACGTCATTGACCAGTGCCTGGAAAACTGCCGGGGAGTTGGACAGCCCGAAAGGCATGACCAAGTATTCAAAGTGCCCCCTGGGGGTGTTAAACGCAGTTTTCCATTCATCCCTCTCCCTAATGCGAACCAAATGATAAGCGTTACGTAAATCCAATTTTGTGAAGATGGACGCTCCCTGCAACCTCTCGAAGGCTGAAGACATCAACGGCAAAGGATAAGTATTCTTTACCATGATGTTATTCAGCCCTCGGTAATCAATACAAGGTCGCAGAGAACCGTCCTTCTTCCCCACAAAAAAGAATCCCGCCCCCACTGGAGAAGAGGAAGGGCAAATGAACTTGGTTGCTAGAGAATCAGAAATATATTTCTCCATAGCCTCCCTTTCTGGAATAGAAAGTGAATATAACTTGCCCCTAGGCGGAGACTTACCTGGCAGTAAATCTATAGCAAAGTCATAGGGACGATGCGGAGGGAGAGAAGCAGCACGAGACTTACTGAACACCTCCTTCAGGTCCAGGTACTCCGCAGGCACGTTAGACAAATCCCTTGCTTCCTCCTGAAACGCAGAAACAGGCACAGACGAACAGGCAGACACGAAACAAGACTTATGACATTCCTTGCTCCACTCCAGTACTGATCTATGGTGCCAGTCCATTCGGGGGTTGTGACGGATGAGCCAAGGATGTCCGAGGACGACGGGTGCAAGGGGTGAGTCCATGATGTAGAATGAAATAGTCTCAGAGTGGTTGCCGGAAGTGGTGAGGGTAATGTCTTCAGTGCAAAGGGAAATAGTAGGAAGTTCTTATCCGTTAAGTGCGTGAACAGCAATTCTGTGAATGAGGGGTCTGAGAGGAATCTGAATCTTCTGTGCAAAAGTGTAGTCCATAAAATTACCTTCAGCCCCAGAGTCCAGAAGTGCATGGCAGTCGTGCTGTTGGACTGACCACCTAAGTCTTACCGGAAGGAGTGTGGAGGTAGATGTAATCGATGATGAGGTCTTCTTAGCGGAGATCCCACCCGATAGTAGCCTCAATTTTACTATCGGGATTGGCTTTTTAACGGACAATGGTATGCGTAATGTCCAGCTCCTCCACAATATAGACACAGGCCCTGGGATCTCCGCCTCTCCCTCTCCTCCCGGGAAAGCCGAGCTCGACCCACCTGCATGGGCTCGGGATCGTAGACGAGGCTGACCACGTCCCTGCCGCTGGATCGTGGAGGGTCGGTCCCTGCGAAGGTACGGGTGGACGGGACTCGGCGCTCGACCCTAGACAGCCGAGCATCCACCCGCAGAGCCAAGTCGACCAACCCGTTGAGAGTGGTGGGTAGATCCAGGGCTTAGATCTCCCTCTGGACGTGATCAGCCAACCCATGCAGGAACATATCCCACTGCGCCTCCTCGTTCCAGCCGCATTCCGCCGCCAGGGTACGAAACTCTACAGAATAGGCAGAGATTGATCTCTCTCCTTGCTGCAGCTCTGCCAGTCTTCTGGCTGCCTCTCTTCCAGAGACAGCCCTGTCGAACACTTTTCTCATCTCGGCGGCGAGGGTCTGGAACGAGGAGCAGCATGGGTGTTGATTCTCCCACACCACCGTCACCCAAAGCGCAGCCTTCCCAGTCAGCAGGGTGAGGACGAACGCCACCTTTGCCTGTTCCGTGTTGAACCTGCAGGGCTGCAGAGCGAAATGCATAGTACAGCGGGTCAGAAATGCTCTACAGAAAGCGGGCTCACCAGAATAGGACTCAGGAACCGGAAGACGGGGTTCTGACTGGGAGGATCTCTCTGGTGGTGTGGGGGGAACGGCCGGTGTGGGCGGCGCAGTGGGACCCTGTAGGCGTTGGATCTGCTGAGTGAGCTCGGACACCTGCGTCACCAAAGCCTGTACTGCACGGCCCGTGTCGCCGATCTCTCTCTGCTGTGAATCCATTCTCCTGATGCTATGATGAATAAACTCCTCCATCGATCTCTGCGATGCACTTGCTGCTTCCCTTTCCTGGTCAGATCGTTCTGTCATGACGCTGATAGACGGGAAACAAATGCAAGTGAAGAAGTTTATTTATTGTTTATTGTGAATGATGGGCAGTACAGGCAGATGTAAATAGCAACGCAGGGACTTCGGTGGTCAGGATCCGATGACGTGAAGAGGTGCGGTGATGATGGTGAGACGGCAGACGAACCCAGTGACGACGACGACGAAGAACAGGAACAGGAAGACGAGGCAGGACTGAACACCGGGACACCAACACGAACGATATCAAACAACGATCTGACAAAGATGATAGAACAGCGGTAAGTATAAGTAGAGTGGTGAGATTGATTGCAGCAGGTGAAGTGGATGAGGATCAGCTGAAGTGGATCAGGTGATGTCATACACTCACGCCTACTACACACGTGCATTCATACCACAACATAAACACGAGACGAGAAGTAACAGAGAATGTGTCTACCGTGACACATTTATATATAGTGAGAGATATTATTACTAGTTTTTGGAAAAGTTTGAGTAGATTTTGAGAGTAGTTTAGGCGTAGTCCCACATAGCAAATGTTTTCTGGCCCAGCTCCGGGCCACACAATCACTTTTCCCTCGGCCCAAGTACCGCAAAGAATGACGGCCCTGAAGTGGCCCAGAACTGGATTAAAGACAAGGGTCACACATGGGCCATAACCGGCCTGAATCTCAGCCAGTTAATCACCCTTAACTGTTTTAAATTGGGCCAAAACAGGCCCTTAAATTGGGCCAAAACAGGTTTTATTATTGGTACCAAGTCTCAGCCATAAATTAACCATATCAACACCAGAAACCCCAAAACTGAGCCATAACCCAGCCTAATCTTAGCCAAACCATATGAACAAATAAGTAACAGGAAAATTCAATTCTCAAAATTGTTTTATTTAACAATGCACAAGCCAAAAAAATGTAAAAAAATAAATTACATCTAGAATTGTGTAACTGTGTGAAGGCTATTTTTTTAGTACATTCAAAGTGTGACGTCTTATTAGCACCTCAAAAAAAGTGCATTTAATTTCAAAATGTTCTGGTCTGTCTTTAACGGTTACTCATTGTATTAATGCACAAGCCAAAAAATAATAACAATGAAAATTCACATCTAGAATTGTGTAATTGTGTTAAGGCTATTTTTTTTAGTACATTTAAAGCGTAACATCTTATTTTTCTGGTCTGTCTTAAAGGAACACTCCAGCGTTTTTTCATATTAAACTATGTTATTCCCTTAACAAAGACGAATTGATGCATACCTCTCTCGTCTCAGTGCTGCACTCAATTGCTCTTGCGACACTTTGATAGCATTTAGCTTAGCCCAGTTCATTCATTAGGATCCAAACAGAGATTAAATAAGAAGCGACCAAACTTGAATTTAATATGAAAAAACGGTGGAGTGTTCCTTTAAACAGTAGCTTACTTATTGTAGTAATGCACACGCAAAAAAAAAATAGAGTTGTGTAACTGTGTGTGAATGCTATTTTAGTTGCCTGAACAGCCAAGTATACAACATTTTCCAATTCTAACTAAATTAATCTATGAATGAATCTAGCACTGAAATTTAAACATATTATAATGTAATTTTACTCTCAACAAACATAGAGCAAATTAATTACACATAAGAATGTTTGTATGTGTGAGGGAGAAAGTGATCCCATGTCGGACTGTCCTCAGGAAGTGAAGTACCGTTACAGCTCTGCAGCCCCTCTCTTCTCCTCAAGCGCTCTCTCCTTCCTCCATCTCTATCAGGAGCAAGCTGAAGCCATCTTGTATATTTGCTTCTATCTCCTGATTTAAGGTGGCATGTTGTGTCAGACGATTTTTTTTCTCACAGCAGCTAAAAGACAAAATATTAAATTAATAATACAAAATTAATAAATACATATACAAACATTAATCCACCTGTAAATAAATGTAGGTAGCAAAATAAGGTTGCTTTGGTTACATTTTATACAGGAAATGATTTCTTATAATGTGGCACTATTGAATGACTAACTTGTTTGTCAGAGTTTGACAACAGTATTTTGACAAACAAAACCATTTTAGCAAACAAAAAACTTAAACATGTTGAGATATGGAAAATGTGATGTAAACACATGCTTATCTGTGAATTAACATTTAATTTATTAATTGTTAAAATAAAACGGCAATTATCAACTAAAGGAATAGTTCAACCAAAAATGTAAATTCTGTCAACATTTCCTCACCTCCAATTGTTCATGCCTGTATGAGTTTCTTCCTTCTGTTGAACACAGAAGAAATTTTAAAAAATAAATGTTTAACCAGTAGATGGTAACCACTGGCTTCCATAATATATATTTTTTTCCAATGTTACCTTCCAGTAACCTATCTGCTTACCAACATCCCTCAAAATGTGTTCTTTGTGTTCATCAAAAGAAACCAACTCATCCAAGCTTAAGGGAAAATGATGAGTACATTTTCAGTTTTGTTTGAACTTCCTTTTAAAAAACAAGAACAGACATACACACACACACACACACACAACATATCAGACATATCCTGATTATCAAAGTCACACATTAGATTTAGATATAATAAATCTGATTATACAACCATTGAATCACTTTCAGCTCTACAAGTCAATTACTGTTGCTGATTTCGCTGTGATTTCTCCTATTACATTGTTCCGCACACCGGTTATGAAAGTACCGTGCCTCGGACATCCCGCAGACCGGTCTATCGCACCCCGGTCGAGTCAGTCTGTACTCGCATTCTCAAGTTCAAGGGGCAGCGAATCAGCTACCATATATGCAAAAGTTCACTTCAATAAAGAACAAAGTGACATCCGAGTTTGAATTCAGGACAGGTATTTAAAAAAGCGACAAAAAAGAGAGGGACGAACTTCAATTACCTGAACAGCAGTTGTCTGACAGTGACAGATGTCTTGTTCTTCACCCTTCAGCGGGAGAAATTTCAACCGAAGCATCACGTGAACCTCATTCACCAACCGGAAAAGCGGCTGTTACCGTGGAGAACGCGCCAAAAATAAACATTTGACCGCCGTTGTCACTGTTCATATTTTTTAACTGTTATTTATAATATATATATATTTTATTTATCTTTTTCAACAATTGGACATTGACTTACTTTTTTAACTGCCTCATATATATGTCAATTAATTGTATTATTATTAATTATTAAAATCATTACATCTCTTTCAGAGAGGAGGGAGAGGCAGTGGGGGGAGAGGGAGTGTGTGTGTGTGTGAGTGTGGGGGGGGGGGGGGGCAGAATAATCTAGCCTTGAATAGGCCTAAATACTTATAATAGTCTAGAACACAAAGTATGGCCCATAATCGCTACACTGATCTGGGCCATAAATGCTACACTGATCTGGGCCACACACCTCCCATCCACAATCGGCCCAAATGTTGTCTGCCGTCATGCATGCAGTGCCATCATTGCCACGCATGGCCCAGAGTTGGCTGACATGATGCATGCCAGTGCCGGCAACACGCCAGCAGTGCCATTATGAGGCCACATTTGGGCCAAGTCTGTTTGCTATGTGGGGTGTAGATAGTTTAGGTAGTTTAGGAGTAGATTTAGATTTTTTTTGGAAGGAAAATTTCGTTTTTTGGAAAAACAAACACAAAACACCTGATATTTGTTGTAAATAGTTGTATGTATAGTTTGATTTTGTGTTAATTTTACCTTTTGTATTGTATATTTGCATTATTTAGGAAGCCCTCTTACTCAAGGAATGAAAGCCCTGTAATGTAGCTGTCTGTGTTATTTTCTGTTAAAGTGTTTTGTAGAGTTTCTAGGCAAAAAAGAAAAGAAAAAACGCCTATTGCCACAATTGCTTTTTGCTGTATATAGTTTGATTTTATCTCAATTTTACCTTTTTTATGTTGTATTTGCACTATTTGGGAACCCCCATACTCTGGGAATGCAAGGCCTTAAATATAGCTCTCTGTATAATTGTGTGCATAAACTGTTTTAAAAAGTGGCAAAGCTAAAAAGAAAAAAAAAGCCTATGGCTACACCCTCCTTTTTTTGTAAATCATATTTTTTTGTATAGAGCTTGATTATATCTGAATTGTACCTATATATGTTGACATTTAAAACTTGTGTTTACATTTTAAACCATTTAAAATGCTTCATTGAGCATGTTTGTGTTTTTTGTAGTAAAAAAGCAAAAAAAAATCTATTCGGATTTTGTGTTTTTTGTGTGATTTTGGGTCCAGTATGTTGATACAGTACATCAAAGTGAAAAACTAATTGTCTGGTCATATAGGTGATTTTGTGCTGAAAAAAAATCATAACAAACATTGGTATGGTAAACATTTGTTTATGTTGCAAAATAAAAAAATAAAAAAGTACTCAGAAACGGCCAAAATAGCCCAAGACTCTGAAGGGTTAAGCTAGAGTGATAGCGCTGTTTCTGAAGGCTCTCTCTCGGAAGGGAACGCTCTGGGAGGGGAACGCTCTCGGAAGGGAACGCTCTGGGAGGGGAACGCTCTCGGAAGGGAACGCTCTGGGAGGGGAACGCTCTCGGAAGGGAACGCTCTGGGAGGGGAACGCTCTCGGAAGGGAACGCTCTGGGAGGGGAACGCTCTCGGAAGGGAACGCTCTGGGAGGGGAACGCTCTCGGAAGGGAACGCTCTGGGAGGGGAACGCTCTCGGAAGGGAACGCTCTGGGAGGGGAACGCTCTCGGAAGGGAACGCTCTGGGAGGGGAACGCTCTCGGAAGGGAACGCTCTGGGAGGGGAACGCTCTCGGAAGGGAACGCTCTGGGAGGGGAACGCTCTCGGAAGGGAACGCTCTGGGAGGGGAACGCTCTCGGAAGGGAACGCTGTCAGGAAGTGAACTCTCTTGGAAGGGAACGTTAATGGCAATGTTAGTCAAACATACTAACATATTTGTGTTAGCTGAGTAAATGAGACTACAGAGGACATTAAACTGGTAAACTATACGCTTTCACAGTTTATATTTGCGCTTTAGAAAATTATTCAAACTCAAACTTTCAGGGAAAATGTTTTTAAATAAAGACTGAAAGAGTTAAATGATGGTGATGTTGAAGTCGTGTGTAGTTTAGCTTTGTGCCTCTGCTATCTTCTCAGTGTGGATGGAGACATTTATCTAGCATTGATAATTGGATTGTAAGTGTCACTAGGTCTGTACTTATGAATCAATGCAAAACATTGATTGCAGGTTATTTTCAACAACAACAAAAAAAAATTTTTTTAAACCTAAAAGATCAATACATTTGTTTTAATAAATGTGTTAAATGATTAGCTAATCACGTCAGGGGGCTCAGTGTGTTGAGATGATTTGCTTCAGCTGAACAAGCTCTTGCAGAAACACACACATCATTAATAACATTAATGTGTGTGTCGCAGAAACACACGTCAGAGCATCATACCAGAGCTGACCGCTCCCTTCTGAACAAAGGATTATTATGATGAATTATTACTAGAGGTGTACAGTCCAGGTTCAGAAAGTAAAAGTCCTCCTCAGTATTTTGTTCCAATCACCTGGATTTGCTAATTAGCAGTGTTTCAGTCAGGAGATAGAGCTAATGAGTGGAGTCAGCACTAATAGTTCATGGGTGGAATAAACATGACAGGACTTTTACTCTCTGAACCCTGGGCCAGTTGTTCAATTTAATCTGGATCAAAATTATCCGGATTTGGAAATCCCACTTTTTCCTATTCAGGATCAGGTAATCCGGCTTACTTTTATGCCGGTTTTTCCAAGCAACATTGGACTGGATCACCCTGATTTTCAAGATTACCAAATCCAGATTACCAGTGCTCTAAATGGGACGACATGTCACAGTGTGGGCTACCAGTAAAGAACAAAAGAGCCAACATGGGGTCACTGTAAGGGTTTCTTATTTTGAGACAAAACACAAAAATAACATAAACATCCACTTCCATTCATGATTTCTTTTATGACCCCTCATCTGAGCCACAACAAATAAAAAACAAATATACATTAACAAATACATTGTGGATATTTTGAAAACATCTTTAAAAAAAGGCTAAATGTCCAATAGTTAACAAAAGGTAACACTTTATAATAACTGCACGCTATTAATCATTAGTTAAGCATTAGTAAACAGTTAATTCTTCATTTATAAAGCATTATTAAACATTTATAAGCAGTTTATAAATACAGCTATAAATGCTTTATTCTTGATTTATAAGAGTATCAATAATGCATTTAATAATTGAATTTTCATACTTTATTAATGATCAATTTATTATTTATAAATGAAGTATTTCGTCATTTACAAACCAGTTATTTAGGTGTTGTCAGTGGTTCATAAGATCACTTATAAAGTGCAAGTAAATGATTAATAAACTATTAAATGTACATTCATTCATCTTATTTTTCAGACATAGTGATGGTTACTTTGTGTGGGAATAAATGATTAACATGTATTTATGCTGTAATGCATGGTTAATTCAGGTAGTTATAAAGCATTTAGTAGTGGTCAGTTAACTATTTTTGTGAGCTAATCTAAAGTGAGGACTATTCATGCCTTATAAAGCATTTATAAAGGAGATTTTAAAGGCTAAGTTATCTTCTAAATGGAAAAAGGAAACAAACACAAAAAAAGTGATTCAGAACATAGAAATATTTATTTCACGACGGAAAAAATAAAACTGTACAACTGTACATTTGACATAAAATGAAAAATAAATCTCTGCAATATTTTTGAAAAAAAAATCCTGTACATCTCCCAAAACATAAAGTGCAGTAAGATTAAACTAGGACGCTGCAGTCTCATATATAAAAAATATATATACATTTCTGTAGTGTAAAAAACAATTTACCAGTGCAAAAATACTACTTGTTGTTAAAATTAAACAATAACAATATATAAAAATATTTCACAGAGTAACTACCTCAGTACAAACTTTAAAACATTTGAAAACAGCAGTGCAGATCGTGAACAACTTTAGTCTGATTGACTGTGAAACCTTCCCCAGATCCTAGGTCAGTTCATTTTTGTTTAAGGGGCAGCAGCTTCCCAGATGCCTTAAAGGCTTTGAAAGTATCTTCTATAGCTGGATCCTCTTGAATTGCAGCGGCACATTCTGTGGCAAACACACTAAGTTTAACCTGACTGCTGGGGTTTTTAAGGAGTTCTTTAAATTTGCTAGGTGCAGCGATGTACAGCTCTGTGATTGGAGCATTGACCACGACTGTGTTCCGGTCCACCCCAACATGCTTGAAAGCCGCTGACATTGTCCCTCCTCTACTGAAGTGTCGAAGAATTTTTTTGTATCGTGCCACCACCTGCTGTGGTGTTTGAGCTGTAATTCAGAGAACATAGAATGAGTGTTAATATTTGGTTTTATTCTTATCACACAAACTTTGACACACACGCACACACACACACACACACACACGTAAACGCACACACACACACACACACCTTTGACTCATATATTGTTTCAATCTACAGTATGATACATTCTACAAACATTCTACAACTGGTACAGAAACATAGCAGACCACCTCAGTAACATCCAGACAATCAGTTCAGTTCAATGTTAAAGTAAAACCTATGAATTCGGAGTTGTTCATTATGCAGTCGTGTGCAAATATTTATTTTTCATTTGATTTAATATTTTGCAATGAGGATCTGATTTATTATATAGCTTGAACTTATGATTGAATGCAATAAATACAACTTCACAAAGTCACACTCATATTTCTTTTACATAGATTTAACAAAACATTCTAAAAAAAATTGAAGCTGATGTAGATGGTCTACCAGGTTATCCTCTGAATCTCCAATGCAATTATTATGGCACACACACAGTGTGACAAGCAGTGGGAAACTAAAATCCCAGTGAATGGAATAGCATTCTAACCTCTTTGGCGTGTTTTTGTTTCCATTTTCTTTGACTTCTTCCCATACTTTTTCCCTTTCCCCTTCTTTTTCATCCTCTTCTTCTTCTTGTCCCCCTCTGATGAGGATGTAGAGGAGGAGTCAGACATGGTGTCTGAGGAAGAGTCAACTGAGATGTCACTAGAGGATTTTGAAGACAAGGGACTCGTCTGGCTGGAAACTTTGTCCCCCTTTTTAAGAGCTGTTAAAATGGATACGTATACATACATAAAGCTCACATCTTGCATCACATGGTACACAGGAACACAAAGCTTAACTCACATAATAAAACTCAACTGTACTATAATTTGAATAAATGTTGTGTGTTGTAAGGCTTACCTGATGCCAGTTGTTCTTTAAGATAGTCTCTTTCCTTGGTCAGCTCTTCAGTCTTCTCTTTTTGGCACTCTACTCTCAGCTTACACATCTCCAACTCATGAGATTTTCTTTTGTCTGCTAGATGTGCAGTGGGGGCCGTGGAGACACCTAATTTAAGTAACTGTGCATTATTGAATGAACTGAGAATGTTAAATTTACTTTCTTGTTGTCTAACAAACTCTCATCCCGCCCGCCACTATACATTAGACAATGAGAGTCAATTAAAGAAGTACATTTAAAAAAAAAATAATGACAACATTTATCCATGTAATACATTTTTAAGAGTAAGGTTTAAGTTGCATAGTAATGTATGTACATTCTGTCAAAAAGTATTGCATCTCAAGAACATCTTTTTTTACAATTGTTAAGTCCTTTTGGGACAGTGGTTGAAGACAAAATAATAATAATAATAATAATACCTGCCTTTGACGATCACAGTGTTAAACGTTTTGGACAACAAAAATATTGAATTTATGTGTAATAATATGTTGATTTTAGCCAAGTGTTACCTACACAAATATAGATTTGTTTAAGTTTCGTTTTGTTTTCGTAATGTTTTGCGGCATTTAAAACATATTTTAAATTTTTATTTCAATCCTTAAAACAAGTAAAAAGGAGGAGTGCTTTAATTGAAACGCTCTAAATTACTTGCAATATATATGGATTAATCCCTCTCCCGCTGAAGTGTAATTTATTTAGTTATAATTTGCTTTTCATATTATTGTCATTTCAAATTTATTTATTTATTATTAGGGCTGTTGTTTACTTATTTTATTTTATTATGTTGTTTACGATTTACTGCTTGTCTAAGAGTTTAACAACGATATTATGTTAATGCCTGTTCATTATTTGAAATTATATATTTTAAAAAACAAAACAAAACAAAACAAAACAAAAACACCGCGCTCCCGCCCCCCTGTGCGTCCCCGGTGTCAGGTCCTCTAACCATAGACAGTCAAAGCAGTAGAGACTTGCTAGCCATCATCAATAGTCTGTGCCAGTAATAGGAGTAACCTACTCACCAGTAGTTCCACTGACGGACGTCTCGTGCAGTGCATCCATCTCCACGCTAGCATTCCTTTTGGACCGGGTCCGCACGCCTTTTCGACTTTTGTCGGAGTTCTCCATGTCATAGATAACACACGCTGGTGCACTACTCTTTTGTCCCCTGTTGATGACGTATGAAAGCGCAAGTTTTCCTTAGTTTGTCCCATATTGTTTACGTATGAAAGCGAGATTTATCCCGCACTTCAGATCATAAACTAGCTGTCATCATTAAATCGCCACTAAAGCAATTGTTTAATCTAAAAAATGAGCAGATTAACCAGGCTAAAGAAGCTTATTAATGAGCCCAGCTCTATAATGAACACCCTAAAACTGATTAAGTTGCTTCAGAAAAGGAAACTGCTAAAAACGAAAATGAAATGCAGAAAATGTAATCACGAGATGAAAATGAAGAAAAGGACACACAGCGGAGATCAATATGCTTGGTAAGAAAAAAAATGAAAAAACCAAAAACAAATATATATATATATATATATATATATATATATATATATATATATATATATATATATATATATAATTGAGTTAATGTAAAACCATTTGCAACTATAATGCATAATAAAGATATTGTATTAATACCCTTTCTAAAAACAGTATTTTATATATTTTTACAATAGGATTTGTCGTCAAGCAGCACATCAAGGAAGGGCAAAACAAATTTCTGTCAGGTACAAATCTATTTTCAGTGGATCAAAGGTCTCCTTCAGTAAGTGGATGCAATTTATGTACAGGTAAGCAAGTAATAACAGTTTTTGGCTAAAATAAATATATATATATATATATATATATATATATATATATATATATATATATATATATATATATTCATCATAAACTCACTTTGTTGCTGTTCTCTTTGTAATTTCCATAAAATGTTCAATTTTTTAAATAATGCAGATAATTATATTACATTAAGACGTTCATAAACATTGGGCTACTTGTTCTATTTGCCTTTAAAGGTTTTCTCAGGGTCTCCGGTTACGGCAGATAGACATGATGGATGACAGTATTGCAGGCAGTTCAGCAACTCTTAGTAAAATGGCAAAGAAGGGATGTCTGTGTCACAGCAGTGGAAAGGATGAGAAGGCGTACAGGCCAGCAGATTGGTGGAAGAAGGGAGTTTGTTGTGATCGACCAAAGCCATTTTCGGCACAAAAGAAAAGTATGTTGTAACAATATCGACTTTAAATAAATGTTAAATATAGTTACCAAAGTTATTTTTATTATAATGTACCAGTTTATGTCTGTGTTTGTTGTGTTTTTCTCCATTAGTATGGTAGAGGAAGAATGGCTGGTGGGTGGAAAAGAAAGAAGTGGGTCTTCGGGATGTTAGGTGTGAGGCATCATCAGCACCATAGATCTGGAAAACCTATTCTACGTCTTCTGGAGAGAAGATCTCGAAGTCATCTAGTCCCCTTGATTGCGCATCATGTGAAGCCTGGGTCATCAATTATAAGTGATGAGTGGCGTGCCTATCGCATACTCCCTGCACTAGGGTACAACCATCCCACTGTCAACCACAGCAGGTGGTGTGTAGATGCCCACACTGGTGCCCATACCCAGCATATTGAGAGGGCCTGGAGATCCTACAAGGAGCAGATCTGGAGGCTTAGGGGAAATCGGACTGAGTTTGCTTACGGACCACCTTGCAGTGATTGAATGGAATGAATGGCTGGCAAAGAAACACTATGATGGTGCATTTGGCAGACTGATTCATGACATTTCTAGAAAGTACAAGTAGTCATATTCAGTCACTGTAACCACTATTTTGTGACTCACTGTTTGAAATGAATTTTCACTCAGCCATGAAACCGAAACAAGAAAACCTACTTACTACACAAAAATATTTTGATTATTTTCTTAAATTTGTTATGTTTATTTTTGTTAGTTTTGTTGCTTATTTTGTTGATGTATATTCATTTTGTTGCTAATTTTTTATTTATATTTAGTTATTTTGTTGTTGTTCGTTCTTTTTTTGCTTTTTAATCATTATATTGCAGAAGTTTATTTTTCATTTCATGCCAAGTGTACAGTTTTATTTTTTGCATCATGAAATAAATATTTCTATGTTCTGAATCATTATTGTGTTTGTTTCCCTTTTTTCCATTTAGAAGATAACTTAGCCTTTAAAATCTCCTTTATAAATGCTTTATAAGGCATGAATAGTCCTCACTTTAGATTAGCTCACAAAAATAGTTAACTGACCACTACTAAATGCTTTATAACTACCTGAATTAACCATGCATTACAGCATAAATACATGTTAATCATTTATTCCCACACAAAGTAACCATCACTATGTCTGAAAAATAAGATGAATGAATGTACATTTAATAGTTTATTAATCATTTACTTGCACTTTATAAGTGATCTTATGAACCACTGACAACACCTAAATAACTGGTTTGTAAATGACGAAATAGTTCATTTATAAATAATAAATTGATCATTAATGAAGTATGAAAATTCAATTATTAAATGCATTATAGATACTCTTATAAATCAAGAATAAAGCATTTATAGCTGTATTTATAAACTGCTTATTAATGTTTAATAATGCTTTATAAATGAAGAATTAACTGTTTACTAATGCTTAACTAATGATTAATAGCGTGCAGTTATTATAAAGTGTAACCAAAAACACTTCTTTTATTGGTCGGATGAAATATGCTAATTGTTTGAGACAGGAATTTTGGGTTTTCATGAGCTGTATGCCAAAATCATCAGTATTAAAACAATAAAAGACCTGAAATATTTCAGTTGGTGTGCAATGCATCTGAAACATATGAAAGTTGAATTTTTAACTTTACATTATGGAAAATAATGAACTTTATCACAATATGCTAATTTTTTGAGAAG